>MNCI01037051.1:179969-439526 GCA_015680685.1 Gnetum montanum | reverse complement strand
GTCATATAGCTCATTGGTTCTCCAATGAACTTCCTCACTAAGTGTGGCTTTATTATCATCTTGTAGGAGAGGCATTGTTGTGTGTGAGTTTATGTGACTATTTATAATTACTTCTTTTTAAGAGATATATCGTTAAGTCCTTTATAGCAACCTTGTATGATATAACTAATCTAGATAACTAGCACCATCCCCAGCAATGGTGCCAATGATGAGCGGCGAGGTACCTCTACACTCAACCATACAAAATGAGCGTCGCATGTGCGATCCGGTCGAACTCCGTAGATGGGCTAGTTGTGGCACCTAGATAGTTAGCCTTATGTCGTAGTTCGTTATCTTCCCACCTAGACTAGTATTTCATTTGTCACGTATGGTTTAGTCCAGATGAGGTGTATGATGTGTTCCTAATCTATGCTACTCCTGAAGGTAGTCGAAAATAATATTAACTAATCTAAGCTAGGAGGAAAAGGGTAAGAAAATCTAATCTAGCCTAAGTGCGACAAACAATCGATTCCTTGATGAACCGTACACATCTTGGACCTTGTGCATGACTACCACTGGGACTACCAAGCGTAGATCCTAGGTACGCCACTGGGATTACCAAGCGCAGATCCCAAATACGCCACTAGGTTACCAAGCGTAGATCCTAGCTACACCACTAGGCTACCAAGCAGAAACACTTAAATGCTCGTAATCAAGTCGTACTCGTTTCGCATTCTAGGAGTTTAAGGATGAGAAGGAGAAAATAGTAAATAATATTAAATAAATAACAAATAAATAATTAACAAAGTGAATGCTGCAATGATGAAGTAATCTCGATCTTTATTGCCGGTCATGTGCATGTCCAAGTACAGCACACTTGAATAAAGACACTGTACAATTACATTCACCACACTACGGGTAGACACAGGAAAAAATCTAACTCTGGAGGGATCAAACTGCTAGAGCTTCGCTACTCTAAAACTAGAAAAGCCACCTCTTATTTATAGACATTGAAGTAGGACACGATATCGCGGCTGCGATATCACGGCCACTGCGATATCTTAGCTACTAATAGAACAGGGATGATATATCACGGCTGTGATATCATAGCCAGCAAATTCATGACTCATCACACTCAAACATTTTTCCAAAAAAAAAAAACAAGCTACATTCAAGTAGAGAAGTATCAAATATAGTAGTGACTATACTTTCTGTTGACTTATCTTGATTCCTATTTCTTTAGAAATAGGAGTTGAATGTTACAGGTCAAATTTGGCAGGCAGTCCTAAGTTATAAATTTCTAATGTAACTATATATCTTGGGGAGTATATATTGTTGAAAGAAATGTACTTAATATTGACAGCTCCCTCACCAAAAAGTATGAGATGGTTCTCGAATGGCCATGGACTAAGGTATAGCTCATATTTCATTAATTGCTAAAAATTTAAGGAAAGCAATAAAATCTACCATTTCCTTTCAAGAGGATGGTCTTTAGTGCATATGTGGACCATGTGTTCACTACATGATTTTTTCTCAAAAAAAAAAAGGCATTTGATTGGAAAATAAACTATTAAAGATGTGTTAATATTGCTAGCCATCTCTCTTGATAATTCTATGTGGAATAAGCGAATGAAATGTAGTTGAATTGGTTAACTCATTGTGTGATGTGGATTTGTAGATTAAAGATTACCAATTTAAGTTTAGCTTCAAATATTATTATACTTTTTTTGAGTTTTGTTTGCACTACAATATTTGCTATTTATATGATGGTGTGCTTATGTTTTAGAATGTTACACAAGAAAATGGATGGTTGCATCAAGGCAAATTATGGCTTCAATCATGGAATATTTAATAGAGAACCTTCCTTTAAATAAAAGGCTCTTTTGAAAAACTATAAAAGAAAAAGTCTTGGCTAAAGTTTGTTGAACACATGAGGATAAAAGCATTTTTATTTACATTTTGTTAAAGGAGGTTTATTATCTAGTACTCAAAAGTATCCATTCTTAGCTATTCCTATTCATTTAAGAAATCAAATTGCTAGAGCAAGAATAAGCTCTTATCATCTCCTTATTAAGATAGGTCATTGGATAGATTTACTAAGAGAAGAGCATATTTGTAGATTGTATAAAGAAAGCATAATAGTCAAAGAATGCATTTTTTTATTTCACCCATCATTGGCTCACATTTTTGAATAAATTATACTATTAATTGTAATCTATTGATTGTTTCTTTCAAATTGATCCTATCTACTTGGAGCATTACATCAATGATGTTTTCAACTTTCATCAAAAATATCTTAAGGCTTTGTAATTGTCCAACAAGTCCTTTGTGATTTCGTGGATGCAATAAAAATTTGCAGTTTTTGGTTTCAAAATTTAATAGTCCCATCCTTTGTAGACATCATGAATTGGAAATCTGCCCCTATTTAATGCACTGAAAGCTTCTTTCATGTTGCTTGCAATTGCAAAATTTCCCTTTTTTGTATTTCTCAATACAATCTCTACAAAGGACCATTGCAAAGTGTTTGTGATCTAAGAGCCTTTGATCTTGAACTCTATTATAATGTTTAGATTAGGATTTTGATTTTTGTGTTATTTGTTGGCTTATGAATTTACCATTGTGATTGAGACTTACTTAATCACATTTGCAACTTAAATATTTCCCCATCTCTTAAGCATTGATTGATACACTAGTAGTTGAGTAATAAGTTTATGATTTTCATTAGACATTTGATACTTACACCTTGTTATAATCTTGTTGTACATTAAATTATATTCATTTTTCAAGGAGTAAAGTACCATGAATGACATATCCTTAAGGTGGTGTATGCAAATAGGTATTGAGATTGAGCTTTGAACTACATCATATTCATATATTTTTTCTCTCATTTGCAAAAATGTAAATTTTTGTTTGAATGCAATTTTTAAAACATACTCGTATCAATCATGATGATAAGATGCAACTTTTAAGAAAGTTACTTATTATTACCTATATTTGTTACCGTGATATAATTTCAGTTCCGAGGAGACTTTTAAGTACCATGATAATGACCTTTCCGCTTTCCCACCAATTTTATTATTAAAATTTATAAGGCCATATTTGTTTATTCCATCAGAAATTGCTAAACAAGGAAAAGAAAACAAAAGTTACAGCATAAAGACTAAAGAAGAAACACAACTTCTATTCGAGTCAATAATGCATTTTGTTGCTGGGCCAGCAGCACCCAAAATTTTTCCGCAAATTGAGCTGGAGCAAATGCTGCATGCAAATCAAGCTTGGCAGCGGAATTTCAAGAGTAAATAAGCTCCTGGCCAAAAAATGTACAGAATGAATAAACTCGAAGGAGCGTTTTTATAGAAAACTTTAGCCAAGCTCTGCAAGAAATTTTCAGAAAAAGATCGAGAACATTTCTCTTGCTGTTTTTGTTGATCTTTTGATTTGTTTGAGAGCTGAACAACATGCATGCAGTTCAGTTGCTGGGATTTGCACAGCCAAAATCTATTCTGTGCCAGCGGCAGTGCCAGAATCTGTGCTCTGCTTTGTAAAAAATGCGAGAAGGCGATATAGTACGTTGGAATCCCATAGGCACTGCCATTTTCCCTTGCCTAAAGGTACGCTTATTGTTGTTGCCTCTGTTATATATTTTTCTCATGATCAAAATCGGATTTTGAACCTTTAAACCCTTGTTTGAGGTAAGTGGCCACAACGTGGTTATTTTTGATAGGTTGAAGAAGGCAATGGTAGCGTTACTGAATCCACTGGATAAAACTGGTAGCTAAACAAAATCGTTCAAAATTTCAAGGTTTTTTGCTTTTCTTTTTGATTTTTTAAATAACATACGTGCTTGTTCTAGTATCATCGGGAAAGCTCCAGTGGCTGTTAGAGCAGAAGCTGTGGTGGCAGGTCTGTGCGTCTGTTAATTTTGCCGTTCAACTTCATTGAAATTCATCTTTTTTTTTCCCTCTCTCCATGACGGGAAAATCTAAACGTTTTATCCATCGGCGGGAAAGCAGAACACTTATTACCTATGTATTACACTAAATTCTAAATAAACTTTAGTAGCACACACCACAGGCAATTTTTCAAAGAAATTTTTTTTGCCTTCAATGCGGCAACTTTCCAACAATAGTCGTTAGCCTGTGCTGCATTTTTTATTGTTTGTATTTTTGTCCAGTATATATAAAGTAGTGGCATGGTACTCATGTCCCTGTTGGAGGGAGCAGTTGGCAATGTAAAGCATCATGGCTAACTCAAGTCAAATACATAATGAAGCAACTGTTAATCATGTGGCTGTCAGGCATTCCTAAGATAAATGTAAATACAAGCATTGATATCAACGATTATGGAAAACAAATTCGAGTTAACCTAGGATTTTTTTTCTTTGTTACTTAGAGCCTTAATGCTCATTTTACCAAGTGGGGTCTAGGAGGGGTGATGGACAAGTAAAAGCTTAACCTCTTTTAGTGGCTAGGCCCAGTCTTGAACCCTCCAACCTCAAAAATAAGTACATTACCACACTCAAAATGATGGTTTCCCTCTTTGGATAAGTTAGAAAGCTATTTCAAAACTATATTTAGTGACCTTGAATTGCCATCCTCTTAAGTTACCATGTTGTTTAAAGGTAGGGCAGAATTATATCCTGTTTAAAGGTAAGGGTGCCACATTGAATGGTTGGCAACTTTGCATGCAAGGTAGCATACATGCATATATAGTCATAGTTATTGAGTGGACATAGTACAAGAAATGGAGTCAAACAAAATATGATAGATTAAAGAGAACCAAAACAGGTCTCTTGATTAATCTTTGACTGACCATTTTGTCAAATATTCTCCAGACTATTTCCTGATTGTATGGGCTATGCATTAATTCTGATTACTCGTACACTAAATCCAAGTTTATAACTTGTGTTTCCAGGATGGTTTTTACATTATCTTCCTATTGCATTTGAGTTCCAAATTTTACTTTTGGTTTGCATTTGAATGACATTGACCTTTAGAAAACCATAACTTATGTTAAATTCCATGATCGGGTGTCGAATAGTAGCCTTGTTGGATGGGTCATTTCCATGTTTTTGGGTCGTTGTTTTCATTCCTTGTCCAGCTTAGTTATCCATGATCAAAATTGCTCTCATCATGTTCGTTCTTTATGACTTTGTTCATTAGCAAAAGCCTATGTTTAAACTTGATCTATTTGGCACATGTTATTTTAAGGCACACAAGATAATATTCCTAAAATGTAGGTATTTGTAGATTCTGGAAATATTTTATGTTTTGGAAGTATAACCTTTTTTCTCAAAAGAATCAGTAGCTCTAGTTGACTTATATATATTTTGATATTTTAATAAATTAGCATTTATGAATCATTGGCAGGCTTGTGAAGATACTACCTCAATTGAAACAAGTAGTCATAATGTAGAGCATTTCTACAGGCTTCCTCTACTTCCAGAAAATGCTACAAATGGACTTTTTAAGCATGTATGTTCTTCAGTTTTGTTATTAAATCTTAAAAAAGAAGTCATGGAAAGATCTTGGTCAAAATTTTTTGTTTAATTTATACATGAGAAAACTAATATACGAAGATTTCTAGTAGCATAATAGTAATAAAGACTAAACAGGTTTCTCTTCAAAAGCATTTTAGTTTTTCAGATTAAAAAGATATGCCATACTTTATTACATTGATGCTAAGTGTGTTGGAAATTAATTGAATTGACATAAGTAATTTTATGTTTGCAATGCTTCAATATTGGGCGTAGCTCACCATTAGATGATAAGAAAGTTGAAATATTGAAATGGATATTGAGTGAGACCTATGAACTAGAGAAACTACAGAAAGAAAGCTTATTGGAGTTGGAAAGTTTGAGTATGTTTTTGATACTTTGAATACCCCTTATTTTTCAATTCGATCCTATATTTGTTTTACAGCCTTCAATCAAAAATAGTTCTAACTGAACTCTTTAGTATGCAGTTTTTAAAGTGCACATGTCATCAACTAATTAGCCGTTTTAAATTTGATTATGTGGCAACTAGTTTCCTTGAACTTGTATTAGAGATTAGTGTCTACTCTTAACATTTAGCAATGCGGCGAATGCTAAACATAATGTGATAGTGGTTTTTTATCTTTCTAAGTCTTATTGCTTTTTGGCATGAAGTAATATATTTGATTTAATACTAAAATAATTGTAACATGAAAGATTAAAGAACTTATAGAGTGATATATCACTTTAGTCAAATTGGCACTAGGGATCACTTTATGTTTCTCTCTACTAACATAGGCATCTAGTGTACAACAACAAGAGCTTATCTACTTTAGATGCTATTAGTTGGGATTCTTTTGGTCAATGTCATTTCTCTAAAGGTCTTATTACTTCATTGGTAGTCTTGAATCCTATGCTTCTTTTGGAATAACTGACCCAAAATCCTTGCTCATCTAGATGGACATCTATTTTTGACATTTGAGTGTTGCACTGCTTCTTAGGAATCATAACTACCTTAAAATGAATTTTGAACATCGCTTTGGACCTTGCACGTGCTATGAGAAAATGAGGAGTTAATCAACTATGCAATGGTTCTGGTCATTCGAATAAGGAAAAACCTTTGCAATGTCAAGGTTGATCACTTCTTTATCTATGTTAATTTTGGGTAAATTCTGAGCATTTTGCATGTAGGCAAAATGTTAATAATCATAATCATCCTAGCCTTATACTACCTACCTGGGATTGGCATGATGAGTTCCATTTTGTCATTCATGCGTTTGAAGAGCCATGTCATCAGTTATCCAAGTTCTTTCATATACTTCCTCTACTATTCCTTCCCACATCTTTTTGAGCCTTTTCTTTATTGCTTTCCTTCAACTTTAACCAAGCAACTTCTCTTGATAGGTGACTTTTTCTAGTTTTGAGAAAATATGACCATACCATGTAAAACATGAATTATTTTGGAGACATATTACAAATACATTTCATAATAGTGATTTCTAGATGTTTTTATGATGCTATCCACATACATGGAAAATATTTTAAAGTGTTTAGAAATGAATTTACATTTTAATTACTTAGCTTCTGAAGTGTTGCTGAAAATCCAAGACTGATATGTGATTAGCCATCAACATGTAGAGTTGGAAGTTGGAAGATCATCAATATTAATTGAAGTTGGTCTACGAATTTAATTTACAATAGCATGGTCAGCAAATGCTATATCCATATGCAAGGCATCCACATTGTTTGAAGTTACAAGAATAGAAAGATCTAGAAGATATCTATTAATACTTGAAGCTAATGTTGACACACTTGAATGAACACAAATTGATGAATTTGTGGCAATGGTGATCATTCTCTTTAGAAATATGATCTTTAAAACCATCTTGTAATTAGTCAAAAATTAAACCAAATGCCAGAGTATGTAGGCAACTGTAATATCTATGTTTAAGTTGTAACCATTATTTTTGGTTGCAGAAATAGCTCCCTTTATGTAGGTCCATGACAGATGACAAAATGTCTTTATCCATCTAAGTTACTATCTTTTAAGGCTGACAAAGTGCCAGACCCTATGATTCAAGTTCCAGTGATGGAGGTATATTCATAGTTTTTGGATGTAGTGATGACTTTTATCAGTTTTGTGCTACATTCATCAAGAAGGTTATAATATATAAACTTGGTTTTGTGGTGACACATGGCATGCTTACCATCAAATGCTTCTGGTCCATGGTATTTTGAGCTTTAAAGGAAATGCTTCTGTGTATGAGTTTACGAAAATGCTTGTGTAAATTATTTTAGAAATGAATTCTTTTGTATTTCTTGTGAATTATTCACATGAAATGTTTAGTAATTCTAATACATTTTGTTATGAATATTTTCTAAGATTTTTGATGTTTGAGTGGTACTTTCATGTTTGATAGTGGGCAGTAGTTCTGAATTCACCCTTAGTTAAACAATCTTAGTCTCTATAAATTGAATTGTTGAAAGTTAGCATTCCTTTGTTGTGTTAAATTATATTTTTGAATTTCTTGTTTTCTTTTTCTCAGTGATTGCCACAAGTAGGTTTAATTATCTTGCTTACATTATGTTATATCCTAACAAACTACAACTTAATTTTGAAGAAAGGAAGACAAGCTTTGGAAGAGATAAATGTATAAATGGGACTTGTGTTTGATGAATTTGATATTGAGGTGGGTTAGCAATTCATATTTGATGTTTTATAACATTTTTATATCTTTGTTATAAACAGATGGTTTTCTGGCGATGTGTAGTATTACTTAAAACTATTTCAAGATGATATAAAAAGAAATCCAACAAATGTGGAACTTTTTGATATTTCCCAATGAAATAGTGAGCATAGTAGACATTGGTTTTTCAAGGTAAATAAATTATGCTACTTATGTGCACCCTTTTTTGTGTCTTTACATTTGAGGTTTATGTTAGATTGTTGGTAAACTCATTTTCCCCTATTATGGCAAGGTGAGATAATTATTGATGGAAAACCAACTGAAAATGATTTAATGTCAATTGTAAAGGATACTTTGAGAGCAAATCCAAATAATTCAGTGATTGGCTTTAAAGACAATTCAAGGTTTGGCATTATCCACTTATTTTTTACTTGTACAAAAATTGGGAAACAACTTCAATTTTTCTTTAGCAGTGACATCAATTATTAAAAAAAATTAGCAAATGAGTTGTGTGTGGCTATAAGAGTAAATTGGAAAATGTCAACAAGTTCGATGAGTTTGTTGAAAAGTTGATAGATTGAAAGCCCCTCACAATGCATCAAATTTCATCATTTAAATGATGTAATTAGATAATAATAGATGAAATCAATATCATAACTCTATTTTTAGGAGTATTTTTCTTTAATTGTTGTGATCTTGTACTTACCCTATTAGCTTTAATTTTTATCAACCATAAATTTTTTTATTAATATTTGATATATAATACTAAGCAATTTTTATTCATAAGAGCTTCAAAACTATCCACATAATATTACACATTCAAATACTCCAAAATATCATATTCTTTTACTTCTGTATTTTCATATATAGTTCATCTTGTATCACTATGAAAGAGCTGATTTGCTTATGATATATGTAACCATACTTATTGCCTTAACCTAAGAAGGTTTTTGATAAAATTTTTGTAGCCATAATTCTTTCAACATGTTCCAATAATGTTTTGTTGCATCTTTCTGCCACTCCATAATGTTGTGGCATTTTTGGACTGATGTACAGATAGATAATTCTCTTTTGAACATAGTTGCAAAGGGCATTCTAGCTAGATTGTTAATCTCTATTTCACTCTACCTCTATAAGAGAGAACATTTCTGAAATGACATCAAGAAGTTTGCAGCTGATGATGCAGGCTTTTGTTATGTCCCATAATAAGGAATAGACTCTTGCAACATGATGGTATGGATGTTGAGTTAAGCATACACTCTTTTGAATCATACGACTGAACATATAATTTTGATATATTCTTAAGTTGAATATACTTTTTTTTTGGAATAGATTCTGTCTTTATTATTTTCAAATCCTTACATCCTTTATTCCCAATGCAACATATTCATCACTACTCACACAAGTTTACCATTATATTAATAATTTTGGCCATTCTACAAATAAGAAAATCATATTTTCTAAAAATCAAGTTAGCTCAAATGTTTTGTAAAATTTAATACAGTATTATTCTTGGCAATTAGACATGATATAGTTGAAATAGGAGGGACTAAGGATGGTATGTTTAATAAATGCCTTTAGCAAGATACAAAGGCAACATGTTTCTATTCCCTTTTAACTGTATTGCATTTAGCATTTTTATGCAATTTTTTTAATGTAACAACTATTGAAGGATGGATAACTTATTTCTCTTATCACTATAGCAATTCTACAAATAAGACTTTTTTCTTGGGGTTTTTAAACATCTCATGGCTTGTTTCTAAAAACTAGGAAGAAGGAGGTCTAGCCATGAATCAAGAACTTCCCGACTACGTCTACGTATGAATTGCATAAAACTCTGTATGGCCTCTAGAAAAGGATCTACAACTTCCTTATTACAAATGGTTTTTAGAACCTTTACTCTCAAATAGCATTCCATAAGAGAATAGAAGGTGATGCTTTTACCTTGGTATGTCCCTTATTCTTATGTCAATCAAGATCCTTGTGGTAGTTCCTTTTCTCAACCAAATTTAACAAAACTTGTTAGAAAATTTAGTATGAGTAATTATAATTCTAATTATTTCATTTCCTCAACACATTGATCTTTCTAAACTTGATGATTCTCCAAAGGTTAATCCAACCTTGTATAGGTCTCTTATTCATAGTTTGATATATATAATGACAATAGAGCTAACATTCAGTCCAATCACAGTTATTATCTAGATCTCAAGAGATTAGCAAGGCCTTCACTTGGAATCATAGTGCTTGTAACCTTCTCCAATGAATACAAGAACTTGAAGAGATAGAGTACCAACCTTGTTCTGTGCCATGATATGGTAAATGCTTCTACAAACAAGCCTAAAACACTAATACTAATTAAAAAGAAAGCAAGGAACCCATGAACAAAATGAAATAAGACACACAAAAGCTGAAAAGTATTGTGAAATATAACTCTTATTGAACCCCCTACCATGGAGGGAAAATACTAATTTACATGCTAGAAAGGAAAAGAGGAATATGATTGATTTCATTAATAGGGGTAGACACTTATATACATCAAAAGATAATGAAAACTATAAATAAACATGGCACAATAATAGGAGGAGATCTTATAGAATAGCTAAAATTAGAATGGTATGATTAAGGATGGATAATTTACATCACATCCTTTTCTCTTCATGACTTGATGTGGACCACGGTTGCCATCACATGGGTAGCCTTTAATAATCTATTTGCGGAGGGAAGTTTCTCTCTGTGCCTTAGTTATTATGTATGTTTATTATGCCACCTCATGCATGATGGATGACCATCATCAGCTATGCTTACATGTCCTTGGCCCCTTGTAGTGGTGGGACCAAGGAACACTTCTTAAAATAAAATAAAAAATTATTTTATTCTTATCCAGCCAAATAGCGTAGAGGTATGCATTTCAAACCTTAAGCAAGAGGTTAAGGATTCAAATTTCTTTTTCACTTTTAAACATATAATTAGAATTCTTTAGCAAGAGAATTTTTTAGCAAGCCTAAGCCTAAGCCTAAGCTATTTTTAGTGTCTTATGTTTCTATGTATAGCTGTGTATAGGATTAGCTATTTTTAGTGTTGATATAATTTTGAATATCAAATATATTTTGTGTCTATGTCTATGTATAGCATGTTTGCTATGAAATCTTTTCTAATCATTACCAAAAATATTCATAATTCATAATATCCATTCTTTACCTATTTTTATTGTTAATATAATCGTGTTGATTTAGTATGTGCCATTATAAGCTACAGTGTGTTAGTCATTCTAGCAATTGGGTCTATACCATTTATTAGACCCCAGAAGCAGCTTCTATGATCAAACTACGTCCATAGATGGAATCCTCCAAGAAAGGTAAACTAGTTGCAGATAGACTGAGTGCCTTTCCTAATGATATTCTTGTTCAAATTTTATCATTCACAAAATTCCACAGGACCATAATCAAGTGCTCAGTTCTATCGAAAAGATGGATATCTCTCAATAATCAACTTTTGTAGTTATTTCTCACATGCCACTCTAATGGAGGGCACTCTCAAGAAGAATGCTCTCATGGAGGGCCATCTCATGGAGGACGCTCTCAAGGAGGGTGTCTTCAGGGAGACTACTCTCAAGGAGAGCATTCTAATGGAGGGTGCTCTCCAAGAGAATGCTCTCAAGGAGGGTGTCTTCAGGGAGAGTGCTCTCAAGGAGAGTGTTCTAATGGAGGGTTCTCTCCAAGAGAACACTCTCAACAAGGGCACTCTTGAGGAGAACACTTTCACGTGCGTAACGCAAGGTGCTCTCAAGGAGAATTCTCTGAGTGAGGTCACTCTGAGAGGGAGCTCTCAACAAGGGTGCACTCGAGGAGAAACTCTTATATGCATAGTGTAAGGAGCTCTCAGGGAATGCACTCTTAAGAAGAACAATATCTGAAAGGCCACTTTAATGGAGGAGGCTCTCAAGGAGAATGCTCTCAAGGAGGGTGCTCTCATAGAGAATGCTCTTAAGGAGGATGCTCTCGAGGAGTGGGTCCTCAGGAAGGGCATTCTCAAGGAGGTCACTCTTAGGAAGGGTGTTATTGAATAAAATTCTCTCAATGAGGATGCTCTCAAGGAGAACACTCACATGAGGACGCAAGGTGCTCTCATGGAGGGTGCTCTCAAGGAGAATGGTCTCATGGAGGTAGATCTAATGTAGAAAGCTCTCAGGGAGAATGCTCTTAGGGAGGGCACTCTCATGAAGAACACTCTTAATAAGGACACTATCAAGGATGGTGTCCTCAGGGAAATAGCTTTGAGGGAGGGTATTCTCATGGAGGGCACTCTTAGGAAGGGCACTTTCCAAAAGAACATTTTCAATGAGGGCACTCTCAAGGTGAACACTCTCACGTGCATAATAGAAGGTGCTCTCATGGATAATGCTCTCATAGAGGCCACTCTCAAGGAGAATGCTCTCGTAGCAGCCACTCTAGCGAAGGCCACTCTGAGGTAGAATGCTCTCGAGAAGGGTGCTCTAAAGGAGGGCACTCTTGAACAGAACAATCTCAATGAGGGCACTCTAGGGAGAACACTCTTGGTGAGGGCCCTCTCAAACAAAAAGTTGTTTGGAAGGCTACTCTAACAGAGGGTGCTCTCAAGTAGAATGCTCTAGAGGAAGGTATCCCCAGCCAAATAGAACTCAAGGAGGGCATTCTAATGGAGGGCACTCTCCAAGAGAACTCTCTCAACAAGGGCACTCTCAAGGAGAACACTCTCACATGCATAATGCAAGGTGCTCTTAGGAAGAATTCTCTAAGAAAAATCACTTTGAGGAAGAGTGCTCTCTAGGAGGGCCCCCTCAGAGAGGGAGCTCTCAATGAGGGCACTCTCAAGGAGAACACTCTCATGTGCATATCCCAAGGAGCTCTAGGGGAAGGTGCTCTGAAGGAGAAAACTCTCTGAAAGGCCACTCTAATGGAGGGCACTCTCAAGGAGGGCACTCTTCAATAAAATTCTCTCAACGAGGGTACTCCAGAGAGAATGCTCCTGATGAGGGCCCTCTTAAAGAGAACACTGTTGGGAAGGCCACTCTAATGGAGGTCCCTCTTAAGAAGAACACTCTCAAGGAGGGAAATCTCATGTAGAACATTCTTAAGGAGGACACTTGTAAGTAGGGTATCCCCAACAAGACTGATCTCAACGAGGGCATTCTAATGGAGGTAGCTCTCCAAGAGAACAATCTCAACAAGGGCACCCTTGAGGAAAACACTCTCACATGTGTAACACAAAATCCTCTTAGGGAGAACACTCTAAAGAAGGTCACTTTGATGAAGGGCACTCTCTTGGAGGGTGTCCACTGAGAGGGAGCTCTCAATGAGGGTCCTCTTAAGGAGAACACTCTCACATGTGTAGTGCAAGGAACTCTTCGGAAAGGTTCTCTCAAGGAGAACACTATCCAAGATACCATTGTAATAGAGGAATCTCTAAAGGAGAATGCTCTTGGGGAGGATGATCTCTTGGAGAATTTTCTTAAGGAGAATGCTCTCAAGGAGGTCATCCTTAGGGAGACTGCTTAAGGAGGGCATTCTCAAGGAGACTACTCTCAAGGAGGGCATTCTCATGGAGGGCACTATTAGGAAGGGTTATTTTCAAAAGAAAGCTCTCAATGAAGGCACTCTCGAGGTGAACACTCTCACATGCATAACACAAGGTGCTCTCATGGACAAAACTCTTATGAAGGCTTCTCTCAAGAAGAATGCTCTCGCAAGGGCTGCTCTAATGGAGGTCGCTCTCAGGGAGAATGCTCTCAAGGAGGGAACTCTTCAACAAAACACTCTCAACAAGGGTGCTCCAGGGAGAATGCTCTCTAGAAGGCTGCTCTAATGGAGGGCACTCTCAAGGAGAATGCTCTTGGGAAGGGTGATCTCATGTAGAATTCTCTTAAGGAGGACACTCTCAAGGTGGGCGTCTTCAAGGAGACTACTCTCAAGGAGGACATTCTAATGGAGGGTGGTCTCCAAGAGAATGCTTTCAAAAAAGGCACTCTCAAGAAGAATACTTTCACATGTGTAATGCAAGGTGCTCTCAAGGAGGACATTTTGAGAGAGGTCACTCTGAGGGAGACTTCTCTCCATGAGGGCATTCTTAGAGAGGGATCTCTCAATGAGGGTGCTCTCCAAGAGAACTCTCTCATGTGCATAGTACAAGGAGCTCTCAGGGAAGGCACTCTTAAGGAGAGCAATCTTTGAAATGCTACTCTAATGGAGGTGGCTCTCAAGAAGAACACACTCATGGAGGGTGTTCTCATAGAGAATGCTCTTAATAAAGAATGCTCTCTAATAGAACACTCTCAATGAGGACGGTCTCAAGGAGAACACTCACATAAGGGTGCAAGGTGCTCTCATGGAGGGTGGTCTCAAAAAGAAATCTCTCATGGAGGTAGATCTAATGTAGAAAGCTCTCAGGGAGAACACTCTTAGGAAGGGAACTCTCATGAAGAATTCTCTTAAGGAGGACACTATCGAGGATGGTGTCCTTAGGGAGACAACTCTCAAGGAGGGCATTCACAGGGAGAGCACTCTTAGGAAGGGCACTCTCCAAAAGAATGTTCTTAACAAGGATTCTCTTAAGGTGAACACTCTCATGTGTGTAACATAAGGTGCTCTCATGGACAATGCTCTCATGGAGGCCACTCTCAAGGAGAACACTCTTGCAGAGGCCACTCTAGTAGAGGCCACTTTCAAGGAGAACTCTCTCAGGAAGGGTTCTCTAAATGAGGGCACTCTTCAAAAAAATGATCTCAATGAGGATGCTCTAGGGAGAATGCTCCTAGTCAAGGCCCTCTCAAATAGAATGCTCTTCAGAAGGATACTCTAATAGAGGATGCTCTCAAGTAGAACACTTTTGGGGAGGGTGTCCCCAGTGAGACTGATCTCAAGGAGGGCATTCTAATGGAGGGTGCTCTCAAAGAGAATGCTCTCAATCTCTCTCAAGAAGAACACTCTCATTTGCATAACGCAAGGTCCTCTCAAGGAGAACACTCTAAGGGAGGTTTCTCTGAGGAAGAGTGCTCTCTGGGAGGGCATCCTCCAAGAGGGAGCTCTCAATGAGGGCACTCTCAGGGAGAAAATTCTCATGTGCATAGTGTAAGTGCTCTTGAGGAAGGTTCTCTAAAGGAGAATGCTCTCCAAAAGGCTACTCTAATGGAGGGTGCTCTCAAGGAGGGCACTCTCACTAAGAATGTTCCCAAGGAGGATACTCTCAAGGAGGGCACTCTTTGAAAAAACATTCTTAATGAGGGCACTCCAGAGAGAATGTTCCCAGTGAGGGCCCTCTCAAAAAAAACACTCTTCAGAAAGCCACTCTAACAGAGCATGCTCTCAAGGAGAACACTCTCAATGAGGGCGATCTCATGTAGAATGCTCTTAAGGAGGATGCTCTCAAGGAGGGCATGCCTAGTAAGATCAATCTCAAGGAGTGTGTTCTAATAGAGGTAGCTCTCCAAGAGAACAATATCAACAAGGGTGCTCTTGAGGAGAACACTCTCACATGCATAATGCAAAGTACTCTTAGAGAGAATGCTCTAAGGGAGGTCACTCTGAGGGAGAGCACTCTCTAGGAGGGTGCCCTCCGAGAGGGAGTTCTCAACGAGGGTGCTCTTGAGGAGAACACTCTCACATGCATAGTGCAAGGCACTCTCAAGGAAGGTACTCTCAAGGAGAACGCTCTCTAAGATGCCACTTTAATGGAGGAATCTCTTAAGGAGAACACTCTCAAAGAGGATGATATCATGTAGGATGTTCTTAAGGAGGATGCTCTCGAGGAAGGCATCCTCAGGGAGAGGGCTCTTAAGGAGGGCGTTCTCAAGGAGCGCACTCTTAGGAACGGTGCTCTTTGAAAGAATGCTCTCAATGAGGGTGCTCTCAAGGTGAACACTCTTACATGTATAACGCAAGGTGCTCTCATGGAAAATGCTCTCATGGAGGTTTCTCTTAAGGAGAACGCTTCTCATGGAGGCCACTCTAATGGAGGCTACTCTAACAGAGGCCACTCTTAAGGAGAATGCTCTCAAGAATGGCACTCTTTGACAAAATGCTGTCAACGAGGGTAGTCTAGCGAGAATGCTCTTCGGAAGGCCACTCTAATGGAGGGCACTCTCAAGGAGAATGCTCTAGGGGGGAGGGGGTGGGCAATCTCACGTAGAACGCTCTTAATTAGGATGCTCTTGAGAAGGGCATCTTCAAGGAGACCACTCTCAAGGAGGACATTCTAATGGGGGATGATTTCTAAGAGAATGCTCTCAACAAGGGTGGTCTCAAGGAGAAAACTCTAAGGGAGGTTGCTCTAAGGGAGAGCACTCTCTGTGAGGGAATCCTCTGAGAGGAATCTCTCAATGAGGATGCTCTCCAAGAGAACACTCTCACATGCGTAGTGCAAGGCACTCTTGGGGAATGTGCTCTTAAGTAGAAAAATCTCTAAAGGATACTCTAATGGAGGAGGCTCTCAAGGAAAATGCTCTTAGGGAGGGTGCAGTCAAGGAGGGTGCTCTCACGGAGAATGCTCTTAAGGAGGACACTCTCAAGGAGTGGGTCCTGAAGAAGATCACTCTTAGAGAGGGCATTCTCAAGGATGGCACTCTTAGAAATCGTGCTTTCCAATAGAACACTCTCAATAAGGATGTGCTCAAGGAGAACACTCACATGATGGTGCAAGGTGCTCTCATGAAGGGTGTTCTCAAGGAGAATGCTCTTGCAAAGGTAGATCTAACATAGAAATCTCTTAGGGATAATGCTCTTAGGAAGGGAACTCTCATGGAGAACACTCTTAAGGAGGATTCTATAAAGATGGCATCCTCAGGGAGACACCTCTCAAGGAAGGCATTCTCAAGGAGTGCATTCTTAGGAAGGGCACTCTCCAAAAAAACATTCTCAATGAGGGTACTATTGAGGTGACAACTATCACATGCATAACACAAGGTGCTCTCATGGACAACACTCTCATGGAGGTGACTCTCAAGGAGAATGCTATTGTGGAGGCCGCTCTAGCGAAGGTCACTCTAGCAGATGTTTCTCTCAGGGAGAGCGCTCTCGGGAAGGATGCTCCAAAGGAGGGAACTCTTTGATAAAACGAGCTCAACGAGGGTGCTCTAGGGAGAATGCTCCTAGTGAGGGCCCTCTCAAAGAGAACACTCTTTGGAAGGCTACTCTAATGGAGGGTGCTCTCAAGGAGACCACTCTTGGAGAGGGCATCCCCAGCGAGACCGATCTCAAGGAGAGTTGCAATTGAGGGCACTCTCCAAGAGAATGCTCTCAACAAGGGAACTCTCGAGGAGAATACTCTCACATGCATAACGCAAGGTTCTTTCAAGGATCATACTCTGAGGAAGGTTGGTCTAAGGAAGAGTGCTCTCTAGAAGGGTGTCCTCCAAGAGGGAGCTCTCAATGAGGGCACTCTCGAGGAGAACACTCTCACGTGCGTAGCACAAGGTGCTCTTGGGGAAGGCACTCTCAAGGAGAGCACTCTCTGAAAGGCCACTCTAATGGAGGGTGCTCTCACCAAGAATGTTCTTAAGGAAGAAACTCTTGAGAAGGGCATCCATAGGGATATCACTTTCAGTGAGGGTGCTCTCAGGGAAGGCACTCTTAGGAAGGCCACTCTATGATAGAACGCTCTCAATGACAAAACTCTCAAGATGTACAATATTACATGTAGAATGAAAGGTGATCTCATAGAGGGAGCTCTCAAGAAGAATGCTTTCATGGAGGCCACTCTTAGGGAGAATGCTCTCTGGAAAGGTGCTCTAAAGGAGGGCACTCTTTGATAGAACGATCTCAACAATGGTGCTCCAAGGAGAATGCTCTTGGAGAGGGCCCTCTCAAGTAGAATGCTGCTTAGATGATCACTCTAATAGAGGGTGCTCTCAAGGAGAACACTCTTAGGGAGGGCATTCCTAATGAGATTGATCTCAACGAGGTCATTCTAATGGAGTGCACTCTCCAAGAGAACACTCTCAACAAGGATGCTCTCAAGCCAAATACTCTCACGTCTGTAACTCAAGGTGCTATCAGGAGGAATGCTCTGAGGGATGTCACTTTGAGGGAGAGTGCTATTTGGGATGGTGCCCTCTAAGAGGGATCTCTCAATAAGGGTGCTTTCAAGGAGAACACTCTCATGTGTCTAACACAAGGTGCTCTCAGGGAAGGCACTCTCAAGGAGAACACTCTCAAAAATGACACTCTAATGGAGGGAGCTCTTAGGGAGGGCACTGTGATAGAGAATGTTCTTAAGGTAGATGCTCTCAAGGAGGGCATCCTCAGGAAGACTACTCTCAAGGAGGGCATTCTTGGGGAGGGCACTCTAAGGAAGGGTGCTCTTCAAAAGAATGATCTCAATGAGGGCACTTTTGAGGTGAACACTCTCACATGCGTAATGCAAGGTTCTCTCATGGACAATGCTCTCATGGAGGTTGCTCTCAAGAAGAACGCTCTCATGGAGGTTTCCCTGAGGGAAAACGATCTCAGGGAGGCTACTCTCAAGGAGGGAACTCTTAGAAAAAATTCTCTCAATGAGGATGCTCTAGGGAGAATGCTATCAGCAAGGGCCCTCTCAAAGAGAACAGTGTTTGGAAGGACACTTTAACGAAGGGTGCTCTTAAGGAGAATGCTCTTGGGGAGGGTGATATCATGTAAAATAGTCTTAAGGAGGACACTCTCAAGGAGGGCATCACCAAAGAGACTGATCTCAAAGAGGGAGTTCTAATGGATGTAGTTCTCCAAGAGAACAATATCAATAAGGGCATTCTTAAGGAGAACACTTTCACGTGCCTAACAAAAAGTTCTCTTAGGGAGAATGCTCTAAGGTAGGTCACTTTAAGGGAGAGCACTCTCAAGGAGGGCACCATCTAAGAGGGAGCTCTCAACGAGGGTTCTCTCTAGGAGAACACTCTCATGTGCATAGCACAAGGCACTCTCAAGGAAAATGCTCAAGGAAACTCTCATGTGCATAGCGGAAGGCACTCTCAAGGACAACGCTCTCTGAGATGCTACTCTACTAGAGGAATATCTTAAGGAGAATGCTCTCCGGAAGTGTGATCTCATAAAGAATGTCCTTACAGAGGACACTCTCAAGGAGGGCTTCCTTAGGGAGACTGCACTCAAGGAGGGAATTCTCAAGGAGGGCATTCTTAGGAAGGGTTCTCTCCAAAAGAACACTCTCAATGAGGGTTCTCTTGAGGTGAACACTCTAACATGTGTAACACAATGTGCTCTCATGAACAACACTCTCATGAAGGCTACTCTCAAGGAGAACACTCTAGCAAACACCACTATAATGGAGGATGCTCTCAGGGAGAACACTCTTGAGGAGGGTACTCTCAAGGAGGGCACTCTTCAACAAAATGCTCTCAACAAGGGCACTCCAGGGAGAATGCTCCCAGTGAGGGCACTCTTAAAGAGAATGCTCTAAGGTAGGTCACTTTAAGGGAGAGCACTCTCAAGGAGGGCACCATCTAAGAGGGAGCTCTCAACGAGGGTTCTCTCTAGGAGAACACTCTCATGTGCATAGCACAAGGCACTCTCAAGGAAAATGCTCAAGGAAACTCTCATGTGCATAGCGGAAGGCACTCTCAAGGACAACGCTCTCTGAGATGCTACTCTACTAGAGGAATCTCTTAAGGAGAATGCTCTCCGGAAGTGTGATCTCATAAAGAATGTCCTTACGGAGGACACTCTCAAGGAGGGCTTCCTTAGGGAGACTGCACTCAAGGAGGGAATTCTCAAGGAGGGCATTCTTAGGAAGGGTTCTCTCCAAAAGAACACTCTCAATGAGGGTTCTCTTGAGGTGAACACTCTAACATGTGTAACACAATGTGCTCTCATGAACAACACTCTCATGAAGGCTACTCTCAAGGAGAACACTCTAGCAAACACCACTATAATGGAGGATGCTCTCAGGGAGAACACTCTTGAGGAGGGTACTCTCAAGGAGGGCACTCTTCAACAAAATGCTCTCAACAAGGGCACTCCAGGGAGAATGCTCCCAGTGAGGGCACTCTTAAAGAGAATGCTCTTTGGAAGGCTACTCTAATTGGGGGTGCTCTTAAGAAGAATGCGCTTGTAGAGGGACATTTCATAGAGAACACTCTCAAGGAGGATGCTCTTAATAAGGGACTTCTCAGGGAGACCATTCTCAAGGAGGACACTCTAACATGTGTAATGCAAGGTACTCTTAGGTAGAATGCTCTCTAGGATGGTGCCTTCTAAGAGGGAGCCCTCTATGAGGGTGCTCTCAAGGACAACACTTTCATGTGCATAGTGCAAGGGACTCTCAATGAAGGAACTCTCATGGAAAATGCTCTTAGAAAGGTGGCTCTAATGAAGGGCACTCTCACGTAGGGATCTCTCATAAAGAACATTCTTAAGGACGATGCTCTCAAGGAGGGCATCCTTAGAAAGACTACTCTTGGGGAGGATATTCTCTAGGAGGGCACTCTTAGGAAGGGTGGTCTCCAAAATAATGCTCTCAATGAGGGTACTCTCAAGGTGAACACTCTCACGTGTGCAACGTAAAATGATATTAGAGAGATCACTCTAAAGAAGGTTTCTCTTAAGGAGAGTGCACTTTGGAATGATGTCATCTAAGATGGAGCTCTCAACGAGGGTGCTCTTGAGGAAAACACTTTTACATGCATAGGGTAATGTGCTCTCAAGGAAGGTGCTCTCAAGGACAATGTTCTTCAAGACACTACACCAACAGAGGAAGCTCTCAAGAAGAATTCTCTTAGGGAGGGTGATCTCATGGAGAATGTTCTTAAGGAGGATGCTCTCGAGGAGGCCGACCTTAGGGAGACCACTCTCAAGGAGGGAGCTCTTAGGGAGGGCACTCTTAGGAAGGGTGCTCTCCAAAAGAACACTCTCAAAGGCGGTGCTCTAGATGTGAACACTCTCATGTGTGTAACGCAAGGTGCTCTCATGGAGGATGCTCTCATGGAGAACACTTTCAAGGAGAACGCTCTTAAGGAGGCCACTCTAATAGAGGATGCTCGTAGGCAAAATGCTCTTAGGGGGGTTGCTCTAAAGGAGGGCACTCTTTGAAAAAATGCTCTCAGTGAGAATGCTCTAGTGAGAACACTCCCAATGAGGGTGCTCTCAAATTGAATGATCTTTGGAAAGCCACTCTAATGGAGCATGCTCTCAAGAAGAATGCTCTTGTGGAGGGCCATCTCATGGAGAACACTCTCAAGTAGGGTGTCCCCAAGGAGACCACTCTGAAGAAGGGTGTTCTCCAAGAGAACACTCTTAACAAGGGTGCTCTCAATGAGAACACTCTCACATGTATAATGCAAGGTGCTCTCAAAGAGAACGCTTTGAGGGAGGTCAATTTGAGGGAGAGATCTCTCTGTGAGAGCACCCTATGAGAGGGAGCTCTCAACAAGGGTGCTCTCAAGGAGAACACTATCATGTGCGTAGTGCAAGGAACTCTCGATGAAGGCACTCTTAGGGACAATAATTTTTGGAAGGCTGCTCTAATAAAGGAGGCTCTCAACAAGAATGCTCTCAGGGAGCATGCTCTCAGAGAGGGAACTCTCACTAAGAATGCTCTTAAGGAGGATGTTCTTGAGGAGAGCATCCTCAGGGAGATCACTCTCAAGGAGGGTTCTTTTAGGAAGGGTGCTCTCTGATAGAATAGTCTTAACAAGGATGCTCTCAAGGAGAATGCTCTTGCTAAGGCTACTCTAATGAAGGTCGATCTCAGGGAGAACACTCTCAATGAGGGCACTCTTAAGGAAGGATCTTTTTGATAAAATGCTCTTGATGAGGGCAGTCTAGGTAGAATGCTCCTAGCAAGGGCCCTCTCAAAAAGAATGCTCTTTGGAAGGCCACTCTAATAGAGGGTGCTTTTAAGGAGAATACTCTCAGGGAGAGCAATCTCACGTAGAACGCTCTTTGGAAGGCCACTCTAATAGAGGGTGATCTCAAGGAGAATGCTCTCAGGAAGGGTGATCTCATGTAGAATGCTCTTAAGGAGGATGCTCTCAAGGAGGGCATCCACAGCAAGATCGATCTCAAGGATGGGATTCTAATGGAGGTAGCTCTCCAAAAGAAAAATCTCAACAAGGTTACTCTCAAGGAAAACACTCTCACATGCATAACACAAAGTGCTCTGAGGGAGGTCAATCTAAGGGAGAGAGCTCTCTAAGAGGGAAATCTCAATTAGGGCACTCTTAAGGAGAACACTCTCATGTGCATAGTGCAAGGTACTCTCAAGGACAACGCTCTCCAAGATTCCACTCTAATGGAGGAAGCTCTCAAGGAGAATGCTCTTAAGGAGAGTGATCTCACAGACAACATTCTTAATGAGGATGCTCTTGACGAGGGCATCCTTAGGGAGACCACTCTAAAGGAGGGTGTTCTCAGGGAGGGAACTTCCAGGAAGGGTGCTCTTCAAAAGAATGCTCTCAAAAAGGATGATCTCAAGGTGAACACTCTCATGTGCATACTGCAAGGTGCTCTCATGAACGACACTCTCATGGAGGGCACTCTCAAGGAGAATGCTCTCATAGAGGCCACTCAAATGGAGGATGCTCTCAAGGAGAATGCTCTCATTGAGGAAGCTCTCAAGGAGGGCACTCTTTGAAAAAATGCTCTTAATAAAGGTGCTTCAGTGAGAACCCTCCCGATGAGGGAGGTCTCAAGAAGAATGCTCTTCGGAATGCTACTCTAATGAAGGTGACTCTCAAGAAGAACACTCTCGTGGAGGGACATCTCATGGAGAACAATCTCAAGGAGGATGCTCTAAAGGAGGGCATCCCTTGGTATACCACTCTAAAAGCTGGCATTCTAATGAAGGGCACTCTTCAAGAGAATTCTCTTAACAAGGGCACTCTCGAGGAGAACACTCTCACATGCGTAACTAAAGGTGCTCTCAGGGAGAACACTCTAAGGATGGTCACTTTGAGGAAGAGCACTCTCCAGGAAGGTGCCTTCCGAGAGGAATATCTCAATGAGGGTGCTCTCAAGGAGAACACTCTCCGAAAGGCCACTCTAATGAAGGGCACTCTCATAGATAACATTCTTAAGGAGGACGTTCTCAAGGAGGGTGTCCTTAGGGAGACCTTTATCAGGGAGGGAGTTCTCAATGAGGGCACTCTAAGGAATGATGGTATTTGAAAGAATGCTCTCAATGAGGAAAATATTGAGGTAAAACACTCTCACATGCTTAACATAAGGTGCTCTGATTAACAACACTCTTAGGGAGAACACCCTTACAGAGGCCACTCTAATGAAGGCCAATCTCAAGAAGAATGCTCTCAGGGAGGGTGCTCTCAATGAGGGTGCTTCAGGGAGAACACTCTTGGCAAGGGCCCTCTCAAAGAAAATGCTTGTCGCAAGGCTACTCTAACAGAGGGCACTCTCAAGGTGAAAACTCTAGGGGAGGGAAATCTCACATAGAACACTCTTAAGTAGGATGATCTCAAGGAGGGCATTCCCAGTGAGACTGATCTCAAGGAGGACATTCTAATGGAGTTAGCTCTCCAAGAGAACAATCTCAACAAGGGCACTCTCGAGGAGAACACTCTTATGTGCGTAACACAAAGTGCTCTCAGTGATAACAATTTTAGGGAGGTCCCTCTAAGGAAGAGTGCTCTCTGGGAGGGATTCCTTCATGAGGGAGCTATCAACAAGGACTCTCTCAAGGAAACCACTCTTCTATAAGTAGTGTTAGGCACTCTCGGGGAAGACACTCTTAAGAAGAACACTCTTTGAGATGCCACTTTAATGGAGGAAGCTCTCAAGGAGAATGCTCTCAGGGATGGTAGTCTCAAGGAGGGTGCTTAAATGGAGAACATTCTTAAGGAGGATGATCCCAAGGAGAGGATCCTCAGAGAGATCTACGTATCTCTCTATCACTACGACTAGTCATCAACACTACCTCCTCTGATATATGTTGATTGGACTACTTTAATCCATACCATCCTACACCTTTATAAATCTGGTCATGAAGGACTAGCTCAAGGAGAGTGCTCTCACCTGCATAGCACAAGCACTCTCAGGGAGGATGCTCTCAAGGAGAATGCTCTCTGAAAGGCTGCTCTAACAGAGGATGCTCTTCAGAAGGGTGCTGAAACACCACAAAAATCTTGGAGTTTAGCAGATCCCCATGATCCACAGGCAGCTTCGGCTATATTTGAAGTCACACAGGGAAATCTTGGAAGTTGAAACATCTAGTTAAGTGTTGTGCCAGCGTATACGCCCAGCTTTAAACTGTGGTGTGCTAGCATTCATGCCCAGCGTGTACGCCCAGTGTCTATGCCCAGCTCTCCAGCATACATGCCCAGGTACGGTAGATGCACATGCCCGACAACAAGATCTCCAATGGCAACATGAGGATCACACCGAAGAGCAAGGATTGAAGCAAGTGGACATCCTTCGGCGTATACGCCCAGTGTATATGCCCAACATTCACCAGCGTATACGCCCTAGCGTATACGCCAACATCTATTCGTCTACGCCCAACATATATGCCCAGCGTACACGCCCAGCGTATACACCGGCCTGTTGTAACGTATACGCCCAGCGTATACCATGTTTCTAAATTGTAACACCCGGTCTATACGCCAGGTGTCTCCCCGTCCAATTTCCCCGGTAACCCTATCCCTATAAATAGCCCAGTTTTCCACATTTACCGTGTCCACGGAAATTTACCAGAGCCGACCTAGAGCAATTACGTTGCCGAAACCCTCTTATGCTTACGCTTACACTGGAAGCCCTGCACGCTGAGCACTGTCCGCGCTCCACCTACCGTGTCAGCCGGCTACATCCCTCCGTCCACCGGGGCTTTACGTCCGCCTTGTGTCCCTACACAACTGCGTTAGACCGGTGCACAACATTTTAACTCTATAATCCATTGTTTACGCTTGTTGCAAGTTCTTTTACAGTTTTACGTTAATTTGGCCCGCGCCTCGTTTATGGCTGTTTACGTTCGCACTCCATGCTCCATTTGCGTCCGTGGACGCCCACTGTTTACGCCTATTGCAAGTTTTACAGTTCTACGTCAATTCGGCCCATGCTTCGCCCACGTCTACTTACGTCACCGCTCCGTCTTCACCCGTTTACACCCACTATTCACACTGTCTACGCTTATTTACGCTCTACATCTATACACGCTGCTCACGCTGTCCACATCCCTACACGCTTACGCCGTGCCCATTTTTGTTTATGCTGTTTACGCCCTACTCCGTTTACGTCCCTCACGCTCACGCTCTGTTTGCGTTTGTTTCACTGTTTACGCTCCGTTTACGTATAACCCCACGTCTAACGCTTCGACGGCGCTTGGGGAAGTCCTTGTTTGATCCGCGTGCGGACCACCCAAGGCACTCTACCTTCGTCCGTTCCAGCTTGCCCTCAAGCAGAGGCAGGGTCGACTGCGCTTGTCCATGGATCTTTCGGTGCTCGTTTCATTCCAGCCTTGCACCGATGATTTCGGTCGGCACAGTTTTTGACGCTAGAAGGAGGGCCCTTCGCTAAACAGGCTTCACGTTCCTCATTGTTTACGCTGATCAGCATTTACGCTGCACAAACCCTAGCGTATACGCTGCACGCTTACGCCAGCGTTTACGCTACATACCCTAGCGTATACGCTGCACGCTTACGCCAGCGTTTACGCCGCATACTCACCTAGTAGATTCGTCTACGCCGGTCGCACACTACGTTATCCACATCAACCCCGCACACTCAAACCGTCTATCATCATGAATCCGATCAACATCACCGCTGCTACTACCCGGAACGTTAACATCTCTAACATAACTGCAGCCCAACAATCTATCACACAAAATATGGGAGGGCAACCCACAATGGGGCCCCGTCGGTCGTTGAGGTTGCAAGGGAGAGACCCTGCCGCTAACATTATAAGCCAAGACAAGTATAACTTCATCTGCATTAAGATGCAAGCAGGTCTGGTGGGTGATCGGGCTGAAATGGAAGTAAAAAGGCAATTTGAAATCTTTTACAGAGGGGGATATGAATTCATCCTGTCCCCATACGATGTAATCCCTATTCCAGAACAATTCTCGGAACTCTTTACGCAACTCCTCCTGCACAGGAGCCAAGTGCTAGACCAAATTACGGCAGACCCACAACGGGATGAAGAGGACGAATTCACTGTGCAATCTAAGCATGAAGACTCTTATCATACTCTTAGTCCACATAACCACATGAACCCCATATTTAACCCGGACGCAGGGGAGACCATACCCCTCCAACCCGTTACCTCTTCCCACACCCAAGCACTGTTACAAGAAACATCCGCGTCAGCTCAAATCCTTCCCCAGGGAAACCCTTTACCCAATGCCTTTCCTTTTACAGCTGCAGGTTCATCCTCACAAGCACCGCCCCCTCATAGTAACCTGGGGGTGACGTTCCAGTCCCAGTCCCAAGTGGTAAGAATGTCATACGTTATACCCATGTCCACATCTGCCCACTACATCCCGCATGTCCAAACGCATGCACCTCCTTTCACTGCCGTAACCCAACAAGGGGCCTCCTCATACAACATGGCCGGACAATGGCCGATCACGGGCACGACGTCGCACCAGATTTCCCACCACTACGTACCACCCCACATGTTGCCACCCACTCATGTACCCTAGACACAGTCGTGACCACAGCAACAACAACCTCCTCTCTATAATGTATTGCCCCTAATGCCCTCTACCGTGCACTCCCCGCAAACGCAACCACCAACAACACAACTGTCAGCCTTCCAGCCTATCGTTCAACAGTCTAACCCATACAGCGTGCCACAAGCCCAAATGACCATGCTCCCAAGTGCTCAGGATTGGGCAGATGCCAAAAGAATGATGCAGGAATTGACAGACGAGGTAAAACGCCTCAAAAATGCCATCGATGGGGAAATGAAAGTGGTAGATTTCTACAATGACGACCCTATCAGCTCTTCTGTCCCACCCTTAACCTTGCCCAAAGGTGTTCCGCTGCCAACTTTAACCAAATATAACGGTGAGACAGATCCTAACGGCCATCTCATAACATTCCGATTGGAATGTGCACTGCTCCAGGCTTGGCCCCACGCTATCCTCCGGGTGTTCCCCATGTCCCTTACGGGAAGGGCACTCGATTGGTACCGCGCCTTGCCCAGGAACTCCATCTGCGCTTTGGATGACCTTATACGCTAGTTTGTGACCCGGTTCAAGTATAACTTGAAACCCGAGCCAATGCTGGATAGCCTCATGCAGATTAAGCAAGGGCCTCTTGAACTGGTCCAAAAATTTATTTAAAGATGGAGCACAGCTCTGAACGAGCTTCATGAACCGATCTCCCCATTTTACCTACTCACGATCCTAAAAGGGGCTGTCAACGATTTTTTTAAATCTAAACTGTATTACCTCAATGCGCGAGATCTCAATCAGGCGTTCGAGCAAATTAAGAACATAGAAGAAGCTGCCCAAAATAGTCATGATCTAGCCTACACAACCTTTAAGAATCAACATACTAAGAAAGACAAAGAAAAGGCTAAAACCACTATAGCAGCCGTATCAGGGACGCAACAACAAAAACCACCGATGCCACCTACTAACTACTATCACCCACTGCCCACAACCACCACATAGGAATCATCATCGCAACAGAATCCGATGAACCGTATATGGAATTTTGAGAGGAAAGAACCCTCTCAATACACGCCTCTACCAATGAAGCCTTCCCAACTCTTCGATCAACTCTTAAAGGCTGGGTTGATGAGCCACAAACAATTATCCCCTGCGGCTATACAAAGACACGACTGATTCTGTCAACTCATACAGAATCCGAGCCTAGCAACGCCAGATGAGCCCCCCGTGCCCAAAGGATTCCGGATGGATCGCTTTTGCGACTATCATCAAAGACCGGGTCATGGAACAGATTACTGTTTCACTTTGAAACAGGACATCCAACGGATGATTGACAAAGGTAACATCACATTTGACGGGGCTAACCCCGTCCAACCACAAAATCAGACCATGGGGGTGTACCAAGACCCCCTAAACACTAAGGAGGCTCCATACACAATTAGCACAATTTACTGTGACGATGATCCTGACACGCCCCACATTAACACGATACACCCTGAGAATAAGGAAATATCTAACAAGCCGTTTGTAGTCCAAATCCCTCCCGCTGAGCCTGCGCTCGCACCCCAGACATCCCGCACCCCGCAGCGGCCGTACGTAGTCCGAGTGCCCTCGATTACACCCGCCTCCAACATGATGACACGCCAACAACCCTACGTGGTGCGCATCCCTCCCGTTAATCCCGCGAACACAATGACACCTTACGCTCAGCCTGCCGCCTTTGTAGTCCGAGTACCACCCGCTGTTGCAACGATGGAGGTCCCATCTCCACTGAGGCCAACTGCATACGTCGTTCGGGTCCCCGCACAGGCTCCTGCCCAGTCGTACCCGCAACCCCGCCCTTCTCCATATGTCGTAAAGGTCCCTGGCCAATCCCAGGTTCCGAGGCCAAGTCCTCGTAGCACACGAGAATGCCAACAGCTAGTCGTGGGGCCACCTAAACCAACACCTCTTAGCTCCATGCCCATGGCGTCATCTGACAATCTACCTGACATAGGCAGCAGCGGCGAAACCTCTCGGACGCACGAACAACATGAAACAGCTAACATCCGTAAGAACGACAAACCACAGAAACGCGAGATAAAACTCCTGGGCCCGATGGACCCGGTCACTCTTATCCAAAATGCTCCTGACAGCAGAGATTTCGCAACGGTCCTAACGCAAGTCACTCAGGCACTGAAGCAAAAGAACACGTCTCTAAGCTTATCTGATTTAGTGTTGACTTCCCAGACTCACCGCGAAGCTCTTGTACGCATGTTAACATCTATCCCGGTTAGTGAGGACTTGCCTCCGAGCGAACCAGCAATCCATGCGGTGATGTACCCCCCTCGCGGGGTCAGCCTTAAGGCCTTAAGCTTCTGCAATGAGAGCATAAAAATAGATAAAACAACAGGTGAGACGACGACGACCCCTATGTTTATAACCATACATATAAACCAATTTAAGATACATAGGGTACATGTAGATGACGGGGCAGCTAGTAATGTTGTACCATATCCAATCATCGAACAATTGGGGCTTACAGACTCGATCAAACCCATGACAACCGCATGTTTGAAATCCTTCAGCGGGTCGCGCGTATTAGTCAAGGGCACGATAACCCTCGACTTTATAGCGGGAGGTCAGTTTCCTACATCTGCTGATTTTTTGGTAGTTGACGAGATGCCAGGGTTTAACCTCATATTAGGAAGACCCTGGTTAGCCCAGTTAAGAGACGTTTCATCCCCCATACACCAGGAAATTCACCTGCCCTACGAGGGCGGAGAAGTCATTATATATGGGGAAGCGATCGTTCCCATCATCTCATCGAACTTAGACATAGAGCAAGGGTCGGAAATGGAGCTCGAAAAGCCTAACCAGAGTGACAAAAGCCCCCGATCACCCGTGGACTGCGAGCCCCCTAGCACAGATCGAGAATCTCTCAAAACCGAAACGCCTCCATCTGACATGCTACACCTGCGGCCTCATGAAGAAGACAACGTGGAAACAACAACCAAGACAGAAACGCTCGAAAATACAACCACTGAAAACATTCCAACAAACGTCCCCTGGGCTGAATTGCCATTCAACATAATCAGCGAGGGAGACGCTGAGTATAAAATAGTACCTGCCAGTATACCCTCTGACGTAAAAATAAAGAATATCAAAAAACAATTAAAATAGAAAGAAAATCCTTAGTCCGAAATGACGTTAAACTATAAAAAGTCCGAAATGACACTAAACTACGATAAAACAAGAAAAAAAAATTAAATGCCACTCCAGGTCCGGAATGACACTAAACTATTATGTCCGCAATGACATAAAACTAGCCACGATCAGCAATGATCGGTTAGCTGAAAAATCTATCCGCACCCTCCAAAAGATCCCTTGATTACGCATGGGGCCCGAAACGGCCATAAACTATGCATGGGGCCCGAAATGGCCATAAACTACGCATGGGGCCCGAAATGGCCATAAACTAGTACTCTCTTTCCCTTCTACTTCGATAATCGCTTCTTCTATTGCTATTTAAAACAGAAAATAAACCAAAATACTTTACATTTCTACAGCATGTTAAACCCAAAAAATCTGCAACAAAAAAGAATATATATATATATGTATGCATGTTATTGTATACAATCAACCATCTCTGTTCATCTCATTGTATTCAAGTTACACTTTTAGTACAAGTTTGAATTGGAAAATGAAAAAAATGCTAAAATACTATGTGTTCGGGGCGTGAGGATCATCCTCCTCGAGCCCACCAACATCACACGCCCCTGCTCCACTAGGGCCAGCTTCTTCAGTCTCGTCCCCACCTTCATCCTAAAAAGACCAAAGAGGAAATAATCAACACAAAAATGAGAGAATGTCAAAATTTCAAACATCAATCAATCAATTAACTCCGAAAAGAGACAAAACGCTTACCATAGGAGGTCCCCCCAAGCCGAATTCAAGCCGTCGTAGGATCTCCTCCTCAGGAATGCTTGCCCAGTCCATCCCATCAAGACCCAAGTCGATATCAGCCAAAGCCTTTCCTTTGTCAACGCCTGACCAGGTGGGACGTTTCAAAGGGAACTCGCCCACCGACACCTCCTAGAGGCTGTCATTATCCGCCGTTTAGGAGACTCCATCTTTACAGTTGTGTTCTGGGCAAAGGTGTCAAAGGCGGAGCGCAGACCAAGACCCTCCACAAACATCTCTAACTGTCACTTCTCAATAGAAACTTCCTTTAGCGACTTCTTGTATTGGTGCTTGTGGTTCTTTTCATCTTGCCTCCATTTGCGAACTTTGGAGGCGAAAGCCTTCCAATCCTGACATTTGGTGTTTAGCAAATTAATTTGGGCTCTGTGCTCCCCTAGCCTTCATATCAGCCCTGCATGGCAATTGAGAAGGTTCCAATACCTTGTGTACGTGACTTCGGAGGTCCACCAAGCACGATCATTTTTTAATCTAGCTGCAACAAACTCATATTGAGCCTTCAAATCGTCACGTTCCGTTGACAATGCAGCATTCTCCTTCTCTTTCGCCTGAATTTGGAGCCATAATTGTTCAATGGATCTCCTGCACGTCCATACCGTTTTGGCATTATGAACGAAGCCCTCTGCTACCTCTTCATAAACAGGTCTAGGCACTTGTTCAATCTCAGGAGATAGTGTAGGAAAACTATCCATAACGACGGGCTCGGATGGGTCCCACCTCAGTTGGGCACCTGTCCATAGGAAAAGACAAACGTTAGAACAAACAGAATTGGGCATCAACCTCTAACATAGTAAAAGTCTTCCAATGCATCCGTACCTATGTTAGGATTGATCCGTTCGATCCGCTCGACAACCTCTTCGGCCACCCCAGCTACGAAATCCCTTTTACTTGGCATTTCCATCCAAGTAAAAGGTCCATCAGTATGTGGACCGCTCACCTTTGGAGGCACTGCGGGGGGGATCTCGAACTCCTTCTCCGGGACAGTCTCGCTCTCCTCTGAGTCAAACAAAAGAATTTGCAATAAGGTAATTCAGGAATGTATTAGGCTGCACAACTGAGTAAAGAGACATACTGTTCCCTCTGATTTCCTCTTGCGTCGGAGGGTCTCCAAGATCAAGGTTCCCTGTAAGAAAGCTGTTGAACATTTCTTCAGTTTCCGCTTGATCGTCCAGGGGTTCAGTACCTCCAGTTCCTCCAGTCCCCTCCCCCAGCAATTCCATTCCTCCCGCCGGGTCGGTTAACTCCTCGTCTTCTGGTATAGTCTGCAGGTCGTGTCTCTTAACTGCTCAATTCAAAACAAAGGAAGTCAGTTGCATACAACCGGTAATAGTTACAACTATTGAAATAAGAATAAAAAGGTTTACTAGGAATTTTAAATCGAATTCGCTTCACTCTAGGGTGCTCAATCTCACTGGTGCCTTCCGCCGTGCTGTCACGCTTCCCTAGCATGGATTTCGCTTTGCCTATTATTTCCTTGACCACTCGCTCTGCCTTCCTTGCAGTTGGGGGTACTTCATCGGGCTCCACCCCTAGGCTGTCGCATGTGTGGAGCGAGGGGCCAGACGATCCACCCATGGTGATCGTAAGGGATTCATCAATCCCCTCGGGGGCGTCTTGGGACTTGGTTGTGTCAAATAAGTGGTTCACCCAGGGGTGAGATAACTGGTACCTATCACGCAAAACAAACTTCTTTTCCCCGCGAACCACCAAAAATTCAGCCAAGCGACGAATATAACCAGCAAAGAAAGTGAAGGTAAAATGAGACTGCGCCTCTATGTTTGAACGCAGCCGTTCTATGTCTTTGGTCATTCCTGACAATAAAAATTCCACCCAGTTATAACGAACACCAGCCTCCAGAATAGTGCACATGACTCGTACTGCTTCAACACCGAAACTCTTGACTTGTGATAGAGTCTTCGGAAACAAACGTGCTCTAAATAGGGGATAGAGTTCGTTGACTTCCTCAACCTTCATTTTCCCCTGCATTGGGAACCCTTTAGTACCCTTCCTCACCCCTAGCCAATCCTCTAAATCACGGATCATATCAATTTCTTTATGCGTCCTGTCCATAACGACTTTTACGCCATTAGCAGGTACGCCAAACAAATCCGCAAGAAATTGAGGTGACAATTCAAAAATCACTTTCATGCCCCTAATACGGGTGCTATAGCAAGAGACGGATCTATCAAATGAGTCTACAATCCCGATCATCTCCGCTATAGAAATATTTGGGCTAGGGGCAACAAAGAGCGCCATGAGGCCGGCATGCTCCAAGCAGGCAACAATAGACGGCGAAGCCTTCTTTCACAACCACTTCTGAGCGGCACTGGTTTCACCAAATTTCATTGAGAGAGTAGTTTCGGTCCTACCAGTCACAACGGAATCCCTGCCGGAGGTGGTGCCAGCTGTAAAGCCAAACCCAAAACCCTCATATGAGCTTGACACTTGGCAGTTAACCAAATCAAACACAACATCTAGAAAACTTTGCCACTTACTTTCAGTGTTGGACCTTGAAGTGTCGCCCAGATCAGAAGCAGATGGGAAAATTGGCCCATTAGGAGCCCAGTCGGCATGCAACCAACCACGTGCGGCACATTGCGCAAACGCCTTCGAAAACTTCTTGGGGAAATTCCTCATGGCGTCCCTAGTATGGGCCAAGATGGTCCCGCGCAGGGTGGGACCCACCATGAACGCTTCCACGGCCATACGCGCCAACCCAATCCCATCATCACCCACGTAAGCCCCGTCTAGCATAATTTTTGGGCTACAGGAAAGCGAAAACATATGTCAAAACGAGAGCAAGTATTTGAATGTGAGAAAGAAGGGAACAACTAAAGTTAGGACGAAATTACCTTTCCACCAGGTATACTGTGCCAGGCGGATTCTGAAACAAAGTGTGCGCACGGCCTGTTAGGAACAATGTGTGATTGATGTAGTTGGGGCCCCATGGCAGCTGGTCTCACACACAGGTCAACGGACGGGTCGATTTCGGACCACCAGGGGAACACCCTCGGTGACAAGCGGCCCCTCATCAATGTCCTCCATAAAAATCTTGACGCCTTCCGCTGTGCCGGGTAGCATAACCTCAATAATACTTCGTGCCACATCTCCGCCTAGATGAGACAAACCACGACGTCGAAATGGTCCAGCAAAAAGGCTAAAAATTCGCAGGCCCCATCCCGGAACCAGATCCCATTATGCTCAACGACCAAATTCGGGGTCAGGTCACCACCCTCCAAAGGACCAAACCATGTCAGGACCCCAACTAACTCGATCACAAGAAGGGGAGGCTCAACGTCTCTGTAAAACCATTAAACGAAGCCGAAGATCAATATCCAAAACTTCATTTTAAAAAAGAGGATTTTCAGACGTTCACAGAAAATTTCCAAGTTACGCTCGGCGTATACGCCTGGCGTACGAAAAACAGTTATGCCAGGCGTATACGCCCGGCGTACGAAAAACAGTTACGCCAAGTGTATACGCCCGGCGTACAAAAAACAGTTGCTCTAAACCCCTAAAGCCCTACGCCGAAAACAACGCACGCGGCTTCTACGCCGACATTACTCCGAACCCTTCACGCTTGGCGTATACGCCGAAACCCTACGCTAACTGTACGCTGCAAAAACAGACAAACAGGGTCGAAAGCCTACTTGCCAGAAGATCCGGGCCACGCGGGGACGCTCGTGCGGGGTAGACACTGCAGCATCGCCTGGCTCTCCTCCGCGAATGTCAGTTCAGGTCCCTTCTGCCCTCGGCCCTCCAGTTCTTTGCCTCTGTCCATCTCGGCATGTACGCTGGGGTTCTTCTCGGCGTGTACGCTGGTGTTTCTTCTTGGCGTATATGCTGGGGTTTCTTCTCGGCGTGTACACTGGGGTTTCTTCTCGGCGTGTACGCTGGGGTTCCCTCTCGGCGTCTACGCTGGGGTTTTGCTCGGCGTCTACGCTGGGGTTACGCTCTCGGTTTACGCTCACGCTCCAAAAGTCAAATGACAAAATGACGCCCTAGCTCCCCTTTTATAGCGCGTTGACGTTGACGTTGACGCCGCCGCTGCCGCCGCCGCTTTTCCGTTTTTCTTGCTTTTTGCCTCATTTTTCGCGCTTTTTCGAATTCGCTTTGAATTTTTCAAAAAAGACATAGAATCTACACACAAAAATGACATAAACAACAAATTAAGGCATTAAACTGCCGATTGTTGCCCGGTAAGGCATTAAACTGCCGATCGTTGCCCGGTAAGGCATTAAACTACCGATCGTTGCCCGGTAAGGCATTAAACTGCCGATCGTTGCCCCGTAAGGCATTAAACTGCCGATCGTTGCCTGGTAAGGCATTGAAGTGCCGATCGTTGCCCGGTAAGACATTAAACTGCCGATCGTTGTCCGGTAAGGCATTAAAGTGCTGATCGTTGCCTGGTAAGGCATTAAAGTGCCGATCGTTGCCCGGTAAGGCATTAAACTGCCGATTGTTGCCCGGTAAGGCATTAAAGTGCCGATCGTTGCCCAGTAAGGCATGAAACTACCGATCATTGCCCGATAAGGCATTAAAGTGCCAATCGTTGTCTGGTAAGGCATTAAACTGCCGATTGTTGCCCGGTAAGGCATTAAAGTGCCGATCGTTGCCCGGTAAGACATTAAACTGCCGATCGTTGCCCATTAAGGCATTAAACTACCGATCGTTGCCCGGTAAGGTATTAAACTGCCGATAGTTGCCCGGTAAGGCATTAAACTGCCGCTCGTCTGTCACGTTAACTCATTTTCATACATGCACGCTAAAGATTGCCGAAAGACCTAAAACGACCTCCGCTATCTTACCAGGTTTTCCATTTATCGACAGGAACTTGCCTAATGGATTGCAAGCGCTTGACCGAGCCGTTGGTCATTGATGGACCATATGGCGCAATTGAAAGGAGTATCGATGCGAATCTCATTTATACGAGCTCATCGGCAAACGACTTTACAATAGCTTCAACACAGCAAACGGTCGACGAATATGAGGGAATGACAAAATCCCTCGACATTGAAGCTGAAAACATTACCGAGGACCCTTTAACCGAAACACCTATCACCATGCCCGATGGAGAAACTAAAATCTTAAAATTAAGTACATTACTAGAACCAAGTTTAGCTAGAGACATCGAAAACGTAATTAAGAACAACATGAAGGTATTTGCGTGGTCTTATACAGACATGCCCGGATTAGACCCCCGTATCGTCCAGCACAACATCATCCTTGATCCAAAACTAAGGCCAGTAAAACAGAAAGCACGCAAGGTCAAACCCGAGGTGGCGTTAGCAGTTCGTAGTGAGATTACCAAGCTCTATCAAGCTGGTTTCATTAGGGCTGTTGATTACGCCGAGTGGGTATCGAACATGGTTATAGTTCCAAAGAAGAACGGAAGTATCTGCCTTTGCATTGACTTCCAGGACCTTAACGTAGCAACCATAAAGGATGACTTCCCCTTACCTAGCATTGATCCACTAGTTGACTCAACTGCTGGGCACGCCCTATTATCCTTTATGGATGGGTTCTTAGGATATAACCAGATACGTATCAATCCAGAACACCAGCTCCGAACTACTTTCATGACACCTTGGGGAACCTTTTGTTATACAATGATGCCTTTTGGTCTCAAGAATGCTGGGGCCACGTATCAAAGAGCGATGACATATATCTTCAGCGATTACATCTTACACTCGCTCAATGATTATGTAGACGACATAGTGGTCAAATCAAAATCGCCAGAACAACACGTACAAGATCTTGACTTAGTATGAAAACGTAGTCTAAAATACGAACTAAGGCTTAACCCAAAGAAATGCGTCTTCGGCGTCAAAACAGGTAAAATGCTTGGATTTGTAGCCTCAGAGGCAGGGATATGAGTAGACCCCGATAAGGTTAAGGCCATTACGAACCTAAAACCACCTAGCAATCTAACCGAACTCCGAGGGCTACAAGGGCGGTTGCAGTTCATTAGGAGGTTCATAGAAAATTTGACGAGAAAAATCACACCTATGAACCACCTACTACGCAAGAACGTCCATTTTGAATGGACACCACAATGCCAAGAAGCATTTGACAACGTTAAAACAGCACTCGCTCGGTTACCCACTGTATTCCCACCGAAAAACGACAGGCCGTTTTACATCTACTTGGCAACATCAGAATCATCAATCGCATCCATGTTATGCCAGAAACGAGATGACGGAACTGAGGTCCCCGTATACTACCTGAGTCATGCCATGGTTGCCGACAAAAAGAGATACAACGATGTAGAAAAGTCATGTCTAGCTCTAGTTTTCGCTTTAAAGAAGTGGCGACATTATCTCTTCCAAAATCAAGTTAACATAATTTGCAAAGATAATGTGCTCAGAGCTATAACCGAAAACATCTACGAATCAAGCAGGATAGCCCGTTGGAAGGCAATCATAGCTGAGTTTGACCTGCACTATGTGGCACAATCGTCAGTAAAGGGTCAAGCCATAGCGAATCAAATGACCACGTCACCAACGCATGATCGAGGTACAATAGAACCTGAATTCCCAGACGAAAATGTAAACGCAATAGACATAGTGCCAGATGATTACGATGCGATTCTAAATTTCGATGGGGCATCCACATCCCGAGGAGGAAGTGCTGCTGCTGTAATAACATATCCCTCTGTAGAAATTAAACCTTCCGCCTATCGTTTCAACTTTCATTGTACTAACAACATAGTAGAGTATGAAGGTCTCCTCAGAGGTCTCGTGGCCGCACTAGCTTTGGACATTACACAGCTTGTAGTCAGAGGGGACTCACAATTAGTCGTAAACTAAGTCACAGACGTCTATACGTGTAAAGTGCAACATTTACAACCATACTATTATTTGGCTAAGCACCTACTTAAACAATTCGAAAAGGTTGACGTCCAACATATCCCTAGGAATGACAATACCATTGCAGACGCATTAGCAACCTTGGCATTAAACATATCCCCTGACATGTTTCACGCACTACCAAGCTCTGTAACCAGTTGTGCCGAACCCATAACCAGCACTCTAGACATGCTTCTAATTGCATCTGTTAGTACAACACATGCTAATGAATGGTACGATGACGTAAAAGAATACCTTCTGCGTGGTGAAACGCCACAACATTTAACCAACGCGCAAAAGGATGCAGTACGCAAGCGTTCTAAATAGTACACATTAATAGGGGATACATTGTGTCGCCGATCCTATGAAGGCATACTGCTAACATGCGTCAATAGCACCGAAGCCCAAACAATTGTTGAACAGGTGCACGACGGAATCTGCGGGGGACACATTGCACCGAAGGTAATGGCAACTAAAATAAGACGCCTAGGATACTATTGGCCACGCATGGAGTACGACTGTCAGTCCAAGGTCAAAACATGTAGTATATGCCAAAAAAACAGTAATCTTATCCACATTCCACCAAATGAGTTGCATACAACACAAATCACATGGCCTTTCCAGAAGTGGGGACTGGACCTCATTGGCCCGATAACGCCCACATCTTCTGCCAGGCATAGCTTTATTATGACAGCAACCGAATACTTTACGAAATGGGTAGAGGCGGCACCCCTTCGTAAAACTACTTCTAAACAGGTGTGCCACTTCATCCTCGAAAACATTATAACCCGTTTTGGCATTCCCATGACAATCATCACCGACAACGGTCCACAATTTAGTAGTGCCGAGACTAAAACATTTTGCGATAGTCTAGGGATCAAATACTCGTTTTCATCCCCTTATTATCCTCAGAGCAATGGGTAGGTAGAATCAACAAATAAGAAAATCATCACAGTACTCAAAAATATGCTTGCCCAGAGCAAACGAAGATGGCACGAACAACTGGTGTATGCGTTATGGGCATACCGTACCACGCATCAAACCTCGACAGGTAAAACTCCATATAGTCTTGTTTACGGTTCAGAAGTTGTTTTACCTTTAGAATTGCAGGTACCGTCTCTAAGGATCACGCTCTCCGGACTCCTCAACGACGAGCAAAACAATGATTTACGCATCATTGACTGGACTCGGTGGAGAAGGAACGCGTGCGTACACTCGATCAGATCGAATGGTATCAGAAACAACAACGACAATGACATCGACATGACATTCATAAGCACCCCATCAAAGAAGGAGACCTCGTACTTAAACCTATTCGGGAACACCCAGATAAATTCTCAGTCAACTGGGAAGGGCCCTATCTGGTCATCAAAGAATTTGACAACGGGGCATTCAAACTAGCTGACATGGACGGAAAAGAATTTGCAAATCCAACCAACCACCTATTCCTAATACCGTTCTATACATGAACTCGAACTCAGGTACGCAGTAGTCCTGGAATCATGACTATAAACTGATACCACAGAATAGTCCTGGAATCATGACTATAAACTGATACCACAAAATAGTCTTGGAATCATGACTATAAACTGATACCACAGAATAGTCCTGGAATCATAACTATAAACTGATACCACAGCCTGTCCTGGAATCATGACGATAAACTGGTACCACAGAATAGTCCTGGGTTATGACTTCAAACTAACACCACCACGGAGTCCGCTAGGACTATAAACTAGCTCGCCTCTTCATAGTCCGCTAAGACTCAAAACTGGCAATGCAACGTCTGCCACGACGCTAAACGGGCAATGTCCGATGGGTTACGACACACAACTAACCCATGATAGTCCGCTAAGACTATAAACTGGTGCGTTCATCTTCGACTCCTCAACCCACAGCCATATTCATTCATCAGAATCATTACATCTCTCATCAGCATCGTCGACATTCACATTCCACGCTCAGAATCGCCCCAACATTTTTGTTTACCTACAGCTGTTTGAATCTAAACTCATTAATCCACTCATGGTTTCTTGTCTCTTTGGAGTTGTGTTTGCAGGATGACGCTCAGAAGTTCTCATACGAGAGTGCGTTTCATCACAAGTAGCAAGATGAGGCAATGTCCATTTGTCCACCTGGCAAGACTAAATCGAACCGTTAACCCGCACATTCCCATTCCCCGAAAACCCACTGTCTGTCTACCAAACTATTGCACACTGCGAAATGTTACAGCAATCGCAACACGCAGAACACAATATTCGCGCATGAGTACAAGGACAAACTTCAAAAAAAAAAAAAAACAAATACGTATTCATGTCAAAAACAGCCAAGAAACATCCTATCGCATGGCTTTGGCTCTCCGCTAACAGTTTCCCCAAAGAAGGGAGTTGTTCCTCCAAAGAATGCAAAACAGCACCCCGTGGCTTTGGTAGTGACAACTGGTTCTCCTGAAAAACCACCAAGCACCGTTCCGCCAAAGGACGCACATCACATGCTTGAATTCCAAGTCTGCCAAAAGATGGCTATCGACAAAGACTGGCATGCTGTACACCTGAGCATCCTACTTTCCCAACATGATCCCTCGGGCAGCAACCGATCCCCATGATCCCTTCCCTCCTGCCAGTCACCAGTCTCGCCCTTTCAATCCCATTCACCACTAAACAAGGTACGATGAGGTCTGGCCAGGTGGCAAGGGACAAGGCTTTTATCGAGTTGATTGCGATGTTTTGCGCTTCTTTGTCGATGCTTCTCGGGTCGATTCCTCCAAGCATCAACAAAGAGGGGCCAATGAAACACCACAAAAATCTTGGAGTTTAGCAGATCCCCATGACCCACAGGCGGCTTCGGCTACATTTGAAGTCACACAGGGCATCATGGAAGTCGAAACATCTGGTTAAGTGTTGTGCCAGCATATACGCCCAGCTTTAAACCGTGGTGTGCTAGCGTTCACGCCTAGCATCTACACCCAACGTTCACGCCCAGCGTCCACACCCAGCGTCTACGCCTAGCGTTCACGCCCAACGTCTACGCCTAGCATGTACACCTGGCTCTCCGGCGTACGTGCCCAGGTACGGCAGATGCACACGCCCGACTACAAGATCTCCAATGGCAACATGAAGATCACACCGAAGAGCAAGGATTGAAGCAAGTGGACATCCTTCGGCATATACGCCCGGCGTATACGCCTAACATTCACCAGCATATACGCCCCAGCGTATACGCCAGCATCTATCCGTCTACGCCCAACATATACGCCCAGCGTATACGCCGGCCTGTTGTAACGTATACGCCCAGCGTATACCATGTTTCTAAATTGTAACGCCTGGTCTATACGCCACGTGTCTCCCCATCCGATTTCCCCGGTAACCCTATCCCTATAAATAGCCTAGTTTTCCACATTTACCGGGTCCGCGGAAATTTACCAGAGCTGACCCAGAGCAATTACGCTGCCGAAACTCTCTTACGCTTACGCTTATGCTGGAAGCCCTGCACGCTGAGCACTGTCCGCGCTCCGCCTACCGTGTCAGCCGGCTGCATCCCTCCGTCCACTAGGGCTTTACGTCCACCTTGTGTCCCTACACAACTGCGTTAGACCGGTGCACAACATTTTAACTCTATAATCCATTGTTTACGCTTGTTGCAAGTTCTTTTATAGTTTTACGTTAATTTGGCCCGCGCCTCATTTACGGCTGTTTACGTTCGCACTCCGTGCTCTGTTTGCGTCTGTGGACGCCCATTGTTTACGCTTGTTGCAAGTTTTATAGTTCTACGTCAATTCGGCCCACGCTTCGCCCACATCTACTTACGTTACCGTTCCGTCTTCACCCGTTTACACCCACTGTTCACACTATCCACGTTTGTTTACGCTCTACATCTATACACACTGTTTACGCTGTCCACATCCCTATACGCTTACGCTGTGCCCATTTTTGTTTACGCTGTTTACGTCCCTTACGCTCATGCTCTGTTTGTGCTTGTTTCACTGTTTATGCTCTGTTTACGTATAACCCCGCGTATAATGCTTTGGCGGTGCTCGGGGAAGTCCTTGTTTGATCCGCGTGCGGACCATTCAAGGCACTCTGCCTTCGTCCGTTCCAGCTTGCCCTCAAGCGGAGGCAGGGTCGACTGCACTTGTCCGTGGATCTTTCGGTGCTCGTTTCATTTCAGCCTTGCACCGACGATTTCGGTCGGCACAGGTGCTTTCATGGAGAATTCTTTTAAGGAGGATGCTCTCTAGGAGGTTCTCCTCATGGAGACCACTCTAAGAGAGGGCACTCTTAGGAAGGATGCTCTCTAACAGAATGCTCTCAACAAGGATGCTCTCAAGGAGAACACTCACACAAGGTTGTAAGGTGCTCTCATGAAGGGCACTCTCAAGGAGAATGCTCTCACAGAGGCTGCTCTAATGGAGGCCACTCTCAAGGAGAATGCTCTTAGGGAGGGTGCTATCAAGGAGGGCACTCTTCAATAAAATACTCTCAATGAGGGTGCTCCAAGGAGAATGCTCTCAACAAGGCCACTCTCAAGGAGAACACTCTCACATATGTATTGCAAGGTGCTCTTAAGGAGAACGCTCTTCAAAAGGCCACTCTACTAAAGGGCTCTCTCAATGAGAATGTTCTTAAGGAGGATGCTCTGGAAGGAGGACATCCTCAGGGAGATCGCTCTCAGGGAGGATGTTCTCAGAGAGGACACTCTTAGGAAGGGCATTCTCTGATATAATGCTCTCAATGGCGGCACTCTCAAGATGAACACTTTCATGTGCATAACAGAAGGTGCCCTCATGGATAACACTCTCATGGAGGGAGCTCTCAAGGAGAATGCTTTCACAGAACTTGCCTTCAAGGAGAAGGCTTTTATGAAGGACACTCTCAAGGAGAACACTCTCGAGATGGATGCTCTAATGGAGGGCACTCTTTGATAGAACGATCTCAATGAGGGCACTCTAGGGAGAATGCTCCTGGCAAGGGCCCTCTCAAAGACAATGCTCCTTAGATGGTTGCTCTAACAAAGGGTGATCTTAAGGATAATTATCTTAGGAAGGGAGTCCCCAACGACATTCATCTCACGGAGGGTGTTGTAATGGAGGATGCTCTATAAGAGAACACTATAAACAAGGGAACTCTTGAGGAGAACACTCTCACATTTTTCATGCAATTTGTTCTTAGGAAGAACGCTCGAGGGAGGTCACTTTAAGGGAGAGTGCTCCCTGGAAGGGTGCCTTCTGAGGGGGAGCTCTCAATGAGCATGTTCTCAAGGAGAACACTCTCACGTGTGTAGCACAAGGCACTCTCAGTGAAGGTGATCCCAAGGAGAGCAATCTCCAAAAGGCTAATCTAATGGAAGAGGATTTCAAGGAAAATGCTCTCAAGGAGGGTGCTCTCAGAGAGGGCACTCTCATGGAGAATGCTCTTAGGGAGGATGCTCTTGAGGAGGGCATCCTAAGGAATATTGCTCTCAAGGAGGATGTTCTCAAGGAGGGAATTCTTAGGAAAGGTGCTCTTTGATAGAATTCTCTCAACAGGAATGCTCACAAGGAGAATGCTCTTGCATTGGCCACTCTAATGGAGGTCACTCTTAGGAAGAATGCTCTCGAGGAGGGTGCTCTTAAAGAAGGCACTCTTCAATAAAACACTCTCAATGAGGATGCTCTAGGAAGAATGCTCCCATTAAGGGCCCTCTCAAACAGAACTCTCTTCGCAAGGCCACTCTAATAGAGGGAAATCTCAAGGAGAATGCTCTCAAGAAGGGTGATCTCATGTAGAATACTCTTAAGGAGGATGCTCTTAAGGAGGGTTCTCTTAGGGAGGGTGATCTCACAGAGAACATTCTTAAGAAGGATGCTCTTGATGAGGGTGTCCTTAGGGAGATTGCTCTCAAGGAGGGCATTCTTAGGAAGGGCACTCTTAGGAAAGGCACTCTCCGAAAGAACGCTCTCAAAAAGGACACTCTTGAGATAAACACTCTCACATGCATAATGAAAGGTGCTCTCATGGAGGGCACTCTCAAGGAGAACACTATCATAAAGACCACTCTAATAGAGGATGCTCTTAGGGAGAATGCTCTTGGGGAGGGCACTCTTGGAGAGGGCACACTCAAGGAGGGCACCCTCAAGGAGGGCACTCTTTGACAAAACACTCTCAATGAGGGTGCTCCAAGGATAATGCTCCTAGTGAGGGTGCTCTTAAGAAGAATGCTCTCATGGGGGCCATCTCATGGAGAATGCCCTTAAGGAGGGCATCCCTAGGGAGATTTCTCTCAAGGAGGGAATTCTAATGGAGGGCACTCTCCAAGAGAATGCTATCAATAAGGGTGCTCTTGAGGATAAAACTCTCATGTATGTAATGTAAGGTGCTCTTAGGAAAGTTGCTCTGAGGGAGAGCACTTTCTAGGAGGGTGCCCTCTGAGAGGGAGCTCTTGATGAGAACACTCTCATGTGCATAGTGCAAGGCACTCTCGAGATAGGCTCTCTCAAGGAGAACACTCTCTGAAAGGCCACTCTAAGAAAGGACGCTCTCATAGATAATGTTCTTAAGGAGGATGCTCTCGATGAGGGCATCCTCAGGGAAACCAATCTTAGGGAGGATGCTCTTAGGAAGGGCGATTTCTAAAAGAATGCTCTCAATGAGGGCACTCTCGAGGTGAACACTCTCACATGCTTAACATAAGGTGCTCTGATTGATAATGCTCTTGTAGAGGCCACTGTAATGAAGGTTGCTCTCAGGGAGAATGCTCCTGGGGAGTGCATATTGAAGGAGAGTACTCTTAGACAAAATGCTCTCAATGAGGATGCTTTATGGAGAATGCTCTTGGTAAGGAGGAAGTTCTCACGGAGAGCACTTTTAGGGAGGGTAATCTTAGGGAGGGTGCTTAAATGGAGAACATTCTTAAGGAGGATGCTCTCAAGGAGGGTGTCCTTAGAGAGATCCACATATCACTCTATCACTATGATCAGTTGTCAACTATACCTTTCCCTATATATGTTGATTGGGCCAGTTTTAGCCATACCATCTTACACTGTTATAAATTTGGTCATGAAGGACCATCTCAAGGAGAGCACTCTTAGGGAGAGTGCTCTCAGTAAGAGCACTCTCACATGCATAGCGCAAGGAACTCTTAGGGAGGGCACTCTCAAAGAGAACACTCTCTGAAAGGCCACTCTAATGGAGGGAACTCTCATGGAGAATGCTATTAAGGAGGATGTTGTTGAGGTAGGTGTCCTTAGGGAGACTACTCTCAGGGAGGGTGTTCTTAAGGAAGGCACTCTTCAAAAGGGTGCTCTCTGACAAAATGATCTCAACAAAGATGCCCTTGAGGAGAATACTCACACGAGGTCGCAAGGCACTCTCATGGAGGGCGCTCTCAAGGAGAACACTCTCATAGAATCCACTCTAATGGAGGTTACTCTCAGGGAGAACACTCTTGGGGAGGGCACTCTTTGATAGAATGCTCTCAATGAGGGCACTCGAGAGATAATGCTCTTGATGAGGGACCTCTCCAGGAGAATGCTCTTTAGAAGGCCACTCTAATAGAGGGTTCTCTCAAAGAGAACGCTTTTGGTGAGGGTGCTCCTAGTGAGATCAATCTTAAGGAGGGCATTCTAATGAATGACACTCTCCAAGAGAATGCTCTCAATAAGGATGCTCTTGAGGAGATCACTCTCACGTGTGCAACACAAGGTGCTCTAAGGGATAATGCTGTAAGGGAGGTCACTCTCTAGGAGGGTGCCCTCTGAAAGGGAGCTCTCAATGACGGTGCTCTTGAGGAGAAAAATATCATGTGATTAGTGCAAGGCACTCTTAGGGAAGGTGCTCTCCAAAAGGCCACTCTCACAGAGAATGTTCTTAAGGAGATACTCTCGACCAAGTGTTGGCCGAATGGACCTTCGTGACCAAATTTATAATGCTGGACGATGGTATGGCTGAAACTAGTCCAATCAAAATATATGAGGAGAGGTAGCATTCTCCCTGGGAGCATTGCATAGTGCTCTTGAGATAATGCTCTCCATAGGAGCACCTTGCATAGATGCATTGGCAAGAGTGCTTTGCAGAGAGTGCATCATGCAGTGCTTGCGAGAGTGCTCTCCATCGAAGCATCCTCCCTAAGAGTGAGTTGCATTGTGCATCTAAGAGAGCTCTCCATGAGCACATCCTCATTGAGAGATCTTTCCCTAAGGGAGCCCTTCCTAGGAGCTGTCTCCTTGAGGGCATGCTTAGGGAGGAAATCCTCTTAAAAAGTGTTTTCTATGAGAGTGACTTCCCTAAGGCATACCCACAAAGGACACAGATGCACTCATAATCACACACCCAAATGTGCACTTGTGATAGCCTAGGACACACTTAGCATCACCTAAAAGTATGTCCCTTAAGGCCAAGATTGCACTCGGCATCACCCGAAAGTGAATTCATGATGGCCTCAGATGCACTCCGCTTCTCCTAAAAGTGCGTCTCAGGGGAGTTGGCCTACCTCCTCCTATATATGTTGATTGTGCTATGTTTAGCCATACCATCCTTCACCCTTATAAATTTCATCACAAAGACCACATTCTCAAAAAGAGTGCTCTCAGAGAGAGAGCACCAAGTAACAGTGACCTCAAGGAAAATGCTCTCAAAGAGGGCCCCTTTAGGTAGAACGCTCTCGTAGAGTGTGCTCTTAGTGAGAACACTCTCAGAGAGGGTGCTCTCACCAAGAATGCTCTAATAGAGGGTGCTCTAAGGGATGGCATTCCCCATGAGAATGTTGTTAATGAGCATGCTCTCAAGAAGAACATTTTCATGTGCATAGCACAAGGTGCTCTCAAGGAGGATGCACTCAATGAGAATGCTCTCAGGAACATCACTCTAATAGAGGGTGGTCTTTGAGAGAATGCTCTTGTGGAGGGCACTCTCATGAAGAATGCTCTCGAGGAGGGTAGTCTTAAGGAGGACTCTCTTCAAGAGGGTGTCCTTAGTGAGGCCATTCTTAGTGAGGGCACTCTCATGGATGGCACTCTTTGAGGGAGCACTCGCAACGTACATAGTGGAAGGTCCACTTAAGGAGAATGCTCTGATGGAGGGCACTCTTAGGGAGGTTTCTCTAATGGAGGGTGCTCTCTAGGAAAATGCTCTGAGGAGGGTACTCTCAAGGAGAACACTCTCATGTGTGTAGTGCAAGGAACTCTTAGGTAGAATGCTTCGAGGGAGTGCACTCTCAAGGAGAGCACTCTTCGAGATGCCAATCTAATGGAGGGTGCTCCAACGAGAATGCTCCTAGTTAGGGTGCTCTCAAGAATAATTCTCTTCAAAAGACTACTCCAAAAGAGGGCGCTCTCATGAAGAATGCTCTTCATGAGGATGCTCTTGAGGAGGATGTTCCTAGGGAGAACACTCTCAACGAGGAGGTTCTCATGGAGGGCACACTCTGAGAGAACCCTCTCAACAAGGATTCTCTGAAGGAGAACACTCTTACATACATAGCACAAGGTGCTCTTATGGAGAATGCTTTGAGGGAGGTTGCTCTTAGGGAGAGAGCTCTCCTAGAGGGAGACCTTTAAGAGGGTGCTCTCTAGGAGAAGACTCTCATGTGCGTAGAGCAAGGCACTCTCGTGGAGGGTGCTCTCAAGGAGAATGCACTTTAGAAGGAAACTCTAATAGAGGGCACTCTCAATAAGAATACTCTCAAGGAGGGCACTCTCATGGAGAATGCTCTTAAGGAAGAGGCTCTCAAGGAGGGCATCCTTAGGGAGACCACTCTTAAGGAGGGCATTCTCAGGAAGGGCACTCTTAGGAAGGGAACTTTCTAAGAGAACACTCTCAATGAGGGCACGCTTGAGGAGAACACTCTCACATGAATAATGAAATCTGCTCTTGTGGAGGATTCTCTAAAGGAGAACGCTCTCATGAAGGCTGCTTGAATGAAGTGTGCTCTCAGGGAGAACACTCTCTTGGGGGGTAGCAATCTCAAGGAGGGCACCCTCTGAGGGAATGCTCTCAATGAGGGTGCTCTAGGGAGAACACTCCCAATGAGGGTGCTCTCTAGGAGAATGCTCCAATGGGAGTGCCTCACCCTTTGCACATGACCATGTTCTCTCTAGGAGCTTTATCCTTTGAGAGAATGTCGTCTTCATGACCAAATTTATAAGGGTTCAAGATGGTATGGCTGAAACTGGTCCAATCAACATATATGGGGAGAGGTAGTGTTCTCCCTAGGAGCACAACACAATGCTCTCTCAAGAGTGCTCTCTGTAGGAGCACCTCACATAGATGCGCTGGTAAGAGTGCTCTATAGAGAGCACCTCATGCAGAACTTGTGAGAGCACCTCATGTAGCGCTTGCAAGAGCACTCTCCATAGGAATCAAAGAGATGCGCTGGTAAGAGTGCTCTATAGAGAGCACCTCATGTTACGCTAAGCATCAAAGAGAGTTCTCCATGAGAGCACCCTCATTGAGAGCACTTCCCACGAGGGAGCCCTCCCTAGAAGAAGTATCCTTGAGGGCACACTTAGGGAGGAAATCCTCTTAAAAAGTGTTCTTTGTAAGAGAAACTTCCTTGAGGCATACTCGTGAAGGCCACGAACACACTCATAATCACACCTGAATATGCACTTGTGATATCCTAGGATGCACTCAGCATCACCTAAAAGTGCATCTGTTAAGGCCAAGATTGCACTTAGCATCACCCAAAAGTGCATCCATGATGGCCTAAGATGCACTTCACTTCTCCTAAAAATGCATCTTGAGGAAGTTGTCCTACCTTCCCCTATATATGTTGATTGTGCCAGGTTTAGCCATACCATCATGCACCCTTATAAATTTTGTCATAAATACTATGTTCTCAAAAAGAGCACTCTTAGAGAGAGAGCACGAAGTAAGTGCACCCTCAAGGAAAATGCTCTCAAAGAGGGCCTCCTCAAGTAGAATGCTCTTGTGGAGGGTGCTCTCAATGAGAATGCTCCTGGGGAGGGTGCTCTTACTGATTATGCTCTCCATAGGAAAACCTCACATAGATGCACTACCAAGAGTGCTCTGTAGAGAGCACCTCATTCAGCGCTTGCGAGAGGACTCTTCCTATGAGCATCCTCCCTGAGAGCAAGTTGTACTACACATCTAAGAGAGTTCTGAATGAGAGAATCCTCATTGAGGGCACTTCCCCTGAGGGAGCCCTCCCTAGTAGCAGTCTCCTTGAGGGCACACTTAAAAAGTGTTATCTGTAAGAGCGACTTCTCTAAGGCATCCCTGCAAAGGCCACAAGTGCACTCATAATCACAGACCCGAATGTGCACTCATGATACCCTATGACACACTTAGCATCACCTAAAAGTACATATGTTAAGGCCAAGATTGCACTCAGAATCACCCAAAAATGCATCCATGATGGCCTAAGACACACTTCGCTTCTCCTGAACGTGCATCTTGAGGGAGTCAACCTACCTCCCCCTATATATGTTGATTGTGCCAGGTTCATCCATACCATCCTACACCCTTATAAATTTGATCATGAAGACCGTGTTCTAAAAAAGAGTGCTCTCAGAGAGAGAGCACCAAGTAAGGCCATCCTTAAGGAAAATGATCTCAAAGAGGGCCCCCTCAAGTAGAATGCTCTTGCAGAGGGTGCTCTCAGTGAGAATGCTCTTGGGAAGGGTGATCTTAATGAGAATGCTCTCAGGGAGGGTGCTCTTTATGAGAACGCTCTAATAGAGGGCACTCTTAGGGAGGGCGCTCTCCATCAGAATGCTCTCAATAAGCACGCTCTTGATGAGAACATTCTCATATGCGTAGTGCAAGGCACTCTAAAGGAGGGTTCACTTAGCGAGAATGCTCTCAGGAACACCACTCTAATGGAGGGTTCTCTTCGAGAGAATGGTCTCATAGAGGGTTCTCTCATGGAGAATGCTCTTAAGGAGGGTGTTCTTAAGGAGGATGCTCTCCAAGATGATGTCCTCAATGAGGCCATTCTTAGGGAGGGCAGTCTCATGAAGGGTGCTCTCCAAGAGAATACTCTCAACGAGGGCACTCTTGAGGAGAACACTCTCATGTACATAGCACAAGATGCACTCAAGGAGAACACTTACATGGAGGGCACTTTCAAGGAGGCTACTCTAATGGAGGGCACTCTCTAGGACAATGCTCTCTAGGAGGGAACTCTTGAGGAGAACACTCTTACATGCATAGCACAAGGCACTCTCAAGGAGAACACACTGAGGGAGTGTGCTCTCAGGAAGAGTGCTCTCTAGGATGCCACTCTAATGGAGGGTGCTCTAGGAAGAATGCTCCTGGTGAGGGCACTCTCAAGGAGAACACTCTTTAGAAGGTTGCTCCAACAGAGGGTGCTCTCATAGAGAACACTTTTAACAAGGACACTCTTGAGGAGGGCATTCCCAAGGAGACCACTCTCAATAAGGAGGTTCTCATGGAGGGTGCACTTTGAGAGGACGCTCTTAACAAGGGAGCTCACAAGGAGAACACTCTTATGTGCATAGCATAAGGTGCTCTTAGGAAGAATGCTTTGAGGGAGGTCACTCTCAGGGAGAGAGCTCTCCTAAAGGGAGACCTCTAAGAGGGCACTCTCAACAAGCACACTCTCCAAGAGAACACTCTAATGTGCATAGCACAAGGTGCTCTTGTGGAGGTTGCTCCCAAGGAGAATGCACTTTGGAAGGCAGCTCTAACGGAGGGCACTCTCAATAAGAACACTCTTAGGAAGGGCACTCTCATGGAGAACACTCTTAAGGGAGAGGCTCTCAAGGAGGGTGTCCTTAGGGAGACCTCTCTTAGGGAGGGAATTCTCAAGAAGGACACTCTTAGGAAGGGCACTCTCTGAGAGAACACTCTGAACAAGGGTGCTCTCGAGGAGAACACTCTCATGTGTATAGTGCAAGCTACTCTCATGGAGGGCACTCTTAAGGAGAATGCTCTAGTGGAGGCCACTTTAACAGAGGATGCTCTCAGGGAGAATGCTCTCTAGGGGTGGGCAATCTTAAGGAGGGCACCCTTCAAGAGAATGATCTCAACGAGGATGCTCCAAGGAGAATGCTCTTGATGAGGGCACTCTCTAGGAGAATGCTCCACTGGGAGTGCCTCACTCTCTACACGTGATAGTGTTATCTCTAGGAGCTTCATCCCTAAGAGAACACCCTCTTCATGACCAAATTTATAAGGGTGCAAGATGGTATTGCTAAAACTAGCCCAATCAACATATATGGGGAGAGTTAGCATTCTCCCTATGAGCACCACACAGTGCTCTCATGAGAACACTCTCCATAGGAGCACCTTGCATAAATGCATTGGAAAGAGAGCTCTACAGAGAGAACCTCATGCAGAGCTTGTGAGAGTGCATCATGTAGCACTTGTAAGAGCGCTCTCTTTGGGAGAATCCTCCTTGAGAGCAAGTTGTGCTAAGCATCTAAGAGAGCTCTCCATGAGAGCACCCTCATTGAGAGCACTTCCCCTAAACGAGCCCTTCCTTGGAGTCATCTCCTTGAGGGCACACTTAGGGAGGAAATCCTCTTAAAAAGTGTTCTCTGTGAAAGAAACTTCCCTGAGGCATGCTCATGAAGGCCATAGGCGCACTCATAATCACACCTGAATATGCACTCGTGATAGCCTAGGATGCACTTATCATCATCTAAAACTACATCCATTATGGCCAAGATTGCACTCCAAATCACCTAAAAGTGCATCCATGATGGCCTAAGACACACTCCACTTCTCCTAAAAGTGCATCCTAGGGGAGTCAGCCTACCTTCCCCTATATATGTTGATTGTTCTAGGCTCAGCCATACCATCATGCACCCTTATAAATTTGGTTACGAAGACCATGTTCTCAAAAAGAGTGCTTTTAGAGAGAGAGCATCAAGTAAGTGCGTCCTCAAGGAAAACAATCTCAAAGAGGGCCCCCTCAGGTAGAATGCTCTCGTGGAGGATGCTCTTAGTGAGAACGCTCTTGGGGAGGGTGCTCTTAGTGAGAATGCTCTCAGGGAGGGTGCTCTCGATGAGAATTCTCTCAATGAGTGCACTCTCAAGGAGAACATTCTCATGTGCATAGCACAAGGTGCTCTCAGGGAGGGTGCACTTAGTGAGAATGCTCTTAGGAACATTTCTCTAACGGAGGGTGCTCTTTGAGAGAATATTCTCAATGAGGGAACTCTCGAGGAGAACACTCTCACTAGCATAGCACAAGGCACTCTCAAGGAGGGTAATCTCAAGGAGAATGCTCTCAAAGAAGATACTCTAATAGAGGGTGCTCTCACATAGAATGGTCTCAAGGAGGGAAGTCTTAAGAAGGATGCTCTCAAAGAGGGCATCCTCAACAAGGCCATTCTTAGGGAGCGCACTCTCATGGAGGGCACTCTTCGAGAGAATGCTCTCAATGAGGGTGCCCTCAAGGAGAACACTCTCATGTGCGTAGCATAAGGTGCACTCAGGGAGAACGCTCCCATGGAGGGTGCCCTCAAGGACACCACTCTAACCGAGGGTGTTCTCTGGGACAATGCTCTTAGGGAGGGCACTCTTAGGGAGGGTTCTCTCAATGAGGGCTCTCTCAAGGAGAACACTCTCACATGTGTAGTGCAAGGAACTCTCAAGGAGAACACTCTGAGGGAGGCCACTCTTAGGAAGAGTGCTCTCTGAAAGGGCACTCTCAATGAGAACACTCTCACATGTGTAGTGCAAGGCACTCTTGGGGAGGATGCTCTCAAGGAGAATGCTCTCTAGAAAATCGTTCTAATGAAGGATGCTCTCAAGTAGAATGCTCTCACGAAGAATGCTCTTAAGGAGGACACTCTCCAGGAGGGTGTTCTTAGGGAGACCATTTTTATGAAGGGCATTCTCAAGGAGGTCACTTTTAAGAAGGGTGATCTTTGAGAGAATGCTCTCAATAAGGATGCTCTCAAGGAGAAAAATCTTGTGTCCATAGTGCAAGGCACTCTTAGGGAGAATGCTTTGAGGGAGTCCACTCTTAGGGAGAGTGCTCTTAGGGAGGATTCCCTCCAAGAGGCCACTCTCAACAAGGGTGCTCTTGAGGAGAATACTCTCATGAGTGTAGTGCAAGGTGCTCTCACGGAGGGTGATCTCAATGAGAATGCTCTCAGGGAGGCTACTCTAATAGAGAGCGCTCTCACACAGAATGCTCTTGGGGAGGGTAGTCTTAAGGAGGATGCTCTCCAAGAGGGAATCCTCAGTGAGGCCATTCCTAGGAATGGCACTCTCTAAGAGAATGCTCTCAATGATGGTGCTCTCCAAGAGAATTCTCTCAATGAGGATGCTCTCAAGGAGAACACTCTCATGTGCATAGTGCAAGGTGCACTTAGGGATAATGCTCCCATGGAGGCCACTCTAACAAAGGGCCCTCTCTGGGATAATGCTCTTGGGGAGGGTGCTTCTCAAGGAGAACACTCTCACATGCATAGTGAAATGCATTCTTAGGGAGAATGCTTTGAGGGAGGCTACTCTCAGGGAGAGTGCTCTTGGGAAGGGTGCTCTCAACTATGGTGTTCTTAATGAGGGCACTCTCGAGAAGAACACTTTCACGTGCGTAGTGTAAGGTGCTCTTGGGAAGGGTTCTCTCAAGGATAACACTCTCTAGAAAGCTACTCTAATGGAAGGTGCTCTTAAGAAGAATACTCTCAAAGAGAATGCTCTTAAGGAGGATGCTCTCAAGGAGGGTGTCATCATGGAGACCATTCTCACGGAGGGTGTTCTTAGGGAGCACACTATTAGGAAGGGTCCATTTGGCCAACACTTGGTCATGAGGGTCCATTAGGCCGACACTTGATTATGAGGGTTCGTTTGCCTAACACTTGGTAATGGGGGTCGATTGGGCCAACACTTGGTCATGAGGGTTTGTTTGGCCAATATTTTGTCATAAGAGTTTGTTGGGACAACATTTGGTCATGAGGGTTTGTTGGGCCAACACTTGGACATGATGGTCTTTTGGGCCAACACTTGGTCATGAGGGTCCATTGGGCCAACCCTTGGTCATGAGGGCTTGTTTGGCCAACAATTGGTCATGAGGGTTCATTGGGTCAACACTTGGTCAAGAGGTTCCATTGGACCAACTGCTGATCACGAGGGTCCATTTGGCCAACCGTTGGTCATGAGGGTCCCTTTGGCCAACACTTGGTCATGAGGGCTCGTTTGGACAAAAATTGGTGATGAGGGTCTATTGGGCCTACAATTGGTCAGGAGGGTTCGTTTGGCCAACACTTGTTCATGAGGTTTCGTTGGGACAACATTGGTCATGAGTGTCTATTTGTCCAACACTTGGTCATGTGGGTCCTTTCAGCCAACCGCTGGTCACAAGGGTCCATTTGGCCAACACTTGGTCATGAGGGTCCATTGGGTCAATACTTGGTCGTGAAGGCCCATTGGGCCAAGACTTGGTTACGAGGGTCTATTTGCCTAACACTTGGTCATGATGGTCCATTTTGCCAACACTTGATCATGAGGGTCTATTGGGCCAACACTTGATCACGAGGGTTTGTTGTGCCAACCCTGGGTCACGACGGCCCGTTTGTCCAACACTTAGTCATGAGGCTCCGTTGGGCCAACTACTGGTCATGAGGGTCCATTGGGCCAATCGTTGGTCATGAGGGTCCCTTTGGTGAACACTTGGTCACAAGGATTTGTTGAGCCAACACTTGGTCATGAGGGTCTGGTCATGAGGGTCCCTTGGGCCAACACTTCGTGAAGAGGGTATGTTGGGCCTATAATTGGTCACAAGGGTTTGTTTGGCCAACACTTGGTCACGAGGGTCTGCTTGGCCAACACTTGGTCACAAGGGTATGTTTGCCCAACACTTGGTCATGGGGGTCCATTGGGCCAACCATTGGTCATGAGGGTCTGTTTGGCCAACACTTAGTCATAAGTGTCTGTTGGGCCAACACTTGGTCATGAGGGTTTGTTTGGCCAACGATTTATCATGAGGGTCCATTTGGCCATCCCTTGCTCACGAGGTTCCATTAGGCCAACCCTTGGTCACGAGGTTCTGTTGGGCCAACTGCTGGTCATGAGGGTCCATTTTGGCTATAATTCATCATTGAAACACCTCAAAAAGAATTCAAAGTCACTCTCACTTCACTAGGCCTTGGAATTCACGCAGCGCTATGGCAGTTCTCCAGGAGGAGAATGCTCTGAACTCAGAACACCCAGTTTAGGAAATTTTCTACTTTCGGTGTAAACAAGCTCTATGAATCATCTTGCCTATCCATCCAAGTAGCTTGCCTAACCGATAGCCTACTCAGAAGCAATGCACAGAGTTGACAGTAGCGCTCAGGATGCACAAAATAATTTAGCAAGTTCTCTAAATCACGAAGTCTACTACACTATGCTATGCCCGCTATGTAGCATAGCAAGCTTTAGAAAATGATCGTAGAACTTAGTGCTATGCTATGCTATGCTATGCAGCATAGCACAGCATAGAAAAAGCTACATGGTCAATCCCCTCACCTGACTTCAAGTCCTTCAGCAATGTCTCTTTCCATCATAAAGGGACGGACCATGTCTGCTACTATGCTACACTAAGCTACATGGCGCAGTGAGGCCTAGCATTTCTACGGAGGTGACAAAAGGAAACTCAAAGGACAGGATTGGCAAGTTCCCAAGTTTTGCAATGTAGGAAGCAAAGTTCACAGATTGGCAAAGTTTTTGCAACTAAGGCTAGTCGCTACGCTATGCTACACTACATAGCATAGCAAGTATGCAACATACATGTAGCAGAATGCACGATAAGATTCTACACTACACCAAACATGCCACACTACAAAGCACAGTAAAGCATGCAAGTGGTTGTGCGACATTAATGCTCTTCACTTAATTAAACTGTTGGCACACATCTCCAGATGTTGACGATGCAATTATGGCATGGCAGGCTCATAGTTAGAACATGGCATGCTTGCATTAAAATAGTCACATAGGTCCAATGGTCATACATGGCACATTCAGCACAAGCAAGTCAATATGGGCCCAAGTCACATGGTGTCCAAACTACCCTTTTTTGCATGCCCTCTAGCCCTATAAATACCCTAGTGAGTAGCGCTCAAGGGGTTAGATGATCTCTTGGTTATCTCCTGATGTTCAAAAACAAGCATTGTAACATTGAGCATTGAGCATTGTAAGCTTTCTATTTGACACTACAAACAGTTAGCATTTTCAGCTAGCATTTTGTTCTGTTCCCTTTCTACCACCTTGGTGGAATTTTCACATTGTCAACTCCCATGTCCGTGCCCAAGTACAAAACCATTTTTCTCTACATGCCCTGGTTACTCTCAGGATCTCTACACTCCTCCATGCTATGCAACCGACTATATCCATCTTGACAGAGCAAGCTTATAGCTTCGGAACAGTGCATTTTTCTAACTGCATTTTACTTTGCGTCCTACTTATTGCTATTTTTTACATTATTTTCTGCATTATTTACATTTAAGAATTACTTTGCACTTTCATTCCCTTTTTCAAACTATATGTTGCAAAAGGCTATATAGATGTTAGCTAAGTTGCTATCTGATCAACCAGACCATTTAGTGCACCCCGTATTCACTCACACCTAGCATGGCCCTCCTGTAGATACAGGGTCAAAACTATTGTGCCCATCGACCCCTCGGTGTTTTCCAGCCACTGACATTTTCAGTCACTATAGTTTTTTGGCGCTAGAAGGAGGGCCTTTTGGTGCCTTTTCCACATGTCACGGTAGTTCTATGAGCCTTCTACACCTTGATATGCATAAGTGTAAACATGACATACTTTTGTGATTGTCTGCACTTTGTGTAGTGCAGATTGGTCGCCTCGACAGTTTCTCAGGAGCCCTACAGAACACAAGGCCTTTGATCGCCAGTTAACTAGCCTGTCTTATGGTAGTCTTGCATACATTATGTACCCCATTACGGGTGGTACAAATTGGTCGCTTTGACGGTCCCTTAGGGATCCTATGAGACACAAAGCCTTTCACCTCTAGCTAACTTGCCCATCTTATGGTAGTCTTGCAGGTGCTCTGTACCCTACTACACACTAGTCATACAGAGGTGGAGCACAACCTTGAATGTGATATATGAGCTAATTATGGAGGCCCACTTGTTGGCCATCTTTAAGGGAGTAGTAAATGACTTCATTAAGTCTAAACTCTACTACCTAGCCCTGTGTTCCCTCAGCCAAGCCTTTGCATAGACCAAGAGCATTTAGGACTTGGCCAAAGCCAGTAAGGATCTGGCCTATGTAACCTACAAAAATGCACACATTAAGAAAGACAAAGAAAATGGCAAGGTCGTCATAAGAACAATGGCTACTGTGGCCTAGGAAACCAAGCCCAACAATAGCAACAACAAAAATGCCACAACAACACCCAATGCTACCACCAATGCAACACCTAGCACCACTAGCATAGGACAGTCCTCAGCATCAACACCTATAGTGCAAACATAGCCAAGGCCAAACTTTGAACACAAGGACAGCTCAAAGTATACCCCATTAACAATTAAGCCTTCAAAACTCTTGATGAAACTATTGGGAGATGGATGTATACAACATAAGAAGATGTCGAAGGAGGCTATCAAACATGATCAAAGGTACTGTGAACTTCTTAGGAACCCCTCCTTGGCAAAACCCAATGAGCCACCAGTCCCAAAGCATTTTAGGTTAGATCATTTCTATGACTATCACCAATTATGTGCTCATGATACAGATTACTGCCTAGCATTAAAAGATGACATACAACGCATGATAGATCAGGAAAAATTGGTCTTGGATGAGAGCAGTCTCGTCTACCTCAAGAATCAATCAATGCATGTTTACAAAGATCCCGTAAATGCTAACAATGTGGGGTACACCATTAATTTTATTGGCATTGATAGTATTCTAGAACCACCAGAGCAACCATTCGTGGTGTGTGTGCCTCCTTGTAATGTAGAAATGCCAACAACAACAACATCACCAGCCCTATTTGTCCTTAAAGTTCTTCATCAGGAATCCACCTCACCCTTTTTTCTTAGAGTTGCACCACTACCCATGCCAACACAATAGGCACCATTTGTCATTAAGGTGCCAAAACATCCAAGCTCCTCTACCACCCAAAGCCAGGCAACAAAAACTATGCCACAGCCTCGTCATCTAAAAAATCATGAAGAGTGTTTAGTAGACAAGATGTCTACAGAATGCACTATGCTAGGACCCCCTAAGCCTACCCACTTTTCTGCAGTCCCCATGACCTCTTCATCATTAGCTGCTAGTGGCAGCGTACATATATAATCGGCGTCCATTGAGCCAAAAAAGCTAGTTAGTCAACCGAAAACCACTCCCCCTTAGGAGATTTGTCTTCTAGGATGAATAGAGGAGGAAATGGTTAGCAAGAAACAAGATGGTGGGTAGGACTTTCGCAACATCCTTACACAAGTCAAATAGGCCTTGAAGCATAAAAACACAACTTTGAGTCTATATGACCTAATAATGACTTTCATAGTGAATTTTGATGCCATGGTTCGCATGTTAGCATCTATCTTGGTTGAAGAAAACATGCTAGCCAAAGAGAAAGAAAAACATGCTGGCATGCTTCCCTCTACGGCCAAAGAACCATAGCCAGTGCACTTGACATTTCATAATAAGTCAATTAAGCATGACCCTGAAAAGGGTTAGGTGACGATGGCACCCATGTTCATCACCATTCAGGTTAGCCAATATAAGATCTAAAGGGTACACGTTGATGATGGGGCTACTACCAATGTCATTCCATTTTCCATAGTGGACAAATTGGTCTTGGTTGATCAAATTAAGCCCACGGAAACTTCCTACTTGAATTCATTCAATGGCATGCGCATAGTGGTAAAGGGAACTATCCACATTAACTTTGTGGTATAGTTCCCCACAAGTGTCATGTTCATTGTGGTGGAAGAGATGCTTGCATTTAACCTAATCTTGGGGAGGTCATGGTTAGCCCAATTAAGGGTTGTCTCTTCATTGATACATCAAGAGATCCACCTACCCTACGGGTGTGGGGAAGTGGTGATCTAAGGTGATGAAGCGGCTACCCAAGCCATAAACAATGTTGACATGGAGTAGGGTTCAAAGATAGTGATCTATGAGAATGAAGCATCTATTCATGCTAAAACCCCTTACTTGACTAATGAGTTGGCCAAAAAATGTTGACTTAGACAAAGAAACTATGTGGGCTGAGTTGCCTTTTCAAATAGTATACAACAACATAGAAGAATATCACAACAAAGCCTCTAGGCCATATGCTTCACCTAGCCCACAATGGGTTAGGAAACAATTTTGTAATTAGAGATTACCTCTAATTCAATTCCATAAATGTGTGGCTTTAACAATTTTTATCTTCTTCATCTTAATTTTAGCATCACATTCACTATTTGCATTATGTTCATTTTTTAGCATCACGATCACTATTTACATTTTTTTAATTGTTTACATCATGACTACTATTCGAATTCACATCATGTCTACTATTTACATTATGTCCAACATTTACATCATGGTTGTTGCTTGCATTAATTATCTACTGCCTAGCCCAAAATGGCCTTAAACTATTGCCATGGCCCGTGATGGCCTTAAAATAGCACCACGACTCAGAATGGCCTAAAACTAGCAATGACCCAGAATGGCCTTAAACTACCATCGCGACTTGCTAAGGCCTAAAATTGGCAACTCCACTTCTCAAAAAACTAGACAAAAAATAAAAAAATGATCATTAAGCAATGGCCCGAAATGACTTTAAACTATTTTCATGATCCAAAATGGCCTAAAACTAAAACAAGAGGTCCTCAAGGGACGCAAACACATTGATAAAAATAAAATAATAGATTAACCAAAACAAAATAAATTGTTTCACATTATGTTCTTCATCAGATTTTAGTCCATATAATAATCTTTACAAAAAATTAAATTCAAAAAAAATAACAAAAAAAAATATTCTACTGCCATCCTACAAGTCTTCATTAGCATCACCATTTCCTATTCCACTAGGTCCTATGCCTCCATTCGGATCTTGCGTAAGACAAAAAAATTAAAATAATAAATCAAAACTACAAATAAGCTCTCATCAAATAAATGGTGAACAATAAAGAATGACTAACTTGAGATGGCCCCGCATCCATTTTAGAGGCTATATTATCCATTCCTACATAGGTTGGCCCAATTCTCTTCTCCCAGATCAATGCTGGCCACAACTTTTCCTTTCTCCATAGCTGTCCATCTAGGTGGCCCTAGAGAAAATGTGGTGGTGGTCTCTCCAAAAGGTAAGGTCATTTCCCTTTTAGGAGACCCATTGACCGCCATCTGTTGTGTTAACTTCTCGTAAGCCATAGCAATACCAATGACATCGAGGAATAGCTTATGGATATGCAACTCAATGAAAGCATCCCAACATTTTTTATGATAGGTGACACATTCCATTTTGTACATGTGCTTATGGTTATTTTATGTCTACCCCCATTCATACACCTTTGCACTATAATCCTTCTAGTCTTGGTTCTTCTAGACCAGAAGGTCCATCTGCATGCGTTGTTTAATACTCTCACAAGTGGTCTCGTTCTTACTTTGTATGGCTGTCCAATATTTGCATAGTCGATCACATCCATACGCCAACTACCATCACAAGTGTCACAAGCCAATAAAAATTCATTTCTAGACTGAAGGTCCTCCAATTCAGTGGCTTGGTTAGCCTTCTCTTTCTCAAGTTTTTGCACTCTCTTCTAGAGGTTCTCATTGACATGCTAACACTCCCACAAGGAGCATGCCAAGTACAATGCACATTTACTCATTTACTCATATATATGACAAGGTACCTCGACTACTTCTGGAGGAAGTTTAGGCATAGCGTTGACCTCAACACCTTGTCTAGGATTCCACTTAAGATGAGAGGCTACCAATCACATGAGAAAGCATTAGTAAAAAAACACAATAATTTAGAGAGTCCAACATTGTAACTTGAACTCACCTATCTCAGGATCGATCTACCTTAGATGATTGATCATGTCATCGACCACCCCCTCCACAAAAGCAAATTTATTAAGGGTCTTGGTCCATGGTCAAAGGTGGATCAAGAAAGAAGGGTTGGGGGCCTCAATAGTGATGTCCATTGCATAATAAAACACATTAGCAATGAAGGAGAGGATAAAAAATCTAAAACACAACATAAATGATAGCTCAAAGCACCTACCCAACAAACCCTCAGGAGTGATAGTAAGAGGATCATCCATCGACACACTGTCAAGAAAGTGATCAAACTCACCAGCATCGAATTGCATCCCTTTCCCTTCCAGCTGACTCAAAAGTGTAGCAGCATCTTCAACACTCATATGCTCCTCAGGTACTAGGGCACACTCTGCAAAAGGTTCATTGGTAGTAGGGACCACTTCCTCTACAATGGGGGCCTCCTCTCCCACCATGGCCTCTTCTTCCTCTATAGTAGGTGCCCCTACTTTAGGGGCCAAAACCTCTTCTTCTCTTAAACACATTCAAAATAAGTAGGATAATCCAACATAAAATGGATGCTATGGTATGCTACACTACATAGCATAGCATGTGCTACACTAATTAGATAGTTAAGCACTCTTACCAATTGTGGGTTGCAACTTGCAAAACTTGATTCGCAACTTCCTCCCTCTTTCTTCAGTAGTACAGGAAGGTTCTTCTACTGGACAAGATTTTTTCCATTGCAACCTAGTTTTCACCATCTCTATAATGAGGTGTTCCCCCCTTAGCACATTACCTATGTTAATGGGAGGTGCCTCACCAATGTTTTCCTGGGCACAAAAGGATTGTGTCACCTGATCCCTTATTGTTATCGAAAGATATTTCCCTATAGCTTTTGGGGCATCTTGGGATCGGGTGGTGTGGAACACCTGACAAATCCATGGCTTGGATATATAGTTACGATCCTGCTATACCGAAGTTCCATTTTCATGCACCATCAAGAATTCCATGAACCATCACTGGAAAGCTATGAAAAAGGCATAGTGAATGTTGAAACATGCATCAAGCTTCTCATGAAGCTTAACCATATCAGCATGGAAGCCTTCAAAAGGTACTTGGACCAGTTATAATAGGTCCCTTCCTCCATGACCTCCCTCATGATCTAAGCCTACTCTACTCCAAGAATCTTTCCTTGGGAGAGTAGCTTGGGGAAGGCATGGGCCCAGAAGACAGGGTAAACCATTTAGGCCACCTCTAGCTTGACCTTATGGATATAAATCTCCTTTCAGTCCTTGCTTGTTCCTAGTCATTCCTCAATATCTCCTTGATGGTTTGCATCTTTGCTAGTGTTTTCTCCTATAGGGAGACCATTAGAGAAAACACTGAAAAGATTCACAAAAATTTTGTCATTATTTTTGAACACCGCCTACACATCGTGAACCCTTGTGTAGAAGTAATCAGCCCTTTTGGAAAAGGAACTAGCTAGGGAAAGCATTTTTGCAACTGGGAAACTTGGATTTACTACCAAGAATAAATCCATGAGCTCAACCTCCTAAATGTTATGAACGAGGGTGGCTGGGGCCCCAATGCTAAGTATCATCCACCTCCCCATAGTTGAAGAAGAGGTTGGTTTCATCATATCCAGAGGTAATTACTATAACCTCTTGGGATTCGCTTTCTACTATGATAACCAACAACAAAATTAGCAAAAAGAAAAAGTAGAATCATCACTTGAATACATAAAAACCAATGTGTAATTTAACATACCAGGTCTAAAGAGTGTAGGAAATGGTGGAATCTCCACCAAAATGTCCTTTATGGTAAGCGGTCAATGATTGTCCCATTCACTATCCAACCAGCCAAGGTCCTTACACTTCAAATAGAACTTGGAATACTTGGTTGGGTAGGTTCTGAAATCAAGCACAAGTTGTTCTATGACACTAGCATGTACGTTCCTGGTAGAAGAGAACTCTTGCAAAGCCGTTTGGGCCAATGCCAATGTATCCCTGTTACCATGAAAATCACCCTGGTCAATATAAAACCTGGTAACATGCAAAATATGGTGAGCATTTTAACTAGCATAAACCAAATGATACAACATGTTTACAACATCTTCATAGGACTCACACGCTAGCACAGTAAATGATTCCAGGTGGGTTCTAGAAGTAGGTGCCCATGTGATGGGCAACAAACAATGTGTTGTATTGGTGATAACATTTGAATTTGGGCATGTCCCAAATCCAACTCAAGCATTTTAGACCTCTTGAGAATTGACTTGAGATTTCTATCCCTTTGCCCTCAATCAACCCATTAGCCATGAACTTCAAGATGCCCTGATTTTCCCCAAGAAACAACGTTTGAATGAGCACGGCGGTTGTTTTAGCTGAAAAGTGTGACCACACTATCACACTAAAGTGGAAAAGGAAGAACTATAAGAACTCTCGAGTGCCCTCCTAGAACTAGACTACCTGATGCCCCACCCATGCATGGGGAGGAGGGACGTTGGCCATGGGTTCACTTAGGTAGCATAGGACGCTTACCACTTCTAGCACGATCAGGGTGGATTTCAACATGACCCTACATAACAAAGAACCAAATGTTAGAATTGTGTTTAAGAGATGATTATTGATGTAGCGTAGTGTGACTTCTACTTACAAATTTTTCCTTAAGCACAAAATGGTAAGTCCCTGACACAATAAAATAAAACCAAGTGGTGTATGCAGTGTAGCAGGGTGTTACACATAGCATAGTATGGGAGGAACACCCTACACAATGTAGCAACTACGCCCTACATAATGTAGCATGGAAAATATGTCCTATATAGCATAGCATAACATAGTAGCCAGACTTTGCTCAATAGTAATGGCTATGTTACGTGCAGTGTAGCAGGACAATCACACCCCATGCAGCGTAGCAAAGTGGTAAGTATAATAGATGCAACAATGTAACAACAATATAACAAGCACAAGCACAACATGTAATAAGAAGAACACTGTAACAAGCATTACAGTGTTGCAAATTTAGTAGCATTGCAGCATAGCAAATTTAGCAATGTAGTAGCATAGAAAATCTAACAACATAGTAGTGTTACAAGTCTAATAGTGTGGTAGCGTAATAGGCCTACCAACATAGCAATGTAGCATAACAGGAACTAAAATGTAACACAGTCTAATGGTCACAATGTCCAGAACAACATGGCCTAAGAAAAATACCCACATCATTTATGTTGCCCCGACCCTACATCACTACATGAAAGGTGGTAAAATAAAATGCAAACCAAAAGAAAAACTCCCACTACATATGCTACACTACGCTTGACACACGCTATGCTGCCTAAGAAAACTGGGAAGCCAAAACCTCCTCCATGGATGTTACGCTACATTGGGCAAGCATTACAATGCCCAGAACTACCCAAACTCCCCACAATGCCACATTAGCCATTAACACTAGTGGTCAGGACAATGCCACACACCAGATGTAGTGTAGCAACCACCATGACCACAACAGCCAAGGTGGCAACACCCATGGCGTAGTAGCCAAAACGACGGCTAGGGAAATAACAAAAATTACAGTATGGAAATATTAACAAGCATGATAATGAAGATGTGGTGATCACAGCGACAATCCCACTGAACACATTACACAAAGTAAACGAGCATATCATAACACTTACTAGGTGGATGGACCGTCCAGAATTTTCTCAATTTGTGTCTTAGGGAGGCATTATAGGGTATGCTCCACTGTGTCCATGTTGGCAAGCCCCTAACGCCTACGTTCACTTTTGTGTGCCATTTCCTTGCTCACAAATCAGCTATATCAAGTGCTATGCTATGCCTATTACACTCTCTCTCAACTCAACTGCACTACACTCTAGGTGTTTTCTCTAACAATGAAAATGACAAGTTTACTAGGGGGTAATCCCCTATTTATAGCCAACACAGTAAAAAAAGGTATCACTTTCATGTCTTAAATAAAGAAAAACATCCCTGTAGTGTAGCACTACTGTAGTGTAGCATGTCCCCACTGTAGCATAGCACTCAACCGCAGCGTAGAAAATGGATCCACCAATATTTTCACTTCATCTTTACAAATTTTTCATAGTGATAGTCCGCCAAGATCTTAAACTAGCAATTTTAACTTATAGTGTAGCCCAATGACGGTTCACCATGACCTTAAACTAGCAATTCTAGCATTCATTTTACATTTTAGACCCAGTGATGGTCCACTACAACCTTAAACTAGCAACTTTAACTCACAATGTTACATGGTTACAGTCCACCAAGACCTTAAACTGGCAAATTCAATTTGCAAATTTTGCATAGTAGTGGTTCACTAAGACCTTAAACTAGCAATTTTCTTATGTTGCATAATTGCTTTACATATATTCATTATATGTTGTTGTCTCAAATAGGTATCACTTGACTTGGGGTATTTTCTTCTTGTGACAGGTTCAATTGAAAAATGGTTATGCATGGTGATCTTTGTTCACCTATAACCTTGACGAGTCCCTATGGAAAATTTACAAGACACCTAAATCTAGAATTAGTAGACTTTAACCCATCCCTTTGTGACACTTACGTAGCATCCTTAGAAAAACCCATGGACTAGCCTGAGCACCTAGTCTAAGCCCTAGACTTAGAGCTTGGGGATGTGACTAAGAACCTTCTAATTGAAATCCCTATAACTACGCCTAGAGGTGAGGTGAAAACATTAAAAGTTATCTCCCTACTAAATCCACAGGTGCTACAAAAAATTTCACAAGTTCTTAATAATTGCTAAAGTGTTTGCATTGTCATACGAAGACATGTCGGGCCTAGACGTGTAGCTCATACAACACAATATTATTCTAGACCCATGTGTCAATGCAATTAAACAAAAATCTTGCAAAATAAAAGTAGACATCGCCTTAGCTATACGTGATGAAATTACCAAACTCTATCAAGCTGGTTTCATCTGCATAGTTGATTACTCGAATTAGGTCTCCAAAATTGTAGTCATATCCAAGAAGATTGGGAGTATACAAATTTGTATAGACTTCTGGGATTTGAATAGGGCAAAAATTAAGGATGACTTCCCATTGCCAAGTATCGATCAACTTATCAACGCTATGACTGGTCATGCCCTACTATCCTTCATGGATCTATTCTTAGGCTATAATCAGATCTGTATAAACCCAAAGCATCAATTGGCAACCACCTTTATAACCCCTTGGGGAATGTTTTATTACACAATGATGCCCTTTCGGCTGAAAAAAACTGGAGCAATGTATCAACGAGAAATAACATATATCTTTAGTGATTACCTGTTAGAATGATTCAATGACTATGTTGACAACATAGCAGTTAAGTCTAAGAAGGTTTTTGAACACCCCAACAATCTAGATTTAGTCCTCCAACATTGTCATAGGCATGACCTGCACCTCAACACCAGAAAATGTATTTTCAAAGTAAAAACTGGATGCATGTTAGGCTTTGTAGTGTCGAAAATAGGGATACGTGTAGACCCCAATAAAGTTAAGGCTATCATTAAATTAGCATCACCTACAAACCTTAAGGATTTGCGTGGGTTGTAGTGTAGGGTACAATTTATAATAAGGTTCATTGCTAGGCTAGTCGACAAACTACACCCACTACAACACCTTCTTAAGAAGGGAGTCAATTTTGAGTGGATAGATCAATGTTAGAAAGCCTTTAATGACCTAAAGAAAGAGCTTTTGCACCTCCCCATGGTTTACCCACCACAAAGGGATAGGCCTTTGTACATCTATCTTGCCACCTCAGACACATCTATTGCTGCACTGCTATGTGAAAAAAGAGATGATGAATCTAAAATCCCAATCTATTACTTAAGCCATGCATTGATAGCCTACGAAGCAAAGTACAAAGAGGTAGAGAAAAATTTTCTTTCCCTAGTGTTTGCACTAATAAAATGGAGACATTTCCTATTTCATAGTAAGGTTAACATCATATGCAAAAGCAACATACATCAGGCTATCATAACCAACTTATACTAGAATAGTAGAATAGCCTGATGGAAAGCCATAACTACAGAATTTGATCTACATTATGTGAGCACAAAGATCTACAAAGGGTCAAGCAATAGCCACATAGGTTACAACCTCACCCATTAATGACCAAGCCATAATAGAGGCTGAGTTTCCATATGAGCATTTCAATAGCATAAGCCCCATGCCATCGAATTTCGAGGCTAGTTTACATTTTGATGACACTTCAACCACATGAGGTGGTAGTGCCGCTACTGTCCTTACATTTTCCTCTAGGGAAATTCGACCCTTCATGTATCATTTTTCATTCCTTTCCACAAAAAATGAAGTTAAGTATGAAATACTACTTAGGGGTCTTCTATTAGCTCAAGAGTTGAAGATCCAACACTTAGCAATTTGGGGCAATTCGCAACTAGTTAACAACTAGATCACTAAAGTCTATGCTTGCAGGGCTCCACATTTGTAGCCTTATTATGACTTAGCCAAAATTCTACTTAAACAATTTTCAGCTTTAGACATTCAACATGTGCCATGTAACAAAAACACTATAGCAAATGTGTTAGGCATGTTAGCTTTAAATGTTCCATCACACATGTTTGCTACTCTACTTGCCTCAATAGTGATATGCACTGATCCTATCACTCACACTCCCCACATTGTGTCTATAGGTGTGGTTCACACCCAAGAGTGTTATGACAACATTAAATCATACCTCCAACATGGTGAGCCCCCACATGGCTTGACATCTCCTCAAAAGTGAGCACGGAAAAATGTCCTTATAGGAGATAACACCTTATGAAAACGCTCCTTTGATGGGATATAGCTAGCTTGCATTAGTGGGGAAGAAGCACAAATAATTGTTAACAAAGTCCTTGAGGGATTGAGCCAAGGACACATAGCTCCCAAGGCTATGGAAGAAAAACTTAGATGCCTAGGGTACCACTGGCCTTGCATAGAATGTGATTAACTTGCCAAGGTTAGGACATGTGATGTATGCCAATGTCATGGAAACCTTATACATGTGTCACCTATTGAATTGCATACAACACAATTTACATGACCTTTTTAGCATTGTAGACTAGATATCATAGGACCCATTACACCTAAGTCTTCTGTAGGACATAGCTTCATTATCACTGCAACCGAATACTTCACAAAATGGGTAGAGGCTATTCCCCTTAGAAAGACCACATCACAACAAGTGTTCCACTTTATGATGAATAACATAGTAACAAGGTTTGGTCTTCGCATGACTATTGTGATGGACAATGGGCCATAATTTAGTAGCGTAAAAACAAAAACCTTATATGATAACCTTGGCATCAAACACTCTTTTTCATCATCATACTACCCATAGGTGAATGGTCTGGCAGAGGCAACAAACAAAGCCGTCATTAACCTTTTAAAAAAGATGCTTAGTAGTGGCAAGAGGTGATGGCATGAGAAAATCCTCTACATGTTGTGGGCTTACCATATGACATGTAGAATAGCTACAGGTAAGACTCCTTATAGTTTTGTTTATGAATCTGAAGTGGTGTTACCTCTTGAATTACAGGTTCCATCACTTTGGATGATCCTATCAAATGGTGTGGATGAGACTTAAAATAATGAGTCAACGATCATTGATCTTGACTCTATAGAGGATGAGTGCATCCAAACACTTGGTCGCATCAAATGGTACCAAGATAAACAGTGGAAAAAGAATCACTGCAATTTACATCAGTGACCGATCAAGAAGGGGGACCTAGTCCTCAAGGCTATTTGTGAACCAATGAGAAAATTCTCAGCAAACTAGGAAGGCCTTTTCATAGTCACAAAAGTCTATGAGAATGGGGCATTCAAACTAGTTGATATGGATGGAAATGAGTTCACAAATCCCATCAACCACTTGTACCTCAAGCCATACTATGTTTGACATAAAGGATTATATTAGATGCGAGGTGAGGTAAGCAGAACATCTACTACAATGTGAAACTAGCACAAATAGTCTACTATGACTATAAATTGGAATAGATAGTCTGATATGACTATAAACTGGCATAAAATATTTGCTATGATGTTAAATTGGCATAGCACATCCTTGTGCTATGACGTAAAACTAGCATCCATAGCATGGTCTGCTATGACCTTAAACTAGCCATCTGCCATCCACTACGACATTAAACTAGCACAATAGTCTACTAGGATCTTAAACTAGCTCATCAATCTACTGGGACCTTGACAGTTTACTAAGACCTTAAACTAGGTTCGTAATGGAATGCCTCCTAGCTCATACATGTGACCCTTATGAACAAGCGAGCATGCACAGTTTCAAACTTCCTGGACAATGCGGGATGAGATGTTGTAGTTCTAGAATGCAGTTCACATCACCAAGAAAAAACCCTCTAGAACACATGCAGTGTCACCACCCCTAGCATCTTGTTGATCTTTTGGAGATGTCGTTTGACATCTTGCTAACCTTTGGAAGCTACCGCTACCATAGCCAATCATCCTAGCAGTAGATCCTACCATCAACACCTACTGCTAGAGTCCCAGCACTATTGTGGCCCATCCACAAGGTTGCCATTCTCCAACCCTCTCCATCGTCTGAGTCCAAAAGGCATCTGGTTGTTAAGCTTTCCACCTTGCCGTTGGATTGCATGATGTTTTACTTAGGTGAGGAATCCTAAGCACCTGCATCACCAGCACTTCTAACCTCTTCAATGCTAAACTTTCTAGCCTGCCACTGCTAGAACCTTTGCTGGCCTTTCTGCTTTGGACATTGCACATGCCCTGGTAGTGTCCAAAGTAAGCAAGACTTTGCCCTCACTTCACTCAATGGTTGCTTTTTTTTGGTTTTCTCTCTATTGTGCTTACAGGATATAAGCCAATATGGCATCATTGAGGGTGCATTTCACCATGAGAGCAAGGCACCACATCACTTCGAAGTACCCACTTTGATTAGCCTAGCTACTTGAGAGTGCATACCCTACTCTCCATCTCAACAAACTTAACCCCCATTCCCTATACTTGCAATTTCTCATATCCCCTTTACAAGCTTTCCCAATGCACATAAAGCCCATTCACATGCCCAACCATTGATCCCATGATGGATGTAACGCAACTCATCCCATAGGAAGCCTTTGTAGGTAGGTCAAAGCCCCACATGGATGTAACATAGCTCATCCTAGAGAGGAAACACCTACCCTATGGCAAAGACAAGGTTGTCTCTAGGTGAATATGGGTGTGCAACCAAAAGCAAAAGAGAAAAGACTAGTGCCTAAAACATATGGTGCAGTAGCTACTTTACAATCACTTTGGATATAAATTGACTATCTCTAAGCACTTTGGTGATGTAACGATGGAAAACGTCGATCACTGGAAAATACCAAATGAAGATCTGTGTACACAGTCTTAACCATGGATCCATGCAAGGGCTGTGCTGGAGAAAACGAATCCATGGTACCCTAAATAGTCTTCTCGATCAAACAAGGATTTACTTAACTAGTAAATTAACAAATATCACGATAATATACGTATTATATAGATATTCCATGAAACAAATTGATCCAATGAATCATAAAAGGAGTAGAAAATGATGTAAATAAATTGAAACAACAACAACGTCAACGCGACAAGGAGGATCAGATTTAGTAAAGATGCGCAATTCTAAGATCTATTTTTTGACTCGAAGACTGAGTATATTGTATACAAAGTTCCAATAGCAAACTCCGCTTATCTTATGCGAAGCATACACAAAAAAACAAGAAAACTGTTCAACAAGGATTATAGAATGAAGCTTGGTCTACCTTGTAAGCCAAAGATGGAATGCAAGGAAGGTTAAGCCTAAATGTCTATTGATTAATTTTTTCTGATCAATAAACCTTGCCAATCGTACCAGATGATCTCTCGATCTCTGATCTACTCCTTTTGCCTTCGGTAGTCCTTGCTCAAAACTGTTAATGATCGCCAATGAAGAGAACTATATTTTCGCCAAAAGACTGATCACTCCTACTGCCAATGCTCAAAAATGTCTTCTGTATTTGCCCAAAGGTCCTCTTTTTTCTTTGCGAACTAGAGTATTTATAGGTTCAGTAGTATGTGGAGAAGACACGGCCTTGATGACATGTCTCGAACTTTCAAAATGCTATTGACTTGGCAAACTTTATGTTGAAACTGGTCATGTTGCATCACGTTTTTGGGAAAGAAGGCAAAGAACACTGTCAACCACTCCCGCTGAAGTTGCCTCATGATTATGCTACGATACGCTGATGAGAGTATTATGCGTATGGATAGAAGGTGTGTGTCTGGTATTGCCTTAGTTGACTTTAGGCTACATTACACTCATGTATGCTACATAGTGTGACAGAGCATAATAGAGCATAGGAGTAGTTAACTCAAGCTATTTTATGCTCATTTATGCCGCAAAGCGTAATAGAGCGTAAAAATGATCAACTTTACAATAAATTATGCTTGTCTATGCTGCGTAGTGTAATAAGCGTAAAGCGACCAATCTGCAAAAAAGAAGAAATCAATCTTCCATGCTTCTTTGGACTCTGACTTTGACTTCCTCGAAGCTCATTACGCTGCTATGTGTAACAGAGCATAAATTCAGCCCTAGACAAAAGACTTAGCGGAATATACTAGAAGTCGAATATCATGCTGCTTAGACCTTAAACTTCATCGAATTCACCGAAGTAAGTTACTTTCTGATATCGGGCTATATTAAGCAGGGTTACACTGAGCGGCATTATGCTATGTTACATAATATAGCGTGAAGAGAGAAAACAAAGTAAGATTGAAATTTGTAAGAAACTTGGAGACTTGATGTTGCGCGCCTCTTTACCTTGTTCTGTCTTCTGAATGTCTGTCACAAACTCTCGCCCAAATCGTGAATCTTCACCTTAGGCTGATTCACAATTTTCACAGTGTTTCAATGGCCCCTCTTTGTTGATATTTAGAGGGCTTGCCTAAAAGATGTCGACAAAGAATATTAAACACCGGATGGGTAAAAGTACCAACAACGTTCATCAATGGTTACTTAAGTGTCGCCCTGTCAATGTAGAAGTGCAGAAATGAGGGAAACGGGAGATGAAACAGTACAGGAGGGAATTCTTACAGAGGTAAAAGGAGAGAGGTTCAGGGAAGACTCAAGTGAGGTTTGCGGAAGACTCAAATGAGGTTCGGGGAAGACTCAAATATGTGAGTATAGTTTTTTTGCACATAAGCAATTAGGCCTTCTCTTGCGATTGCATTTGCATGGAGTTATGTCGTCATATTGTAGATGATGGGGCTTCATAGACGAATTACATTGCATCTGCATGGCCTGGATGAGTTCTATTTCATCCATTTTGCCAACCCTACTTCATTTTTTTTTGCGTCCACTACGCGAGTTGCGTTGCGCCAGTTCATGGACTTGACTGTAATGCAGATGCGGAAAGCGTATGCTACATATTCATATTTTTTGCAAGGGAAGCAAATGGAATGGCTAAAGAGGGAAATAAGAGCAAGAGATAGGATTATGAGGAAAATAGGGTTGCACTCCTAAGTGGACAGGCGAACCTAAGTGGCCATCTTAAAATGCTGTCTGTACTTCACTGCTCAGATGAACGCACTCTTGAATGAAATCCTCATAGCAAGTAACCTACAATCAAAGAAGAAAATCGAGGACACCATTGCTCAACCGAATCACCGGAGAGGTTGTTGAAACAAGTACCGTTTGGGGCGAGATAGGGTGGGCAGGCCAAGAATGAGAAACCATAGCCAGAGGCCAGGGTCTCAATGTTGATGCTCGGTCCAACATATCACCGTCAAAGAAAATCAAACTCATCACACCTAATTGGTTATGCAAAGAACTAGCTAGGCGAATTTGTGATGCTAGAATCTAATAGTGACGATGAGCAAAGATCTCCAAGGTTGTAGTTGATAAGAACTCCTTTGGGGCTCTGGACGAAGAAAATAAACTCTCAGAGTTGCCACCGTTGAAATGGGTGTAGTGACGGAATCTCCGAGGGGTCAGTAGTATGCCTTTTAGCACATCCAAGGAATCAATAGAATGCCTGTGAGGTAGCGATGTTGGGATTGTCCCAACATCCCACCCTGTTTTTTTTGCAGCTGCATAGAGATGATTACGCTCACTTGATTTGTATGTTGGCGGTTTGTAGGTCCCAGTTTTAAGTCCTGGTAGAATGTTGTTGCTGGTTTTAAGTCCTAGTAGACCATTGTTCAAGTTTAAAGTCTGGGAAAATTGAAAAATGCTAGTCTTAGGTCATAGCGGACAGCGGTAGAGCTGATTTATGGTCTCAGCAGACCGTGCTATGGATGTCAGTTTCATGTTGTGACCTAGGGACAAATCATTGCTGGTTCCCCATCTCAGCAGATGGATACTTACCTATGCCAGTTTTATGTCATGGCAGACAACCAGTGCCATTTTAGCATCATGGTGGATGCGTGCAGGAAATGCCAATTTTACATCTTGGCAGACATGTACAACATTGCCAATTTTACGTCATAGCGGACGATTGCAACTTGCCAATTTTACGTCGTGGTAGACGATTGTTACCAATTTAGCATCATGGCGGATGTGTGCAGAAAGTGCCAGTTTTACATTGTAGCGGACAATTGCTGTGCCTGATGTTAACACTAGATATGCAACTAGATGTAGTACCAGTTCAGATATATATGGTTCATGGGATTTGCCATACACATCAACCACCAAGAAAGGGCCCTCCCAGTTTGTAGAGAATTTGCCTACTGGTTTCCGAACAGCCTTGAGAACCAAATCTCCCTTCTCGATCGGATGTTGTTGAAGATTATGACGGTGCTTCTGCCTCTGTTTATCTTGGTGCTTTTCGATGGTATCAAGCGTCTGTATTTGCTTCGCTTCTACTTAGTCCAAATCCATGATGCGAGACTCAGTGTGTTGAGCATCATCTATAATCATGGAGAGGACCATCCATAGAGAAGGAACTTGTAATTCAAGTGGCAACACAACCTTAGATCCATAGACTAGGCTATAGGGTGTACTGTCTGTAGCTGTTCTACATGTGGTACAATACGCCCATAGCACATAGAGGATCTTTTCATGCCATCATCTTTTGTTGCTGGTGAGCATTTTCTTGAGCAAGTTGATAATGACTTTATTTGTTGCTTTAGCTTGACCATTCCCTTGTAGGTAATAAGGTGAGGAAAAATATTGTTTAATACCAAGGCTATCACAAAAAGATTTGGTTTCCACACTACTAAATTACGGCCCATTGTCAGTTATGATAGTCATTGGGAGGCCAAATCTAGTTACGATGTTGTCCAAAATAAAATGGCAGATCTGTTGAGATGTGATCTTTCACAAAGGGATGGCTTCCATCCACTTCATGAAATACTCAGTGGCGATGATTATGAAGCTGTGTCCTGCGGAAGATTTTGGTGCGATAGGCCCTATAATGTCTAATCTCCATCATTGAAATGGCCATGTAATCTGAGTCATATGTAGTTCCATGGGCAACACATGTATAAGGTTCACGTAATGTTGACACGTGTCGCATGTTTTAATCTTTGTAAGATAGTATTTTTTCATGTACAACCAATAATACCCTAATCGATGGATTTTAGAGGCCATGGCTCATGGTGCTACATGTCCTCTGCATAATCCCTCGTGAACTTCGCCGACTATACGTTGTGCTTGGTCTTTGTTAATGCAAGTAAGCAGTACTTCATCGAAAGAGCATCTACAAAGGGTACTATCTCCTATGATGATGTACTGCCTAGCTTGCTTGCGGATTGCATCTTTCTATACACATGTTAGCTCATGTGGTGGTTCACCATGCAGGAGGTAAGTTTTAATGTTATCGTACCATTTTGGCATTCTATCCTCGAGTAGTGAAGATATTTGCGTCATCTAAATGATAGGATCGGTACAATCTGTTATTAAGGCAGGACAAGTGTCGAACAGGTGTGATGACATATTTAAAGCTAATGTAGCCAATGCATCAGCTAGCGTGTTGTCATTTTGAGGCACGTGTTGGGCATTAATCATTGTGAACTGCTTCAGAAGATCTTTAGCCATATCGTAGTAGGGTTGTAAATGTACAGCCTTGTAGGCGTAGACTCCTGTGATTTGATTTATAACAAGCATCGAATCGCCCCTAATTTCCATGTGTTGAACATCAAGCTCTTTGGATGTTAATAATCCCGTAAGGAGCCCCTCGTACTCTACCACATTATTCATATAGGAGAAGGTCAAGCAGTAAGCATGAAGATGCACATCCTCAAGTGATAGCGTAATGACCGTAGCGGCACTGCTACCTCTAGCGGTTGAAGCTCTATCAAAATGTAACGTTGCTTCGAGGCCTATTAGGATAGGGCTTAGGCTATGTACATGCTCATTAAGGAATTCAGGCTCTATCATCACCTGACTATCAATAGGTGATGTTATTAATTGGTCAGCTATCGCTTGGCCTTTTGTAGAAGATTGACCAATGTAATGCAGATCGAATTCTGCCGTGATAGCTTTCCAACTAGCTATTTTACTACTTTCATATAGATTATGCGTAATAGCCCTAAGGATGTTATTTTTGCAGATTATGTTGACCTGGCTATAAAAGAGATAGTGTCTGCACTTTTTGAGTGTAAACACTAATGCTAAACAATTACACTCTACTTCATTATACCTCATTTCATACGCACATAGAGCATGACTCAAGTAGTATATGGGTACTTCTGACCCATCACCTCTCTTTTGACAAAGTAATGCAGCTAGGGCTACGTCTGAGGTTGTGAGGTAAATGTAGAATGGTTGATCCCTTTGTGGAAGGAATATTGTTGGCAAGTGTTGAAGTTCTTACTTTAAGCTATCAAACGCACGCTGACAATCGTCTGTCCATTCGAAATTAACCCCTTTTTTAAGCAGATGCAATTCATTAAGCTTGAAATGAACCACCTAATAAACTGTAACCTCCCTTGCAATCTACGTAATTACTTGAGATTTGTAGGGGGTGTCAATTCAACAATGGCCTTGAACTTGTCAAGGTCTACTCATATACTAGTTTCTGATACCACAAATCCTAGCATGCATCTAGTTTTGACTCCGAATACACACTTCTTTGGGTTGAGCCAAAGGTCGTATTTAGAACATCTTTTAAGGACTAACTCCAGATCCTTTGAATGATCTTCTAACCTTATAGACTTAACAGCTATATCATCAACATAATCATTCAGTCTCCATAGGAGGTAATCGCTAAAGATGTACGTCATAGCTCGTTGATATGTAGCTTTGGCATTTTTTAAACCAAAAGGCATCATGGTGTAACAAAAGGTCCCCCAGGGTGTCATGAATGTCATTGTCAACTGGTGTTCTGGGTTGATACAAATTTGATTATAGCCTAAGAAACCATCCATGAAGGATAAAAGCGCATGCCCAACGATTGTATCTACTAGTTGGTTGATACTTGATAATGGGAAATTATCCTTCATTGTAGCTTTGTTCAAGTCTCAGAAGTCTATGCAGATGCCTATCCCTCCAGTCTTTTTGGGGACAACTACAATGTTAGATACCCAGTTTGAGTAATCAACCACGCAAATAAAACCAGCCTGATACAGTTTAGTGATCTCATCACGTACTGCTAGCACGATTTCTGGCTTAATTTTTCATGCTTTTTGTCTAATTGCTTTAATATGGGAATCTAGAATAATGTTGTGTTGTATTAATCTTGGGTCTAGTCCCAACATATCTTCATATGATCATGTGAACACTGTGACATTATTTTGGAGTGCCTGTTTGATGTTGTCATGTGCCTTTTGGTCTAGTAAAGAACTAACCTTAAGAGTTTTAGTCTCACCTTTATGCGTAATCATAGAGACCTCGTTAAGGGGATCTTCAGTTACATCTCTAGCCTCCAGGTCTAGCGTACGCGTCAATTGTTCTAGCCAGTCTAGAGATGTTTTTGATGTGGCTATGGTTGCATCATTGGGGGAAAGATTAGTTTCTACTAGTGTGGGATCAAATTGTCTAATGATTCCCCCATGTGGGCCTATTAAGGCTAGGGGTGCAGATAAAGTTTCGTCCATTTGCCAACTGTCCTGCAAAATTGCCAAATATGAAAGTGGTTAGGAAAATGCTAAGTTAGATGCCACCATTATTAACGTATGACTCTTGGTATAGTTTGAAAAAAGGTGTAGCATGATGTCACCGAGCGTGGAGAGCTAACCGAATTTTGAATACCGTGAATAGCCTGTAATTAATGTAACCGGATTATAAAGTGATAAGATGCAGTAGTTTAAGGTCGTTTTGGACCATAATGCATGCGATATATGCTGCAATTAATTCCCTGATCTTTGGGTTCCAGCTCATACTGACACCAACGTTTGGGCAAGTTCCACTTCAAGCAGGTGTCAAGTCGGTTAGTTTTGGATATAAGTAGGCAGGTCTTATCGAAAATAGGCTATTGGCTATTGCAAATTTGAATTCTCAGCTGTCGCAGAGAGAAGGAGAAAGAGCAAAATATTGCTGTGCATTATTTGTGAAGGTGTTCAGGACTGTAACAATGGTGCCGAAGGTGAGAGGAAAGAATGCCAAATTGGCAAAAATCTACGAAGTACAAGGGACCCTGTAGCGTGCATCAGAGGCCTTGGTCGAAGTGAGAGATGTCACTCCCCTGAATCAGTAGGCCATCCCTTGCTTACTCATATTGCTTTTGGTGATATTCCTTTTTCTTGTGTTTATTCTTTTTGCATCATCTGCGTAAACTAGAGTTTTAGGATGTAGACCTCATATTAAAATGAGGGTTTAGACAACAGTATTGCGTCTATCGCCATTATCTAAGACAAACCTTGTACTATTACAAGGGTTTAGGCGATTTCGGCTGTATGGCTAAAGCGTAATTTGTAAATTTTTTAATAATTTAAGCATGCAATTAGAATCTAGATGGTAACGTGCTTATTTTCTATATAGTATCATGGTGAAACCCGTCCTAATTGTTTTGGACATAGTTAGGGTTTTATGTTGTATACACCCTTTCGCACCCAATGTTGCTCCCCCTCAGACTCCTTTGCAAGGGAAGGCTATATGGTTTTGGAAGGGTGCGCTGGAGTTTTTGCAATTTTTGCTGCATAACTATAGTATTATTGTGTGGTTGAATTTGTCAGGTGATGTGGCTGGAGCTATTTTGGAACATTTGTTAGTCAGTTCTACACAGGGCATCCTGGCTTTCCTGACAGATGAGGCTATTGATACTGGTCATCCTCAAGACCGCGAACTTAGCACTAGAGGATTGAGGCATTTAAGTTGGATTTGAAAGATGCCTAGATTTAGTTGTTATCATGTGTATAATACTTTGTTCGTGGCTCGTCATGTCTCAACCTACTTTCACAATCCACCAGGCACGGTGTATTATTCAGGCGGGTAAGTCGTTTTACTTGTGGTGTTGTTAATGTGTTTTCTAGTATCTAAATTTGTAAAGCGTAGGATGATAATGTGTTATATGATACAGGTTCTTCATCAATGAAAATGGGTTAGTAGGCAATAATGATACATTGTCTTGGACCGAAAGGATGATAAACAAGTTTACGTCCACTAGCAACATACGCGTCGGTGTCATGGGGAAAATGGCCTTTGAAATTCCTGTGTATCCTACCTGTTATGCTAATTCCTTCAAGAATTGTTAGAATCTCGGGTGGTTACATGAGGAATGGACTTTGAACCCGCCCCTCACCCTTGCGGATGTGCAAAGGAAGCTTCCTCCATTTCTTTTGCCATTTGGACCCGGTAAAGTTTCGTTGTTGCTATTAGTTACGGGATATTATTTTCTTTTATTTTGAAATGTTACATAACAGTGTTTGCGCTATCTTGACTTGTGCCTCGTGTTATCAATTAGGGAATCCCCAGAGATTACCATCATGATTTCTAGCCATGAGGCGAACACCCTCCTCTTCCGTTATGGCCCCAGTTACTTTGGTTACTAAATTGCGAGAAGCGAGGCTGATGCATTTATTCTTCGTTGTAACCCCTGATGTCCCCATAAGAGAAATGTTAACCCTGGTTAACTCCTTTAGCGAGGGGGCTGAATGTTTTTGCACGCGCATGCGTAACGTGCATGTGCATTTTGATATAGATGCTCAGCTATTTTCTAACCTCTTCGGCGTCCCCTCTGACAATCTTCCCATAAAGGAAAAATCAAGGAGAAGCATCAAATGTCAGGAAGAGCTAGAGGAGTGGTTAGAGACTAAGAAGAACACTAAGGGGATTTCCTATGAAAAGATCGAGTTAGAGGTTGCCACGACTATTTATCCCCTCTTCCGAGCCCAGGCTTTCCCCAGGACACTCTCACATGGGAAGTTCTTTACTATAGAACAAGCCCATATCATGCGAGAGGTGATTAAGGAAGGGGACCAATTCAACTGGGCAAGCTATTTTGCTGAGGCATTACGCACTGAGATGATCAGGCTCTGCCAAAAGCTCGAGTCTCGTTTCAGTGTGCACTTCATCTTCTTCATAGCTTGCCTTTGGCATTTTGCCGAATTTTTGGTGGTCCAGAGGAATGGGGTCTGGGTGCAACAGGATCGAGACCAGTTATCCAAACCCTAGATTTTCCATCTCTTTTGCACTACCTAGTCACAAGATCCTCTGGAGGAAATTGGGGAGTCACTTTCTATAATGATTAGGGATGTGGCAGCACCTTGAGTACGGGGCCCTAACAGCGTAGGTGGGGTGCTTCCCTCTTACACTGGTGATGCGTCACAGGGGAAGTGCTTAGTAGCAGAGATACTAGACACCTTGGTTCAGCGTAAAAGGCCTCATCTAACTGAGGTACCTGCGAAACTAGCAGGTGGCACAGGGAGAACTGTGCAAGTCAGGTTTCAGCGAAGTAAACCTCTGCCTGGTAAGCGCAAAGACATAGTAAAAGTTATGGAAATTGTTGTATTACGCAACTTTATTCAAGGTATTCTGAATTATTTAAATGTGTTATATGGAATAAACAGGGAGATCTATAGAGTGGTTGACCCCTGAAACAGGGGCGGTGATATTACGCCGTCGGGAAGGGGCCCTAGTTTTGGAAGAAGAGGCCCCGGCTATTGGAGTAAGTGACGCACAGACCCTTGTGTGCAAGGAGAGAGAGGAGGCAGAAAATGTTGACACACTCCACACTGGAACAGGCAGAGGTAATGAGTGCATTAAAATTTTTAAGGAATTCTATTAGTAACTAAAAATTTTGACTTAATTACGCTACAGATGAACGAGGTGCATCCCCGTCTGCCGTTGTAAGTAGAGTGTGGGGGGAATTCCCTAATGAATTTGTCTTCATGGAAGGCATTGTCGACGATATGATCGAGCACCTCAAGCGCGTCGATCCTGGGGCTGGGATGTTACTGCTATAATACGCTTATTTTATTATAAGGTTATAATGTTTATTTACGTTTAATTTAATATTTGTTATCAGGAGCTCACCTTCGATGGGACTCTACGAAGCCAATTGACCCGGACACTATTGAGCCTTCATCGGAAGGGGCTATCATGCCACGCAACATTTATGAGGAAATGCGTAAATGTGCATTACACTCGACCCGCTCCTTGTGGGAGAGTCAAAATGTCAATGAAGACCTCTGGAAGAAGCTACAAAGGTCAGAGAAGGAAAAGATGTCTCTGACCAAAGAGATCGGAGACTTAAGATCACGATGTGAATTCCTACAAGCGCGAGGAGTAGGTGAAGAGGACTGGCGGATGGCTATCATTGACTACACTCACTACTGGACCATGGTTAGAAATAGCGTACAAACTAGTCATGAATTGGTGGAGCAAAGGATACAAATAGAGCTATTAGCCCAGAAGAACCAAGACTGGAAGGAATTTTCCACAAGTGTCCAAGAGTGGGGGTAGAAACAAAAAGATCATAAGCATCTGTATAAGTGAGAAAGTATCGCTTATCATTAATACTACCGAGATTCTGCCCTTGAAGCTCAATTCTTGTGACTGTTCCTTGATGTCATTGGTGTGTCTAAGGCCTTCGAGAAGTTCCAGGAGCAGGTAATGGTGAGCGCGTCCTCGGAAAGAGAAATTACTCTTCTCGAGGAAGAGACCACAGTCCCTACCTTCTTCCTCGAACCACCCCAATGGACTAACGTGGAGAAAGGGAAGGTGAAGGCTAGAACTAATCTAGGGAATGGAGTTTGGTCTGAGTTGACCAAGGACGAAATTATGCAACGCATGTGGGTTGGTTTAGATCAACTCCCCTTTGCTGCAGATGCAGGACCATCGCGAGTAAGTTTGAATGTTATTGAATTTAAGTTTTCTAACTTGTCCTATTATGGCTTTTGCTTATGTACTTGTTATATGTAGTTACAAGGAACGAATGAAGAAGATGGACAGGATGAAGAGCACGTTCAAGAGGGAGAGAGTAATGATGCACACCGTCACCTTGGGGAGCAAGTGTTAGTGCAAGAGCCCTATGAAGAAGACATTCCTTATGAAGGAATACCCCCTAAAAGGGACAGCCCATTCGAAAACAATTTGTTAGGCTTAGAGGCAGACTTAAGGGATATGGGTGAAAACGGTACTAGAGGGGATGCGCAATTATGATTATGCATAATTTTATTTATGAAATTTGACAATGGAAATATGAATCTTGGCATGGTTAATCATGAGATTTTCTTTATAACTTTTAATTTTATGTCTTTATTTATACTAAGCATAAATAGAATTGTTGAATATTTTGGATAGGTGGTGTTATTATGACTATAGAATGGATTCATTAGTTTAAGGCCATTGCGGGCCATCACATAGAGTTTGCATAAGATATAAACGAATTTGCTAGTTTTAGGTCATTACGGGCCTTTACTAGTTTTAGGCCGTTGCGGGCCATTTACGTGTGTCGAAGAATGTAATGGATAAAAGTGTACATATTTGAGTAATTTTACTAATATAACTAATAGAAGTCAAAAAGCATAAATGGCATAAACTAGGAAATGTAAATGGCGTAATGAATAGAAAGTGTAAATATATGTATATTAAAGAAAACTGATAGTTAAAATTGATAAGCATAAATGGAAAAACTAGTGAAAATGTAACGATGTGCGTAAATACCACCTAGATCAATAGCCAGGCCATAATTGTTTCTTGATGGATTTTACGTTGCGTGGTGCGTAAGGGCGAGGAGGTTTATGGCATAACTCTTCCACATCATCCTCTTCTCCCTGAAATGGTAGGTTGGCCTAGGCTAGGCTGTCATCATTCATTTTGACTTGTTTGGGAATTCAGACATGGGTTTGATCTTCAGTCATTTCGATCTCTGAACCCCATTCTTCCTTAATGTTATTCACAGTTCTAGGAGTTATTTCATCACTGTGTATTACTACGTCTCCCCCTGCATAAGGTAGGTGTATCTTCTGGTGTATTGTTAATGAAATTGCCCTCAGTTGGGCTATCCAGGACCTCCCTAGAATCAGGTTGAAACCGGGCATCTCCTCGACAATGATAAATGTGGCGTCTGTTGGGAACTCATCTCCTACAAAAAATTTGATATGCACCATTGAGGAGGTCCTATTCTTGGCTGAGTTGCTTATCTCCTCTGTCTTCTTCCATTTTCCCTAAGAGATGAATTTATTGAGGCAGAATAGCATCAGTTAGAGGGTTGTGCTTCTTCCTACCAAGGGGAGGTAGCTATGTTTCTGTACCCTTGTATTTCCCATAAGGTGTAGGTGAAGGTATAGAAGCTAGGGGCCTGGGCTTAGTGAAGCCTAACATAGAGTGATTTCTTATGGAATTAATTGATGCATCTCCTTCCTTTTTTTTATTGGGTGGTGGTTGATGGTTTTGATTAGAAGCTTGCCACTGCGTAAAAGGAGCAGCTGGTGGTTTTGGTACCCTAAGGATAAAAGACATCTTAGGAGTAGGTGCGGACGTGGCCGCAACTTTATTGTTAACGCGAGGCTAAGTTAAAGCTAGAGAGGGCATCCGAATAACAAAGGGTGGCCTCTAGATGCCGCTAACTGTCGGTGAAGAACTTGACCCTTGGGGTGAACTGGTAGGTACACGTAAAACAAAAGATTATTTAGGAAGTACCTTCCCTTCACTATCCATACTTACCACGTTGATGGTGTACGGTGTGTTGTTTACGTTTAATGGGTCTTTGTACACATGCATCGCCTAGTTTTTGGGACGTGTTGGACTACTGTCGTCTAGTTTCAGAGAACCATCGTCAATCATGCATTGAATATCGTCCTTCAATGCCTAGCAATAATCAGTATCATGACCACAAAACTGATGGTAGTCACAAAAACGGTCCAGCCTAAAAGACTTAGGAATTGGCAGTTCGTTAGGTAGGGCTAAAGAAGGATTCTTCAGCAATTCACAATGGTGCCTGTGACGCTGCAGAGCTTCTTCAGATACTTTTTTATTCTAAATATATCCTTCCCCTAATAATTGTTTCAACAATTCCAAATGTTTTATAGGCAGGGCTATATATTTGGAATGATCTTTACGCTCGAAGTTTTTTTTTGATTGTGGAGGCTTTTAAGGGACAAGTGTGTCTTGACCGGTGCTGCTTGCACTAGCCGTGGTCTTGGCAGGCGCTGTGGGTGCCTTCTTGTTATTCTTGTTTTTGGTGCCCTTAGCCAGTGTAGCTACTATCATCATTGTTGCTTTACCCTTATTGTTGGCGTTTTTATAAGCCACATACTCTAGGTCTTTGCTAGCTTTAGCAGCATCTTGGATGCTCTTAGTTTGGGCGAAAGCTTGACTCAAGGAGCGAGGAGCAAGGTAATATAGTTTAGACTTAATGAAGTCATTTACTGCTCCTTTGAAAATAGCCAGCAAATGGGCTTCCACGATAGGCTCACAGATTTCATTCAGAGTAGTGCTCCATCGCTGTATAAACTTTTGGATTGGTTCAAGCAGGTCTTGCTTCACTCCCATAAGTTGGTCTAGTGTGACTTCTAGCTTTAAATTTTACTTAAAGTGAGTCAAAAATTGTGTTAGGAGCGCTTGATACCAGTCCAAAGCTTTTCCTGCCAGAGACATTGCAAAGTCACAGATAATTGTATGGGGCCATTGCTGCAATAACAAGGATTCAGACCTAAAGGTAACAAGATGAGAATTAGAATCTCCTTCCCCATTATATTTAGTAAAATGGGGCAACGACATCCCTGGAGGCAACGACAACATAGGAGCCACTAGGCTGATGCGATCATCATGGTAGAAATCCATGATTTGTATCATATCAAAGCCAGTAGCTTTAAGGCACTTAACTTCCTAAGTGAGGGTCTGAATAAGCAAAAAATCTTGATCCAGGCTTGTTGATGAAGAATTCGATGTAGGAGGAGCAGGGGGTTGGACTGAAAGAGCAGTGCTAGACAATGGGAATGGAGTAATGGCTTGGCTAACAGGTGGTGCTACAAGGACTATCCCCGCAGATGGAGCTACCTGTGAAACCCACCACCCAACACGTTCTGCAGAGAAATTGGCCGTTGCCAGTTGTGTAGGATGGAGATTGTACGGATATTGTGCGGTTATCTACAGGACATGCATGGTAGATGTGGCTAAGGGTTGTACACCGTATAACATAGATTGATTATGTTGTGCAATAGGCGTGATCCACTGGCCAACCATGGGTTGTTGAACGGATCGCTGCGGTTGAACAGTGGTTGCGATCTGTTGCCTTGCAATGGGCTGTGATGATAAGGTTTGCATCAAATTTTGCACCAGGCAGGTTATAGGCATGGCATGGGCTTATACTTGGGGAATGAAATGGAATGCGGTAGACGCAGGTATCACCGACGGAATACTGATTACACGTGGTGAGAAGATTACTCCCATGCTATTTTGGGATGGCATTTGTACCTGCAAGACTGATGATTGCATAGTGGCCGGTGGGATGATGTGAATATGCATTTGGATGATCACGATTGGGTTGAGATGGGTAGCTTCTCTAGTGAGAGGATTAAGCAGGGGATTCACGTATGTATGGGGGTTGAGGGTATCATATGAATCCACATGTTCAGATTCAGCTGCGAATTCATCTTCCTCCTCCTCCCTATTTTGGGGTTCTAGAATAAACCGTGTAGTCTGACTCCTAGCCATAACCAGTTGGGACAGGAGTTCATGATAATGCTCAGTCAGGGGGATAATGTCATATGCGGTAGGGGTAAAATCTTGACCCCCTTTGTGGATCAGCTCATAATTTCATTTTTCCTCCATCTCGGCTTGGCTAAGGGCAAGCTTTGCCTGGATCTTGACGAAAATGAAATTATACTCTTCGGGAGTCAAGACAGTGAGTGAAGGATCCTTGCCTTGTAATCTCAACGAATGATGCGATGGTCCCTAGGGTCCTATTGCACTGGAACCTGATCCAGGAATGGTGATGGGATTTACGGATGTGGCACCCAAGTCAGTGGTGATCATAGCGGCAGTGGTTGCATATGCAGAATCCATTTCTCAGATAGGTCAACGATAAAAAATGAAAGGATTTAAAAGGCGATGGCCAAACAAAATCACGATTAGCCTTTTTACCCTGTATGATTCAAAAGGAATCGTTACTATGACCAATCTACACCACACGATTTCATAAACTTTCCTAGAGGTATTACGTTTACGTTTTTTATGAACGTGGGTATGGATTGCTTATAGGGCTACCTATAAAATACGGATCGGAGGGTCAAGCCCTCCTTCTAGTGCCAGAAAACTGTAACGATGGAAAACTTCGGTTGCTGGAAAATACCAAACGAATATCTATGTACACAGTCTTAACCACGGATTCATGTGAGGCCGTGCTAGAGAAAACGAATCCGCGGTACCCTGAATGGTCTTGTCGATCAGACAGGGACTTACTTAACCAGTAAATTAATGAATATCCCAATAATATACGTATTATATAGATATTCCACAAAACAAATCGATCCAATGAATCATAAAAGGAGTAGAAAATGATGTAAACAAATTTAAACAACGACAATGTCAATCTAATAAGGAGGATCATATTTAGTAAAGATGCGCAATTCCAAGATCTATGTTTTGACTCGAAGACTGAGTATATTGTGTACAAAGTTCCAATAGCAAACTCCACTTATCTTGTGCAAAGAATACACAAAACAACAAGAAAACTATTCAACAAGGAGTACAGAATGAAGCTCGGTCTACCTTGTAAGCCAAAGATGGAATGCAGGGAAGGTTAAGCCTGAATGTCTATTGATCAACTATTTCTGATCAATAAACCTTGCCAATCATACCATATGATCTCTTGATCTCTAATCTACTCCTTTTTCCTTCGATAGTCCTTGCTCAAAACTATTAATGATCGCCAATGAAGAGAACTGTATTTCCACCAAAAGACTGATCACTCCTACTGCCAATGCTCAAAAGTCTCTTCTGTCTTTGCCCAAAGGTTCTCTTTTTTCATTGCCAACTAGAGTATTTATAGGTTCAGTAGTACGTGGAGAATACACGGCCCTGATGACACGTGTCTTGAACTTTCAAAATGTTGTTGGCTTAGCAATCTTTATGTTGAAACTGGTCATGTCGCATCACGTTTTTGGGAAAGGAGGAAAAGTACACTGTCAACCACTACCGCTGAAGCCACCTCATGATTACGCTATGATACACTGATGAGCGTATTATGCGTATAGATAGCAGGTGCGTGTATGGTATTGCCTTAGTTGAATTTAGGCTACATTACGCTCGTTTATGCTACATAGCGTGATAGAGTGTAATAGAGCATAGGAGTAGTTAACTCAAGCTATTTTATGCTCATTTACACCACAAAGTGTAATAGAGTGTAAAAATGATGAACTTTACAATAAATTATGCTTGTCTACGTTGCATAGCATAATAAGCGTAAAGCGACCAATCTGCAAAAAAGAAGAAATCAATCTGCCGCACTTCTTTGGACTCTTACTTTGACTTCCTCGAAGCTCATTATGTTGCTATGTGTAACGGAGCGTAAATTCAGCCCTAGACAAAAGACTTAGCAGAATATACTAGAAGTCACATATCACACTGCTTAGACCTTAAACTTCGTCGAATTCACCAAAGTAAGTTACTTTCTGATATCAGGCTATATTAAGCAGGGTTACGCTGAGTGGCACTATGCTATGTTGCGTAATGTAGCATAAAGAGAGAAAACAAAGTAAGATTGGAATTTGTAAGAAACTTGGAGACTTGATGTTGTGTGCCTTTGCCTTGTTCTATCTTCTGGATGTTTGTCACAAACTCTAGCCCAAATCGTGAATCTTCACCTTAGGCCGATTCGCAATTTTCACAGTGTTTTAGGTGAGAGGTCAAAAAAATAGATACCCATGCATGTGCACATCAGACCCACCACTTGCCGCCCTGGCAGTGTCCTAAGTAAGTAGAACATTTCCCTCACATCACTTCATGGTTGCTTTTTCTGATTTTCTCTCCATTATGTTTGCAGGATAAAGCCAAGATGACGTTGTTCAAGGATGCATTTCACCATAAGAGCAAGACACTACATGGCACCAAAGTACTTTCTTTGATTAGCCTAGCTACTTGAGAGTACATACCTTGCTCTCCCTCTCAACCAACTTAACCCTCGTTCCCTATACTTTCAATTTCTCATATCCCCTTTACAAGATTTCCCAATGCACATAAAGCCCTTTCACATGCCGAACTGTCAAGCCCATGATAGATGTAGTATAACTCATCCCATAGGAAGCCTTTGTAGGTAGGTCAAAGCTCCACATGGATGTAACATAGATCATCCTAGGGAGGAAACACCTATCCTACGATGACAACAAGGTTATCTCTAGGTGAATGCGGGTGTGCAACCAAAAGCAAAAAAAAATACAAGTGCCTAAAAAAAATGGCACAGCAACTACTTTACAATTTCTTTAGCTGTTAATCAACCATCTATAAGCAGTCTGGTGAGAGGTTAAAAAAAAAACACCCATGCTTGTTGTCTCCCTCATAAGCATTCTGACAAGGGATTACACTGGCAATATTTTTCCATCAAGTAACATTCTACATTTATTTCTAACCCTATTTCCTTGAATCCACCCCTTTCCCTTTACTCTTGCATCATCTTTGAAGCACTCTCAAATGTAGTGAAGCATCATCCAAGCAAGCACTGAAGAGTGATGTGGTCTTATTCTACATGATGTTTTGTATTCTTTGTTGACATCTCTCGGGAAAATCCTCTAGACGTCAACAAAGAGGGGCCATTGAAACACCATAAATTTCAAGACTCTCATGATTTAATAGAGTCCCAAAATTTGGGCAAGGATCTCAGCAAGCATGGTGATGCCATGGACTGTGTAGATAATGTGGCATCTTGAAAGTCCTAATGCTTACAAAGTTTCTTCAAAGCTTGCTTTCCATCCTCTGCAGCACAGTCAGCATGACACCCAATCATGAGGCCAGTTTGCATGGAAAAGGCACTTGGGGTAGATCGTATAGTCTGGAAAATTTTCTATTGCACAGGTTAACAAGCTTGCTACACCCTCTAGTTTTCTTAGCTTGCCACATGACCTAGTTGACGATCCACCCAGGGACCATGCTAGGAGCTGTCGAAGGTGTTTAATGTACCGTTCAAAATCGTTGGTCTTCAACTGGAAGGAAACATAAACCTGGAGATCTTTGGACATGCACAGAAGACCCTACCTTTGCTTGAGGGAAAGCTGGAATTAACGAAGGAAGAGTACCTTGAGTGGTCTGCATGGGTATCAGGCAAGAATTTCCCCGAACGTACACCGATATTCTATATGTTGGGTTATACATAAATAGTGCAACTAATGCAAAATCGAGCATAGATGTATAGGAGCGTAAATGCATAGAAAAATAAGTAATAAACATGCAATAATTATCAAAAAACTGTAACAAATCTTAGCAAATAATTTTGCAATATTATTGCGAAATGGAAGTTACAATGCACCGGTCTAACGCAGTTGTGACTGTGACACAAGGCGGACGAATAGCCCCAGTGGATGCAGGGATGACTATGTCCTGGGTTCAACTGCAAGCACAGTGTAAAGGTTGTATGCTCAGTGTATAGGGTTAAGATCCAGCGTACAAGTTTTTTGCTCTGGTTTCTCATCATCTCTGGTTCTTTGTTTTTCTCTAGTTTTCTTGCTCAAAAATTACCAACCCCGGTCTAGTGAGAAATTGGGGCTTTTATACAAGTGTAGATGCGGGACTCAGGATTGAGAGGCAATGATTGGCTGTGGAGTGCTAGGTTTTTGGGTTGGGTGACATGTGGCACGTTGACCGAGTGCAAAAGAATGTAATTTTACAAGTGTACAGCCTGTTGCACGCCAGCGTAAACTGCTATACACTAGCGTATACACGTTGTACACTAGCGTATATTGTTGTACGCTAGTGTATACACGTTGGGCATATGACCTAGGTGTACATACTTGAATTCAGATGCCATGAAGATGCTACCTGGAGATGTTCAGCTCGGTTGACCTTGGTCTAACACTGGTTGTACACCTTGTACATGATGGGTGTATACGCTGGGCGTACACGCTGTATCTGCTAGGCGTATACGCTAGGCATAGATGTTGCATCTACTGGGTGTATATGCTAGGCATATACGCTATGCATATACACTAGGCGTATATGTTGCATCTGGTGGACGTATACGTTGGGCGTATATGTTGCATCTGGTGCGCGTATATGCTAGGTGTATACACTAGGCATATATGTTGCATCTGGTGGGTGTATACGCTAAAGGTATACGCTGGGAGTATATGCTGTGAATGCCAACTTGGTCATATACGTTGGGTGTATATGCTGAGAATGCATACTTGGGCATATACGCTGGGCGTATATGCTGAGAATGCATACCTAGTGAAGATTAAGTATCTTGAGCTCCGAAGTTGCCATTTTTTGGTAGCAGATGTGGTCATGGTCGTCGAAAGGTCCTAGGGAACTGCTTCTCATTGAGTCTAACTCTACTTGAAGCTGTCTGTGGGCCCCTCAAGCTTTAGTCATGCTGGGGAATGTCATGACTTAGCTTGATTCTTGTTGAAGAAGTACTAAGCTTAGAATTTTTTGTGGTGTTTCATTGGCCCCTCTTTGTTGACACTTAGAGGAATCGACCCGAGAAGCGTCGACAAAGAAGTGCAAAACACCACAAGCGACTTGATAGAGACATTGTCCTTTGCCACCTGGCTAGACGTCATCATACCATGTTCAGTAGTACATAGGATTGGGGAAGTGAAATTTCTATTTGATAGGGAAATGAAAACTGTAGGGATTCGTAACCAATGAAGGACTCGTGTACGGTGAAGAGGATGTCCGGGTATGTGTGCGAATCATGCTTATCTTCTTGGTATCAAAAGATGATGTGTACATCCTTTGGTAGTACAAGATTCTTGCTTAGTGCTCAAGAGGACTTGTTGGCAAAAGCAAAGCCACGTGATGATGTGTTATGTCCTTTGGAGGAACAGGGCCCTTGTTTAGTGTTTATAGGGAACCTATTGGCAGAGAGCCAAAGCTACGTGATGAGGCGTTGCATCCTTTGGAGGAACAGGACCTTTGTTTGGTGTTTAGGGGGAACCTATTGGCAGAGAGCCAAAGCCATGCAACGGGATGTTACTTGATTATTTTAGACATGAACATTTTTTTTGGTGTTCTTATGCTCATGCTCAAATGCCATGTCGTGGGTTGTAATCGCCTAAAGGTGGCGTAGTATGCAATGGTATGTTCAATGTTTTGGGCTGTACTGGGTATGTTCGGGATGTAACCAAGTAGGAGATGTTGAGTGATAGGTGGGACATGTAACGGGAGATGTACTAGTGAATAGCTTGATTTAGTCTTGCCATGTGTGTTGTCAACAACATCTTACCTTGCTGCTTATGACGAAGTGCATTCTTGTACGAACACCTCTGAGTGTCATCCAACAAACACAACTCCAAGAAGACAAGAAAACCATGAGTGAGTAAGCAAACTTAGACTTAAATAGCTACTGATGAAACAAAGGCACCGAATGAGATTTCAGGAACTGTATATGAATGGTAGCAATGTTGTTGGAATCGACCGATGGCGAGTGATGCAGCGGTTCTGATGAAGTTGGGATGCAGCCACAGATCGAGGTACTAGAGAGGAAATTGCTAGTTTATAGTCGTAGCTGACTATCATGGGTTAGTTTTATGCCATGACCCATTAGACATTTCTCGTTTAGCATCGTGGCAAATAGTACTTGCTAGTTTCTAGTCTTGGCAGACCGTGAAGAGGCAAACTAGTTTATAGTCTTAGCAAACTCTGGTGAATGCGACTGTGACAGTTTATGATCATGCCGGATGGGTGCTAGTTTATTGTCATTGCAGAAATTCTATGGTATCAGTTTACTGTCATGATTCCAGGACAAGCTGTGGTATCAGTTCACCGTCGTGATTCCAGGACGAGCTGTGGTATTAGTTTACCATCATGATGCCAGGACGAGCTATGGTATCAATTTACCGTTGTGATTCCAGGACGAGCTGTGGTATCAGTTTACCATCATGATTCCAGGATGAGCTATGGTATTAGTTTACCGTCATGATTCTAGGATGAGCTATGGTATCAGTTTACCATTGTGATTTCAGGATGAGCTGTGGTATCAGTTTACCGTCGTGATTCCAGGATGAGCTATGGTATCAATTTACCATTGTGATTCCAGGATGAGCTGTGGTATCAGTTTACCATCGTGATTTCAGGACGAGAACGTACCTAAGCCTATACTCAAATGTGGAATGGTTTCAAAAACAAGTGATTGGTCAGATTTGTAGGTTCATTCCCTTCCATATCAGCCAACTTGAATGCTCCATTATCGTACGCTTTGGTGACCAAGTAGGGCCCTTCCCAGTTGGCTAAGAATTTGTCCAAGTGTTCCCGAATGACCTTAAGTACAAGGTCACCTTCTTTGATAGGGCGCTTATGAATATCATGTTGATGGCATTGTCGTTGTCATTTTTGGTACCATTCAATTTGATCAAGTGCACGTATGTGTTCCTCCTCCACCGAGTCTAAGTTAATGATGCGTAGGTCATTGTTTTACCTTTCATCGAGGAGTCTAGAAAGTGTGATTCATAAAGACAGTACTTGTAATTCCAAGGGTAAAACAGCTTCTGAACCATAAACAAGACTATATGGTGTCTCACCTGTGGAAGTTTGATGTGTAGTACGATAAGCCCATAGTCCGTATACCAGCTGCTCATGCCATCTTTTCTTGCTTTGGGTAAGCATCTTTTTTAGTACTATAATGATGGTTTTATTTTTGGCCTCTACTTGCCCATTTCTCTGAGGGTAGTAAGGGGATGAAAATGAGTTTTTGATCCCCAAGCTTTCACAGAAATTTTTGGTTTTGGCACTGCTGAATTGTGGCCCGTTATCAGTGATGATGATCATGGGGATGCCAAAACGGGTCATAATGTTTTCAAGAATGAAGTTGCATACATGTTTAGATGTGGTCTTTCTAAGGGGGATAGCTTCTACCCACTTCGTGAAATACTCTGTTGCAGTTATAATGAAGCTATGCCCTATGTAAGATGAGGCTGTTATTGGTCTAATAAGGTCCAAATCACTTCTGAAAAGGCCATGTGATTTGTGCCTTATGCAACTCATTTGGTGGGACATGAATCAGATTACTATGTCCTTGACAAGTACTACCTGTTTTAGCCTTGGAGAGACAATCATGCTCCATGTGTGGCCAATAATAGCCTAAGCATCTTATTTTTGTTTCCATTTCTTTAGGTGCTATATGTCCTCCACATAGTCCATCATGTACTTTCTCGACGACGGATTGGGCATCAGCGCTACTAACGCATGTTAGCAGTATGCCTTTGTAGGATCGATGGCACAATGTGTCCCCTACGAGTGTATATTGTCGAGAATACTTCCGTACCGCATCTTTTTATGCATTCGTTAGATGTTGCAGTGTTTCACCATGTAGAAGGCACTCTTTTATGTCGTCATACCATTCTACCGTGTGTGTTGTACTAATGGAAGCAATTGGTAATGCATCGGGAGTATTAGTTATGGGTTTAGCACAACCTATTATAGAGCTTGGCAACATATGGAACATTTCCAGGGATATGTTTAGTGCTAGCATGGCCGGTGTGTCTGCAATGGTATTATCATTTCTGGAAACATGTTGCACATCTATATTTTCAAATCGCTTTAGTAAGTGTTTAGTCAAATCACAATATGGTTGTAAGTGTTGCGCTTTACACGCATAAACGTCTATGAATTGATTTAGAACTAATTATGTGTCACCTTTGACTAGCAGTCGTGCGATGCCTGAAGCTAGTGCTACCATAAGACCTGTAAGGAGACCTTCATACTCTGCTATGTTGTTGGTATAGTGAAAGTTGAAATGATAAGCAAAGGGTCAGATCTCTCCAGAGGGATAGGTGATGATGGTGGCAGCACTTCCCCCTCGAGAGGTGGATGCTCCATCAAAGTTCAAAATGGTGTCGTAGTCATCGGGAACTATGTCTATTGCACTCAAATTTTCATTAGGGAACTCTGGCTCTATCGTTGCTTGATCATGCGTTGGTGACACAGTCATTTGATTCGCTATGGCTTGACCCTTAACTGATGATTTCACTATGTAGTGTAGGTCAAACTTAGCTATCATGGCTTTCCAATAGGCTATTCTACTTGACTCGTAAATGTTTCCTGTGATGGCTCTGAGCACATTATCCTTGCAGATTATATTGACTTGGTTATGGAAGAGGTAATGTTGCTATTTTTTTAAGGAAAAGGCCAGGGCTAGACATGACCTCTCCACCTCATTATACTTCTTCTCATGGGCTACTAATGCATGGCTTAAGTAATAGACAGGAACTTTGGTTCCATCATCTTGTTTTTGGCAAAGCATGGACGCGATTGATGAGTCCGAAGTGGCAAGGTAGATGTAAAACGGTTTATCATTTTGAGGTATCTAATCTGTGGGTAGTTGGACAAGTGCTATTTTAATATTGTTAAATTCTTCCTAGCACTATTGAGTCCATTCAAAATCGATGTTTTTGCATAGTAGGTGGTTCATAGGTTTTAACTTGTCTGTTAGCTTTTTTATGAAGTGCCTGATGAACTGTAATTTACCTTGTAGACCTCGGAGTTCAGTAAAGTTGCTAGGTGGTTTTAAGTTTTTTATGGCCTTAACTTTATCAGGGTCTACTCATATCCCTGCTTCTGAGGCTATGAATCCAAGCATTTTTCCTGTTTTGAGTCCGAAGACATTTCTTTGGGTTAAGTCTCAGCTCATATTTTAAACAATGCTTTAGTACTAGGTCAAGATCTTGTACATGTTGTTTTGATGTCTTCGATTTAACCATGATATCATCCACATAGTCGTTGAGCAAGTGCAGCATATAATCGCTAAAAATGAATGTCATTACCCTTTGATACGTGGCCCCAGCGTTCTTGAGACCGAAGGGCATCATTGTGTAACAAAAGGTTTCCCATGATGTCATAAAAGTAGTATGGAGCTGATGCTCCAGGTTAATGCGTATCTGGTTGTATCCTGAGAAGCCATCCATAAAAGATAATAGGGCATGCCCAGCGGTCGAGTCAACAAGTTAATCGATGCTGGGTAGGGGAAAACCATCTTTTATAGTTGCAACGTTGAGATCTTGAAAGTCAATGAATAAGCGAATGCTTCCATTCTTTTTCGAGACAATGACCATGTTGGATACCCAATCAGCGTAATCAATAGCCCGAATGAAACCTACCTAATAAATTTTGGTGATGTCATTGCGAACTGCCAATGCCACCTCAGGTTTAAGTTTTCGTGCCTTTTGTTTTACTGGCCTCAAGTTTTGATCAAGGATAATATTGTGCTGGATGATTCGAGGATCCAACTCGGGCATGTCAGTGTAAGACCAAGTGAATGACCTTATGTTGTCTCGACGCACATCTTCTATGTCTTTGGCAAGTTGAGGTTGCAATAATGTACTTAATTTTAATATTTTAATTTCACCATTAGGCATAGCAATGGGGGTTTCAGTCAATGGGTCTTCAGTGATGCTATCGACTTCTATGTCAAGAGATTTTGTCATACCTTTGTAGCTATCTAACGCTTGTTATGTTGAGGCTATAATTGTGTCATCCGTTGATGTATCTAAGCTAATGGAATTTATGTCGATTTCTCTTGTGATCTTTCCATATGGTCCATCGATGATCAAGGGTGTGGATAAACGTTGACAATCCATTGAGCTTGCTCCTACCAATAAACAGAGGGTAGAATGAGCTGTTAGGTGTTGTTTCATGTTTGTTGGCAATGTAAATCATGTATACATGCACGATGTTGGTTTATTGTCGCACCAGGACGCATGGCATTTTAAGGCCTTACCAAGATGTGTGTGGTAGTTTAAGGCCTTATCGGGCCATGTGTGGTAGTTTAAGGCCTTACCGGGCTAGATGTGGTAGTTTAAGGCATTACCGGGCCATTTGTGGGCTATATGTGGTAGTTTAAGGCCTTACTGGGCCGCGTGTGTGATTTGACGATGCCCTAGTTGTCGTATAATTTGCATAAGAGAGTTTGCGTCAAAATGTTCAGTCTGGGCATCCGAAGTTGGTTTACGAGGGAATTAGCATGTGGTAGTGTTCATTTTGTTTTATATATTTTTTTTCATATTTTGCATTTTGAATAATTTTTAAATAAGATCAATAAAATATTCATTAAAATCAAAGGCGGCGGAGGTAGCGGCGGGGTCGGTGTGGTGCTATATATAGCGTTGGGCTATCAGTTGTCAGAGGCACCATGAACTTGAAGCAAACAAAAGCGTGAGCGTAAACCTTAGCATAAGCATAAGCGTAAACCTCAGCGTAAGCGTAGAAGCTTAAACCCCAGCGTAAACTAGAGCATAGAGGCTCGAACTTCAGCATAAGGATGAGTGTAGAGGCTCAAACTCAGCATGAGCATAGAGGCTCCAACTTCGGCGGACATGATTCAGTTCAGCGTGCGGGTTCGGACCCTAGCATAAACCTCGTCATTTTTAGCGTAAAGGACACCAGAATGGGCAAGGGCAAGGAGGTAAAAGGCTAGGGGAGGAAGGTGCTTGACCTGACTTTCGTGGAGGAAAGTGAGGCCATGTTGCAGTGTTTTCCTAGACCAAGGATTCCATTGTGGCCTGGATCGTCACATAGGTAGGCTCTAATCTTGCCTCTGTTAACTATTTTTCATATGTACTTGTTATCTAGCGTAGACAGTCTTGGCAGCATAGACAATTTTGGTAGCGTAAAGGGCCTATACGCTAAGCGTAGGTCTGCAGCGTAGAGGGTCTGTATAGCGTAGAAGGTTTCCACAGCATATAGTGTAGACGGCTTTGACAGCGCATACGCTGACAGTTTTCGCAATGTATAGCGTAGACAATTTTCACAGTGTGTACACTGACAGTTTTCACAACGTATACACTGATAGTGTTCACAGCGTATATGTTGACTGTTTTCACAGCATATAGCGTAGCCTGCTTTGACAGCGTATACGCTGATAGTTTTCACAGCGTATAGCGTAGACAATTTTCACAGCATGTACGCTGACAGTTTTCACAGCGTATATTGTGCCTGTATTCATAATATATATGCTGACTGTTTTCACAACATATAGCATAGACTGTTTTCACAGCATATACATTGAGCGTAAATAGTTTTTTCTTTTCAGGCAGCGTATACGCTGAGTGTTTTCACAGTGTATATGCTAAGTGTAAATGGTTTTTTTCTTTTCAGGTAGAGTATATGCTGACTGTTTTCAGTTTGTTGATAGCATATACGTTGAGTGTAAATAGTTTTTAATTTTTCGAAGTATAGCTGATTTTCATTTTCCCATCTCATTTTCATGTATAGCTGATTTATTGTGGCATTCTGGTTAGTTGCAGGGATCTTGAGCCTTTTCTCTTGGTAGTTGAGCTGGTTGGAGTACTAGCATGGTTTGGGCCACTTGAGACCGATGAACCTACCCCTGATCTGACTATTGATAACAATGGGGTATGGTTTAGGAAAGGGGCCTGTGAATTCCTCGCCTTCCTCCTAGACATATTTAAGGTGGTGGTTTGGTCACACCTGAGCGAAGAAGTGGCATGGAGCATGCTTGAAGCTATGTTGCCAAGATCTTTGGATGGCGTCACAGTTTTCATGGTGGATATTGATGAGGGACTGCTTGTGATCGAGGACGGTCCCTCTGGTGGGCCCAGATCTACTTGCCCGTTAGCACGCGTGTGGGACCTATTGCCACGAGGGCTTGACTATCTCAATAACACCTTGTTTTTGGCTGCACGTGCACACACATTATTTCAAAACCCTCCTGGCACGGTGTACCGGGTAGAGAGGTAAGATCGTTTAGTTTTTCATTTCTATTTTTTTCATTTAGTGTTTGCTCCGAAAGTGACGACTGTTCTTTTACAGGTCCCAAGTTAACCAAGATGGGATATGTGTTGATGATGATGGGCTTGCCTTGGCTCATACTACTTTAGAGATCTTTATGGCGGGTCCTACCCTTCGTGGAGCTGTATTAACTCAGACAAAGGGTGACATTGTTTATTTCCATAAACGTTTTTCCAGGGCGTTTACACAGTGCACGGCTCGTGGGTGGCTGCATGGAGATTGGTCGCTTAATGGACTAGTTTTCGCTCGTGATGCCGACTTGGGCTCTAGTGCTTCGAAGTCCACAACTGAAGGTCAGTGATGATATTTCCTAGATGCCTTAGTGTGTTTGTTCCACTACTGGTGGTCATACTGATGTAACGGTTTCAAATTGTGTTTACAGTTGATGTCCCTCCCGATAGAGACCCTGTTACGACAGGACGAACTGAGAGTACCCTGTCAATGAAGTTTTGGGAGATCAGCAAGGCACAGAAATGGTTGCACACCAATGCCTCACCGTCTATTATATGTTGTTTGGGTGATGTCGGCCTCATGGAGTTGTTTCCAACCCTGAGCCCTGATGTGTCCATAGCTGAAATAATCGGGATTGTTGATTCATTCAATAAGTCTGTCTCCTACTACAGCACCCATTTTAAGGATGTCAAGATAGTTTTCCATCTATCGACAGAGTTCTTTTTAGACCTATTTGGTGTACTGGTAGATGGGGTAAATGTGGTTTTGGATAGGGCACAGAAAGAGCTTCATATGGTGCGTGAGCTAGAAGACTGGTTGGGCGTTGTCAAGGGCTCTAAGGGATTCCCTATGCAGGGGAAGTCAAAGGTTGAGGACGTTAATGAATTGTATCCCCTGTTTTGGGTATGGGTGTTTCATAAATCCCTGTCCCAGGTGAGGAGTCTTGGGGTGGAAGTTGTGCGCATCATGCGAACTGTTTTAGAAACTAGAATGCGTTATAATTGGGCTCAATTTTTGTTGTCGGGCCTTCATAAGGAGATAGTGCAATTGCATTCAAATGTTGAGATGCAGTCCCATTTTACATTTGCATTCTTCACTATCTATCTTCATCACTTGGCCAAGTTTCTAGTGGTTCGCATGGACAATAAATATGTCCTACGAGATCGTACTTAGTTATCTTGTCCATGGATTAACCATTTGTTCGAGACAGGTGAGTCCCAAGATGCTCCTCAGGGGATTGATAAATCTGTGTCCGTCACGATGGGAGGGTCGTCTGGTACTTCAATCCATACATGTGACAGTGTGGGGTTGGAACCAGACTATGTGCCTTATACTACAAAGAGAGCTGAACGTGTCATCAAGGTGACCATTGGAAAAGCCAAGTCGAAGCTCCCGAAGCGTGAACGCTCAACAGAGGTGGCCTCAAACGTGGAAGAGCCAAAGGTGAAGTAGATATGGTTCAAAATGCCTATTCAAGGTAAGTAATTTTGGGGCACTTATTTCATTTTCCTTTTCATCTTATTCATAATTTCCATTTTGACTGCTTACATGCAACTAATAAAAGTGAGGAGACAAGAGTTAGAGACCATCATTGAGGAGGAGGAAGCTACAACGGAGTTAATAATTGAGGAGGAGGAGGTGGACAAAGATTAGGTGGAAGGGACGGAAGAGCTGGGAGAAGACACCACAGAGACAAAACTGGTCGATGACTAGGGTGGTGTTGATGAAATGTTCAATAGCTTCCTTAAGGGAAGATTGGACCTAGACGACCCTCCAAACCCAGAAGGGGTCAGAGGAGATGGTATGTTTCCTTTTGCTTTATTGTGTTTCTTGGTGAATCATTGTTTCTATGGTGTTTTACTTTTATATTTTTATCCCTTCCAGATGAAGGTAGGATAATTCCTGATGTGTTTGGAAGTGCCCATGAAGGTGGTTCCCCCTGAAATGCCCCTTGAGGCTAGTCGACCTTGTACTCATAGACCATTTTCTTGGACAGAGATGCCAAGTAAAATGGATTTTGTGACCGGTATTGTTGATGAGGTGGTCAAACATATTCAAGAAGCTTACCCTGAGATGGGTACAAATGTTTCGAGTCTCTTGCAGCTTTCAAGTTTCACACCCCTTTTTTGTCATTTAATGTTTATTCTTTTCATGTGCGTAGGAGCGAAGCTGAAGTGGGATCCATCTGAGACCGTTGATATTGAAAGTTTTCCTATGCTACCCCCAGAAGTTGAGTAGATACCAAGGCCAGTCTATGACGATGTGGCGGAAAGTCTTGTACATAACGCTAAATCGTGGTGGACCTGTAGGCGTTCCATCGAACAGATATGGTTGTAAATCCAAACAAAGGAAAAAGAAGTTTCTAAGCTATCAGTTGAATGTGATGATCTCGAAGCTCGTTATGAGTTTGCCTTAGCTAGACTAACAGGCGATCATTCTTGGCAAACCTCTGAGATTACCTATACTAGATATTGGAACCTGCTCAATTGCCACACATCACTGACTCGGAAACTAGTGGAGCATAAGGCCCAGGTAGACCTACTGAACCTCAAGTGCCGAGATTGGAAGGCTTTCGCTTCTGAGGTGCGTAAGTGGGGTCAAGATGAAAAGAACCACAAGCACCATTACAAGAAATCATTGAAGGAAGTATCCATAGAAAATTGTAAGCCTGAAATGTTTGTAGAGGGTATGGGTCTGCGCTCCGCATTTGATACCTTTTCTCAGAATACAACTATTGAGATGGAATCGCTTACTAGGGTAATCACGACCACTTCTGGGGAGGTCTCTGTGGGTGAATTCCCCTTGAAACTTCCTACATGGTCGACTGTTGATAAGGGGAAGGCCTTGGCAAATGTCAATCTAGGCCTTGATGGGACTGATTGGGCTAGCATCTCAGAAGAGGAAATTATCCGTTGACTGGAATTTGGTTTAGGGGGGTCCCCTACGGTAAGCATTTTGTTTCCATGAAATTCATTCATTGAGTAATGTTTGGAAGTTTTCTCTTTTGTTCTTGTGTTGATTGTCTCTTTTGTGTTTTATAGGGTCGAGGCGATGATGACGTTCAAGAACCTGGCCCTAGTGGAGTAGGGACCCATGATGCTAGTGGATCTAAAGGGGACGACCCTCCCATCCCTGATGTTTAATTTTTTCTTTGAAATTATTCTAGCTCTCATTTTTACGTGAGTCATAAATAGAATGTTTTGAGTTGTATTGAACGGATGAATAAAATCAGTAACCTCTTGTACTTGTGTATCATTACATGTATATATATATTTCTATATTTTTTTTTGTTGTGGATTTTGAGTTTAAATGTAAACATGACACGACAATGTAAAATATCTTGGTTTGTTTCTGTAGTTTAAGTGTAGTGCATGAATGTAATTATAAGTAGGAATGTAATTATAAGCGAAGGATAATTGCAAAGATTGTTATTGACAACACGACAATGCAAGCGTAAATTCGAACAATGAACTGGAATTTGAAGAAAAACAAAGTGTAGGTAGATGATCTAGTTTAAGGTCATTTCAGGCCACATGCACTAGTTTAAGGCCATTTTGGGCCACTTGCACTAGTTTAAGGCCATTTCAGGCTACATGCACTAGTTTAAGGCCATTTCAAGCCAAGCGTAAGCAAGGGAAGTTTCAAGTGACAAGGGTTGATTTCTTGGTAGACCGACCATTTTTGATCGTGGCTAGTTTTACGTCGTTGCGGACATGATAGTTTAACGTCATTTTAGACTTGGAATGTAGTTTAACGTCATTTTGGATGGAGAATGTTGTTTATTGGTTTAATAGTTTTTTGATTTTTCTCATTTTAACGTTAGGAGTAGCATTAGCTGGTATAATTCTATATTTAACGTCTCCTTCACTAATCACGTTGAATGGTAATTCAGCCCAAGGAACATCTGATGGAATCATTCTCGTGTTGGTGTTTTCTAGCACTTCTTCATGTATTGTGATTTCTATGTCAGTTGTAGTTTTTAAGTGAGGTTGTGTATGTACGATTTTAGGCCTAGGTATTTCTGTGTTGGGTAAATTTTCCATTGTGTCTAAGAGATTATTGCCTACTAGTTGGGTACATCTTTGTTGTTCATCTGCATCATCTTGTTTAGGCTCTTCGAGCTTAACCTCCAAGCCTTGGTCTATGTCTATATGTGATGAGATGGTAGATGTGGCAGCCTCCCTGTGTATAATGATTTCGCCACCTTCGTAAGGCAGGTGAATCTCTTGGTGTATGGGGGAAGAGACTGCTTTCAGTTGGGCTAACCAGGGCCTTCCCAATATTAGGTTGAACCTTGGCATTTCATCGATTACCATAAAGTCGGCGGATGTGTGGAATTGATCCCCTACTATAAAGTCTAAAGTCACGGTGCCTTTGACTATTATGCGTGATCCACTGAACGACTTCAAACACGTGGTGGAAGTTGGTCTTATTAGCTCTGTAAGCCCCAATTGTTTGACGATGGGATAGGGTACTGCATTTGTAGCAGCTCCATCATCTACATGGACCCTATATATCTTAAATTGATTTATTCGTATTGTTATGAACATAGGTGTGGTTGTTACCTCTCCTGTTTTCTCATCCACTTTGATGTTGTCATTATGGAAACATAATGGCTTAGGAGTTGACCCTTGAGGCGAGTACATTACAGCATGAATTGAAGGTTCGTTTGGAGGTAAGTATTCGCTTATTGGGATAGATGTTAACATGTGCACTAGAGCTTCGCGATGGGTTTGAGATGTTAACACTAGGTTGTATAAGCTGAGTGAAGTGTTTTTTTGTTTGAGCACCTACATGACTTGCATTAGAGCTGTTGCTAGATCTCTGCTTTTAGGCATGTGTTTGTCGATAGTGATTTGATCCATTGGGCCCAATAGTTTTGTTTCATGCATAGTTGGTTTGTCATCTTTACCCGGTGTCGTTGATTTGGGTGTATCATGTTTTCTGGATGATTCACCCTCATAGCTTGTGTTTGGTTTATTATTAGGTGGTGTCATGGGTATTGCATTTAGCAGGGTAGGTTTAGGAGGTCCTATGGCTAGCTGTTGGTGCTCCTTCTCCAAGCATTCTTGTGTAAGCTTGTCTACTAGGTGTTCTCATGTGTGGCGTGGGGGTGCAGTTGGTTTCGGGACCTCAGGTTGCCTTGGAACTTGTACTACATATGGAGTAGGATAGGGTTGCAGTTGGATGATTGCATGCAGTTGAGTGCCAGGCTGGATGGGCACCTTGATGACATAGGAACTCGGTTTATTCTGTGTTTGCGAAGTGGAGGACTAGTGGTCACCAGGACGTTCGGGTGTCCTAATGATGTATGGAGTTGTTCTGGCTAGAGGTTGTACCTCCGCTGTTGTGACCATAGGTGGTACTCGGACTATGTAGGGGGTGGGCCAAGTAGAAGGTGGTTGTGTGTTTGCAGTAGTGGTGGCGGGAGGTACACGTACCACATATGGTTTTTCAGATGTTGGTGTGTTAGAAGTTGCTATGGCAGGGGGTACTCGGATGACATAAGGCTTCTATGGGGAGTATGATGGTTGAGGCATGGATGTTTGTACAGTGGGAGGAATACGCACTACAAATGGTTTATTAGGCGTTTTCTGCTCATGATAGGAATGGACGGTGTTAATATTGGGTGTTTCAGGTTCGTTATCAAGGTAGATGATGTTAATTACGTACGGTGCTTCTTTAGTATTTAAAGGATCTTTATATATGCCCATGGCCTAGTTTTGTGGTTGGACCGGGTTGGCTTCATCAAAAGTGATTTGACCTCCATATATCATCCGTTGGATGTCTTGTTTTAAGCTGAAACAATAGTCCATGCCATGCCCATTATGTTGATGGTAATCACAAAAACGATCCATCCTAAAGCCTTTTGGAACCGGGGGCTCATCTGACGTTGCCAAGCTTGGGTTCTGAACCAGTTGGCAGAATAGATCATGCCTTTGGATCATTGCAGGGGACAACTGTTTATGTTTCATCAATCCAACCTTCAAGAGTTGGTCGAATAGTTGCGATGGCTTCATGGGAAATGGTGTATATTGAGAGGGGTCCTTCCTCTCGAAGTTTCTCGTATGACCCGGTGTTGGGTTTTGTAATGCCAATGTTTTTGGTGTGGTCGTGAGAGTGGGTTTAGCATAATTAGCAAGGGCAATAGGTGGTTTGCCTTGTTGTCCCACATTCGCTTGTTGTGTTTCTGCTACGGCCGCTATAGTTGTTTTAACATTTTCTTTATCTTTCTTACTATGTTGATTCTTAAAGCCTGAATATGTAGGATCATGGCTATTTTGTGCTGCCTCCTCTATGTTCTTGATCTGTACAAATGCTTGACTCAATTTGCACGCATTGAGATAATATAGTTTGGATTTGACAAAATTGTTGATGGCTCCTTTTAGGATGGTGAGGAGATACGTCTCTAGGATTGGCTCATGGAGCTCATTGAGAGCAGCACTCCACCATTGGATGAATTTTTGGATAGGTTCAAGAGGTGCTTGTTTAACCTATATGAGTCTATCTAGTATTACTTCAGGCTTCAAGTTATATTTGAACTTGGTAATGAATTGGTATAATAAATCTTACAGAGAAGATATTAAGCTTCGTGGCAAGGCTTGGTACCAATCAAGCTCTCTCCCCGCAAGGGACATGGGGAACACTCGTAGAATGGCATGTGGCCATGCCTGAAGTAGCACACATTCTAGTCTGAATGTTATGAGGTGGGCATTAGGGTCTGTATCCCCATTGTATTTAGTCAGCATGGGTAAAGATACACCTTTGGGTAATGTTAGAGGTGAAACCGAAGAGCTGATAGGGTCATCGTGATAGAAGTCCACTACCTTGAGCTCTCCGTTGACGACTGTCTTAAGGCATTTTACCTCATTAGTTAGTTTCTACATTAGTTTTTTAGCATCAGCCTAGTCTTGAGCACTCGGTGAGATAGTAGGTTGAGGATGTTGTATAGTATATAGGTTAGATTGTTGGACAGTGGGCTGGAAAGAAGAAAGTTGTGTAGTTGGAGGCTACATTTGTAGAATATTTGTGGTGGGTGGTACTAGGGGAGGCATATTGTAGGCAAGGGGTGGTTGTTGTTGTGGTTGTCCTTGAGGGATGTTAGCTGGTGAAATTGTGTGAGGCTGTACATTATAGTGGGGAATTGATGTGGTTGAGCACCAATCACTGCCCATTGGCCTATCATACTTTGTGTAGGAGCACTCTGAACTTGTTGAGTTACAGTTGTAAAGGATGTCCCTTAGGTTTGAATCCGTGGTATATAATGGACGGACGTAGAAGCTGGTATCACATGGGGCATCCCGATCACTCGGGGTGGGAAGGTTGCTCCTACATTATTTTGAGGAGGTTGTACTTGCAAGAATGGGGCTACTTTTACAAAGGGTGGAACAGCAAGGGGAAGTGTGTTGAGTTGCAGATCGGTTACGAGAGGAATATGAACAAGTATGAATGATTCTTGTTGAGGTATTTGTGCTTGGGTGAATTTAAATGGTTGAAGGGACGTAATTTCTCCCTTGGCTGGATGAAACAATGGATTGGCATAGGTTTGTGGAATAAGAGTATGATACGAATCTTCATGCTTGAATTATGCTGTGAAGTCATCCTCCTCTTCCAATTGAGGGTTTACCACGGGCTGATCTAGAGACTGGCTCCTTTGCAGGAGGAGTTGTGAGATGAGCTCAAAGTAATGCTCTAGGAAAGGGATGATATTATACGGGGAAGGGATGAACTCATGTCCTCCCCTATGGAAGAGTTCATATTGTCCCTTGACCTCCATCTCGGTTTGGTCTACAGCTAGGTCGGCTTGTATTTTTATGCATGTGAAATTGTATTGGTCCTGAGTTATAATGTTAAACGATGGCTTCCTCCCTTGCAATCTGAGAGACTGGAAAAGCCCCACTGTGGGTTGTACTATGGGTTGTTGAATGGCCATGGTGCCCATGATGTTTGTGACTGGCTTGGTTACAGTGTTGGAGTTTGCAGTGTTCATAATGAATAATTGTGAATACGACACAGTGGAATAGATACGAAACTGGTATACTTAGTACGGGTGTAGTTGGTACGGCGTAAACCTACGTTCGCTGGGTACAGCGTATAGACTGGAACTCAGTGTATAGGCCCCAATGACCAGCGTATAGTGACAGCATAGAGGTATATGTTAAAACGTGTAGGTAGAGGAGCGTAGAAAGAGTCTACAGCATAGAGCGTACAACGTAAACTCAGCAGCATAGATAGAGTCTATAGTGTAGAGCGTACAGCCTAAGCAGAACAGTGTAGACAAAGTCTATAGCGTACAACATACAACATATACCCAACAACGTAGACAGAGTCTATAGTGCAGAGCATACAGCGTATACTGAGCAATGTAGACAGAGTCGACGTATACTCAGCAGCGTAGACGGAGTCTACAGCGTAGGGCATACAGCGTATGCTAAACAGTGTAGACAAAGTCTATAGTGTAGAGCGTACAGAGTATACTAAGCGACGTAGATAGAGTCGGCATATACTTAGCAGCGTAGACGGAGTCTACAGCATAGAGCGTATAGCGTATCCTAAGCAGCATAGACAGAGTCTACAGTGTAAAGTGTAGAGTGTATACATCAACAGCGTAAACGCTGGGAATTTTGTGGAATGGAATGCCAATCCAGGGATTTCAGAATTGGGTTTAGTGTCAATGCAGTGTGAGTCTGAGAAGATCTGGGTATGAGAGCATAGTATTTAAGCAGTTTTGGGCCCTCCTTTTAGCGCTAATTTCTATACCATCCGAAATCATCGGTCTCCGGCTGGAAGGAAATAGAATCCTGGAGATTTCTAGACACACACAGAAGACCCTACCTTCGCTTGAGGTAAGCTAGAATTAATGAAGGCAGAGTACCTTGAGTGATCCACACGTAGATCAGGCAAGGATTTCCCCGAATGTACACCGATATGCTGTATGTTGGGTTATACGTAAACAGTGAAACTAATGGAAAACAGAGCATAGACGTATAGGAGCCTAAACGTACAGGAGCATAAATGCACAAAAAAATAAGTAATAAACATGTAATAATTATTGAAAAACTGTAAAAAATCTTAGTAAAGAATGTTGCAATATTATTGCGAAATGGAAGTTACAATGCATTGGTCTAACACAGTTGTGACTTTGACATAAGGCGGACGAATAGCCCTGATGGATGCAGGGATGACTGTGTGTTGGGTTCAACTGCAGGCACAGCATAAGGGGTATATGCTTAGCATGCAGGGTTGAGATCCAGCGTATAGGTTTTTTGCTCTAGTTTCTCAGTGTCTCTGGTTCTTTGTTTTTCTCTAGGTTTTTTGCTCAAAAATTGCCAACTCCGATCTAGTGAAAAATTGGGGTTTTTATATAAGTGTAGACGCAGGACTCGGGTTTGAGAGGGGTTGATTAGCTGTGGAGTGTTGGGTTTTCAGGTTGGGTGGCATGTGGCACATTGACCGAGTGCAAAAGAATGTAATTTTATAAGTCTACAACGTGCTGCACACGAGCGTAAACTGCTGTACACCAGCATATACACGCTATACGCCAACGTATATTGTTGTAGGCTAGCGTATACATGCTGGGCGTATGACTTGGGCGTACAGACTATAATTTGGATGCCATGAAGATGCTACCTATAGATGTTTAGCTCGGTTGACCTTGGTCTGACACTAGTTGTACACCTTATACATGCTGGGCGTATACGCTGGGCGTACATGCTGTATCTGCTAAGCGTATACACTGGGTGTAGATGTTGCATCTGCTAGGTGTATATGTTGCATCTGGTGGGCGTATACGCTGGGTGTATACGTTGGGCGTATATGTTGCATCTAGTGGGCCTAGACGCTAGGTGTATACACTGGGCATATATGCTGTGAATGCCAACTTAGGCGTATACACTGGGTGTATATGCTGAGAATGCATACTTGGGTGTATACACTGGGCATATACGCTGGGTGTATACACTGAGCGTATACATTGAGAATGTATACTTAGTGAAGATTAAGTATCTTGAGCTCTGAATTTTCCATTTTTTGGTAGCAGATGTGGTCGTGGTTGTTGGCGGGTCCCAGGGAACTACTTCTCATTGAGTTCAACTCTACTTGAAGCTATTTGTGGGCCCCTCAAGCTTTAGTCATGCTAGGGAACGTCATGAATTAGCTTGATTCTTGTTGAAGAAGTACTAAGCTCAGAATTTTTTGTGGTGTTTCATTTATGATGGACTAAATAGTTTGGAAATTTTTCTAACTGTACGAACCTACTACACTATACAGCGTAGCAAGACTTGAGAAGACTAATTGAGCACCAAAGATGTAGATTAACAACAACTCAGCTCTCCAAGGTACCTACCCCACTTCATCCTTAATGCATGATCAACATGACACAACAAAATGTGGCAAATTTTGTTAGGAACCATCTCAATTTAAGTGCTATGTTGTGCTATGCTACGTAGCATATCACAACATAGTAGGGATGCACTATGATGATAATCCTACTCAGATTGCTTTGATGAAGTAAGCATATTTGCCCATGCTTTAAGCATCAAACATGGTTGTTATGCAGCAATGCCAAGACATGACTAACATCTCATGACAAAATGTTTACAAGTTGAGTCAGAATTTGGGCCAAACCAGGTGCTATGTTGTGCTACCCTACGTAGTGTAGCATAGCATAGTAGGGAAAGAATGCATGAAGGACCTCTGCTAAGTGATTCCAGTGAAATAATTACACTTGTCCATGCTCCAACCTTCGAAACCACCTATCCCACTTCACCCCTGAGCCCCAAACAAATTTTCTTGACAAAGAATTACAAATCAAACAAGAATTCATGCAACACTAGCTGCTACACTATACTACACTACACAGCATAGCACAACATAGCAGGGGCATAAAATTTGAAAGTGTCCCAAGGATGAACTTCAAAGGTCCTAGGACCTCTCAACATGCAAAGAAGAGTTGTCAATGGTAGAGGTTGCTTGCCTAGCCAAGCTTCGGATAGGTATTTTTGGCTCTCAATAAAGTCTTATCTCAAGACTAGTGGCTACACTACGCAGCATAGCATAGTGTATCATGTGAGTGTTTACACTATGCTGATACACTAGGTAGCATAAGTAGTGTGACACTCACATGAAAGCATCAATACTTCTCTAGTTAGCTCCAAACTTGTTGGCAATGTTTATTCCTATCTTGGCATCTCTTCAACAGGCAAGATTAGCAACTTTTCTTTGTTTTGCACCCCCCTAATTATTCCCAAAGTTGTCCCTATGCTTAACCCTACTCGCAAGAGTAGGGAAGATGTAGACCTGGAGCACAGACTTCACTTTGTATTCATTGTTGGCATTTTTTGTAACAAATATGCCAATTCACTAGATTTTGGCACATGCATCTTGAACAGTATGGTCATAGCAAAGTAGGTTTCACGTTCAGCATCACACTACAGTGTAGCACAACAGCGTGACACTACAACATAGCATCACACAATAGCATGGCATAGTCACATTTGTACTTCATGGGACCCAGGACATGTGGCATCTAAGCCAAGTTTCTCTCCCACTTCTAGCTCTATATATACCCCAGAAAACAACATTCAAAGGGTTAGCTTTTGGCATATTTTTGCTTTGAGAATCACCTTCTTTATGGTTGGCTTCGAAAGTTGGCATTTTGATTTTCTTGCGATTGGCATCTTGGCATTTGGCCTTCTGGTGATTAGCTTTGGTAAAGAGACTAGCAAGCAAAAGGTTGATGATTAGCAAGCCCCAATAGTAGCACTTCTCAGATCTCTCCTAGCCCAGTGAGCACTAGCTCATTAGCTCTTGTTAGTAGGCCACTAGCAGCAGTCCAAGACCTATGACCATACTATTCCATTTTAAGCTATGCCAATCCACACTGCACATCAGTTGTACACATTTTCTAGTCTAACAAAGATCATATCCCTAATTTCAAGGTGGTGCACTCTCTTACTCAAGCCTGTTTCATTTTGTTTTTCTATCACTATATTTTTCATCATTCTTTGTCATTTTACATTCATCACTTAAGTCACACATAACATCTTTAAAATAATTGTTTACAAAAGGTTATTGTACACTGGTTAAGTCCCTGTCTAATCAACCAAATCATTTAGGGCATCCAATTTCTATTTACCCTAGCATGGTCCTCACGTAGATCTGGGGTTAGGCTATACACCTAATAACCTCTCAGTGTTCTAGCCACTAACATTTTTGTTCACTACACTACAGTGGTAATTGGATTCATTTTCTATTATGAAATAAGTAGAAACAGGAAAGATACATTTAAGCAATAGTTGCAAACAACATGTTTTTATGCTAAGTGGTTATAGTTGAAAATTGTAAGAGAGGTAGGCTGAAACTCGGTACGCTTGAAAGTTTTGAAAACTGGTTTCCTGCATTGTTACACCTACTACGCTGAGCAGGGATGCTACATTGATAGGGTTGCTACATTGCACAGGATGTAGGCACTGTATCACAATGGATAGCGTAACATAGTAGAGGGCATTACGCAATAGGCTGCATAACATTGTAGAGGGGTGTTATGTAGTAGGTAGCATAACATTGTAGATGGGTGTTACATAGTAGGTACTATAACATAGTAGATGGTTTCAAAGCTTTTATCCCACAAGGTTCCAAAGGAACTACCGACTGGGGCCAATCCATACCAACTAGTGTGGAGACAACCAAAGGGTTGTCACATCTATGCTAGCGGGGTGTTGGTAGTGGGGTATAGAATGCATGTATGACTACCCATGAAGCAAAGAAGGAGCACAATGGTTTAGGCCCTCCTTCTAGCACCAAAAACTATAACAGCCGAAAACGTTAATGGCTGGAACATCGAGAGGTTACTGGGCATACAACCTAACCCTAAATCTGTGCGATGGTAGTGGTAGAGAAAATGGAAACACGGTGCCCTGAACAATCTAGTTGATTAGACAGGGACTTACACAGTGTACAATAACCTTTCATGAATAATGATTTCAAAATGTTATGTGTGGAGGTTTAGGCAAAGAGAACCATAGCACATAGAATAGTAAAAGCATAACAAAGTATATAGTTGAGAAATAAATGTGAACCGATACATAATGATGCAAAATATAGTGAAATGAAATGAACTGAGCTTAAGTGAGAGAATGCACTAGCCCAAAATCGGGGGATCCAATATCTATTTTGCTGAAGAAGGTGTATAACTAGTGTGCAGTACTAGATAGGCACAACTTACAACATAACATTATGGTCATAGCTCTTGGGCTGTAGCCAATGGTTTGCCAACAGGAATTGATGATTCAATGCTTACTAGGCTAAGAGAGATCTAGGAAGTGCTACTTCTAGGATTTTCTGTTCATCAACCTTCCATTTGCCAGTCTCTTTGCTAAAGCCAATTGCTAGAAAGCCAAATGCCAAAATGTCAATCTCCAATCGTAAGAAAGCCAACCTTCCAAACAGCAACCTTTTGAATGTTGTTTGTATGAGTATTTATAGATCCATAAGTGGGAGAGAGATGTGGTTTGGATGCCACATGTCCTAGGTCCCATATGGTCCAAATTGTGAATGTGCCATACTGGATTGTAGTGCTATGCTGAACGTGAAACCTGCTAAGCCATGACCATACCGTTCAAAATGCATGTGCCAGAATCCAGGAAACTACCAAGTTTTTACCAAAAATGGCAATGTAAAATGCAAATTAAAGCCCATGTTCTACGAGTATGTCTTTCTTTCTCTTGCAAGTAGGGTAAAGTGTAGGGACAACTTTGGGAATCAACAGGGGGTGAAAAATAAATCAAACTGTTGATCTTGTCTATCGAAGAGATGTCGGAGTAGAAATGACCATTGCCAACCAAGTTCTGGAGCTACTGGAGATATCTTAATGCATCTTTACAAGTGTTACACTATCTATGCTACCCAGCATAGTGGCATAGCATAAACACTTACATGCTACAGTATGCTACGTTGTGTAGCGTAGCGTAGCATAGTAGCCAGTTTTGAGATAAATCTTGCCTGAAAATTGACAATACCCTTCTAAGTCCTGGCTAGGTAAGCAACTTCAGCAATTGGGAACACTACTTTTCATGTTGAAAAGTCTTGCAACCTACGGATTTCATCCTTGGGAGACTTTTGTGCTTTGTGTCCTTGCTATGCTGTGCAGCGTAGCACAACATAGAAGCTAGTGTGACATGAATCCTTGCTTGATTTGCAATGTTTTGTTAATAAAATTTGCTTGGAACCCAAGGGTGAAGTGGAACAGGTGGTCTTACAGGTTGAGGCATGGCCAAGTGCAATTCCTTTGCTAGGACCACTTGATGAAGGACCTTCATGCATTCTGACCCCGCTATGCTGTGCTACACTATGTAGCATAGCATAGTGTAGCACCCAATTTAACTTGAATTCTGACTCACTTTGCAAATGTTTTTTCATAGGATGTTAATCATGTCCTTGGAGTGGTATCAGAACAAGCATTTTTTATGGTTGAGAAATGGGTAATTGTGTTTACTTCATCAAAATAGTCTAAGCAGAAGCATTACCACACTAGAACCCTGCTACGTTATGTAGCATAGCATAGCATAGCACTCAAACAGTGATGACTTCTGATGAAGTTTATCACATTCTCCTATGTCATGTTGATCTTGCTTCAAGGGTGAAGTGGAGTAAGTATCCTGGATGGCTGAATCATTGTCAACTGCATCTTTGGTGCATCTAATTAGTCTCCACATGGCCTGCTATGCTATGCAATGTAGCATAGTGTAGTAGGTCTTATAGTTAGAAAACTTGCCAAACTATTTAGTCCATTCTGAACACTTTTGGCAACTCCTAGCATGGTCCTTAGGTAGACCATCAATTGGGTCATGTGTCAGGTTGGGCAAGCTAGAGAGTGTAGCAAGCTTGTCAGCCTAGAAGATAGAAAATTTGCTAGACTATACAGCCTACCACTAGTGCCTCTTTCCTACAAACTAGCCTCATGGTTGGGTGTTGTGTTGACTGTGTTGCAGAGGGTGGTAGGTAGGCTTGAAAGTGACTTCACAGGGATTAGGACTTTTGGGGTGCCATGTTGCCTGCGTGGTCTAGCATGACACCACATTTTGCAAATATCCTTGCACAAATTTTAGGACCGTGCTAAATCATCAGAGTCCCAAAATTGATGGTGTTTTAGGTGGAACATGCTACCTACTATAAAAAATATTGAGATTCTTCTGTTGAATTGCATATTCATGAGCTATTTCTTGATGTAATTCATGCTACCAAGGCCTATGAAAAATTTATGAAACATGTGGTGATGAGTGAATCTCCTGAGAGAGAGATGACCTTGCACCTTCCGAGGAGACCACTATTGCCACATTCTCTCTAGGACCACCCACCTAGATGACTGTGGAGAAGGAAAAGATTGTAGTAAGTGTTGACTCAGGGGAAGAAGATTGGACGATCTTAAGTGAGGATTAAATACTTCAATGCTTAGCAATTGGCATGGATAGAATACCTCCATAGATGGACATAGGTCCATCTTAGGTTAGCTAGGCTTTACTATATAGTAGTTTATTTTATGATATGTGATAGTAATTTGATTCATTATTTTATTCTTGCTTTATGCAAGACCCAAATGAGGATGTAGGTCCTAGTGGGGTGGGGAATTAAGATACCGGCAGAGGCTCATAGCCCATGGGCAACATTTTTTTTTCCTAAAATGAAATGCTTGTTGTTATGTATTTTGAGCATGAACTTATAGTTAATGAAAAGTAAAGCACTTGTTTTTTCCTTTTGGCTAATATTTTTTTTAATGTGGTTGGGCCCCTTATTTTTGTTTAAGGCCAGTTTGGGCCATTGCTAGTTTTAGGCCGTTTTGGGCCATTGTAATGTACTATCAGGACATGGATTGCTAGTTTTAGGCCTTGGTGGGCCATGGTGATAGTCTAAGACCATTCTAGGCTGAACGTAATGTAATTTTCAAGAGTGGGATTACTAGTTTTAGACCTTGGCAGGCCATAGCAATAGTTTAAGGCCATTTCAGGCTATTGCTAGTTTGAGGCCATTTTGGGGCAAACGTAATGTAATTTTCAAGAGTGGAGTTGCCAGTTTTAGGCCTTTGCAGGCCGTAGCAATAGTTTAAGTTCATTCTATGCTGTAGTCATTTTAACTAACGCCAGTGGTAGAGACAATGCAAATAGCAAACTTAATGCAAAATGGAAATCATATGAACAAAAGTATAAAATTTATTGAAATAAAGTGGAGATAAACTTTAATCATGCAATTGTTTCCTAATCCAACATGGGTTAGGAAAGGCATAGGCTTGAAAAAATTTGTAGTATCATAAGCTATCATCTATTGTTTGGAAGGGCAATTCCGCCCACATAGTTTCTTTGTTTAAGTTAGCGATTTTGGATTGCTCATTTGTCAAACATGGAATTTCAGCATGAATGGATGATTTGTTTTCAAAGATCTCTATCTCTGATCCTTGCTCCACATCTACATTGTTTATGGCTTGGGGAGCTACTTCATCACCAAAGATCACTACCTCTCCACCCACATAGGGTAACTAAATCTCCTAGTGTATGGTTGAGGACATAGCTCTTAGTTGGGCCAACCATTATCTTCCCAAGATCAGGTTAAACATGGGCATCTCTTCTACCACAATAAATACTGTGCTAGTGGGAAACTGGTCACTTGCTATGAAGTTGATGGTAACAGTCCTCTTGACCATGACACATGCCCCATTGAATGATTTTAAACATGAGGTTTTTCTGGGCCTGATTTGATCCACTAGGCCCAACTTGTCCACTATGGGGAACTATATCACTTTGGTGTCAACCCCTTCATCGACGTGTACTCTATGAATCTTATACTGACCTACTTGAATTATGATAAACATGGGGGCAGTAGTCACTTGACCATTTTCAGGGTCATCTTTGATGGCCTTGTCATGAAATGTTAAATGGGCTGGCCATGGTTTGTCAAACACATAGGGAAGCATAATGGCGTGGATAGCTTTCTTTTCAGCTGGCATGTTTTCACTAATAGAAATAGATGCTAACATGTGAACCAAAGCCTCATCATGTGCCATAGAGGTCATTATTAAGTTGTACAAGCTTAATGTTATGTTCTTTTGTTTCAAGGCCTATTTAACCTATGAAAGTGCATTTAGGAAGTCTTTCCCACTATTTGATTGCTTGTGAACTTTTTCTTCTTCTATGCACCCTAGAAGATGAATCTCTCAAGGGGGAGTGACCTTGGGTTGGATAGTAAGATTTTTTAAATCAGAGGATGATGGTTGCATGTGTGTGTTCCCACCAATGCCTGATGATGAAGAGGTCATGGGAATTGCAGACAAGGGGTGGGCTTAGGAGGGCCCAATGTAGTGCATTCTCTAGCCAACTTATCTACTAGACATTCTTTGTGTTTCCTTGGATGAGGAGGTTGAGACATAGTGCTTGTCACTCAACTTTGGGTAGTAGGGAAACACATGCTTTGGCACCCTAATAAAAAATGCTGCCTACATTGTTGTAGTGGGATGCGATGTCATTTTAAGTACAAAAGGTGCAGCAGATGTCTATGGAGAGGCCCTAACGACAAAGGAGGTTTGTGACCTAGTTGTTCTTGAAGCTTNAGGGGGGGTACATGAACCACAAATGGTTCATGTTATGATTCTACATTATCATCAATGCCAATGGCATTGATAGTGTAACCTACATTGTTAGTGTTCAAAGGATCTTTGTAAACATTCATAGATTGGTTTTCAGGTTGGACAAGACTACTATCATCTAGAACCAACTTACCCTAATCGATCATTCATTGAATATCATCTTTCAATGCCAAGAAATAATTTGTATCATGCCCACAAAGTTGATAATAATTGCAAAAATGCTCTAACTTGAAGTTCCTGGGTAATGGTGGTTCATTAGGCATAGCCAAGGAGGGGTCTCGAAGGACCTCATAGTACCTTTGGTGATTCTTAAGGGCCTCCTCTGACATCCATTTTTGTTGGATATGACCACTCCCAGTAATTGAATTAGAAGCTCCAAAGGCTTAATTGGTAATAGGGTATATTTTGAGTGATCCTTGTGCTCAAAATTTGGCCTTGACAGAGTTTTCACTGTGGGTGTTAATGCTAGGGGATGACTAGTGCTACAGGAGTTGGGTGTTGTGTTAGTGGAGGCTTTAGGTGTTGTGGCAGTATTTTTACTATTGTTGGACTTGGTCTCATAAGCCACAATGGCCACCGTGGTTGTTGTGGCCTTCCCTTTCTATTTTTCTTTCAATTTATGTGTGTTTTTATAGGCTACATAGGTCAAATCTCTAATAGCCTCTACCGCATTGTAAATGCTTTTAGTTTGATTGAACACTTGGCTAAAGGAATGTGGAGCCAAATAATATAGTTTGTACTTGATAAAATCATTTACTGATCCTTTGAAAATAGCTAGCAAATGGGCCTCAATAATTGGTTCATGTATTTTGTTTAGGGTAGCACTCCAACGTTGTATGAATTTTTGTACAGATTCTAATGGTTCCTGTTTAACGTTCATGAGCTGATCTAAAGTGACTTCTGATTTCAAGTTATACTTAAAATAGGTCATGAACTGACTTAGCAATTCTTCTAATGTTTAGATAGAAGTGTGGGGAAGTGCGTTGTACTAGTCTAAGGCCTTGACTATCAGGGACATGAAGAAAACATGAATCATGGTATGAGGCCATGGTTGTAGTAACAACGATTCAAACCTAAAAGTGACCAATGTAGTGACTGAAAACGTTAGCGGCTGGAAAACACCAAGGGATCGACGGGCATGATAGTTTGGACCCCATATCCACGGGAGGGCCGTGGTGGATGTGTGCACATATGGGGCACCCTGAACAGTCTGGTTGATTAGACAGGGACTTAATCGGTGTCTATATAGCCTTTTGCAACATATATTTTTGAAATAGGAATGAAAATGCGAAGTAATGCTTGAAAGTAAATAAAGTAGAAAAGAAACTGCAAAACACAGTAATAAGCGAGAAATAAAGTAAAATATATTTAGAAAAATGCACCGCTTCGAAGCTACAAGTATGCTCTATCATGGTGGATACAGTTGGTTGCACAACGTGGCGGAGTGCAGAGATCTTGAGAGTAACCAAGACATGTAGACCAAAATAGGTTGTGCACTTGGGCACGGCCTTGGGCGTTGACAATGCAGGGATTCTACCAAGGTGATAGAAAGGGTATGGAATAAAATGCTAGTTGAAAATGTTAACTATTTGTAGTGTTAAATAGAAAGCTTACAATGCTTGATGTTACAACCTGCCAGGAAGAGAACTTGAGTGCTAGAGGAAAAGTCGAAGAATCCAAAAAATCTTCGAACCCTTCTAGTGTTGCCTCTTGGAAAAGTTTCTTCTTTTTAATGCTACTTGTAAAAAAAGGTTCTGGATCATTTGAATGCTTCATGCTAGGGTATTTATAGGACCAAGGGCACGTAAAAGGGGTGGTTTGGACGCTGTGTGCCTTGGGCCTAGGTTGACTTGCGCATGCTGCACATGCCATGCATGACCATTGGACTTACATGACCATTGTAATGTAAGTCTGCCATGCCATAACTATGCATCTACCATGCCATAATTGCACCATCAGTGTCTGGAGACATGTGCCAATGGTTCAATTAGGTGAAGTGCATTGATGTTGCACAACCACCCGCATGCCTTGCTGTGCTTTGGCATAGCATGCTTGGCGTAGTGTAGCAACTTGTTATGTGTTCCACTACATGTGTGTTGCATGCTTACTACACTATGCTATGCTATGTAGCATATTGTAGTGTAGCGACTAGCCTTAGTCATGAAAAATTTGCCAATTTGCAAACTTTGCTTCTTACGATGCAAGACTTGCGAACTTTGCTGATTCTGCCCTTTGAGCTACCTTCTGTCCCTTCTGCAGGATTGATACACCTTGTTGAGCCATGTAGCTCAGCGTAGCATAGCAGCAGACATGGTCCACTGCTTCCTAATGGAAAGGGACATTGTTGAAGGACTTGAGATTAGGTAAGAGAACTGGTTGTATAGCTTTTTCTATGCTACACTACGTTACGTAGCGTAGCGTAACATGGAAATTTGCTTTGTAAGTGTTTTCTAAAGCTTGCTATGCTACATAGCAAGGCGTAGCATAGCATAGTAGATTTCATGACTTAGAAAAATTTTCAAACTATTTTGAGCATTCAAAATTCTGTTGCAAACTCTACGCACCATTTTTGAGTAGGTTGTCGGACGGGTAAGCTACTTAGGTGGATAGGTAGGATGATCCGTAGAGCCTATTTTCTCCTAAAGTAGAAAATTTGCCGAGCTGGCTAGCCTAAAATTAGAGCATTCTCCTCCTAAAGAACTATTGTGGTGCTGTGCATTTAACAAGGCCTGGTGAAGCGAGAATGACTTCAAATTTTTTGGGGTGTTTCATTGGCTCCTCTTTGTCGATGTCTGGAGAATGGGCTCGATAGACATTGACAAAGAAAATGAAACACCGCAGTAGGAAAAAATGCTGAAGTTGTTGCTTAGTGAGTGTCAAGACATCGCTTGGCTACACTTGAAAGTGTTACATTGGTTTTACAAAGGTTAAGGCAGAGAGCAAAGATGATGTTTAGCATATGCTTTCTTCAACCTCTTATAAGTAGGTGCTTTCTTCATAGGATGAGTTGCATTACGTCCATAAAGGATTTTGACCTAGCTATAGATGCCTTCCATACGGCGAGTTGTGTTACGCACGTGCTAGAATTTGCACTCTAAGGTAATTGAGCTAGTCGAGGCACTCACTTTGCAATGCGGTAGCATTTGCTACTGTCGCAAGTCATGCCCACAGGGGCAAAGGTCTTGCTAGCTACTGGCATTGTTAAAACTATTTGGCATCACTGCTAGTTTTTGATGTCCAAAGAAGAAAGGCCAGTAGTGACCTTGGTAGCACTGGCTTGGAGGAACTGGCCTCGAAGGTGCCAGGAGATGCTATGGGTACGGATGCTTTGGAATCCCTGCTGAGGGCGTACGCTCTCAGTTCAGCTATGGGATCAGCTACCACATAGCTAAACATTGTACGAGCTAAGGTGTTGGTAGGGGGCTGGAGAGTAACAATATTATGGCTGGGCCACAATACTGCTGGAACTCCAACTGTAGGAACTAGCCAAGGAACTACCATTAGGGAAATGGGCTGTGGTGATGGTACATTCAGCGGGCTAGTATAATGCCATACAACATCTTTGGAGGGTTAGCATGATGTTGAGGGTGGTGGCACCATGTGTGTTCTAGACCATGTTCTCATTGTGTTGTGAATTTTGTCCCGAAAATGTGACATCCCACCCACACGCCAGCACCGTGCATGCTTGTTCAATGCATACTTGGCATAGATGCATACTGGGGATGTGACGTAAACCCAATTTAATGTCTTGGTAGACCATGTGCTGGTTTAAAGTCCAAGTAGACCACTGTGCTAGTCTAAGGTCCCAGCAGACCATACATGCCAGTTTATCATCGTAGTGGACCAGCAGTGCCAGTTTATAGTCATAGTGGACTAGCAGTGCCAGTTTTATGTCGTAGCGGACAGTTACCACCATTTTAACGTCATAGCGGATGCTGCTCGATGCTGCTAGTTTATCATCATTGCAGACGTTGTTCGATGGCATTGCCATTCTATCATCATAGCAGATGATTGCTCGATTACCAGTTTATCATCGTAGCGGACAATGTTCGATGCGATTGCTAGTTTATCATCGTAGTAGACGATGTTCGATGTGGGTGTTGCCAGTTTAACATCGTAGCGGATATTCCCTAATGCTTCCATGCTTCAAATGAAGTATGGATTGAGGTATGAGTGATTTACTAGGTTGGTAAACTCGTTGTCGTCCATATCCACCAGTTTGAAGGCTCCATTCCTGAAGACTTTAGTGACCATGTAAGGACCTTCCTAGTTGGCTGAGAATTTGCTTATGTGCTCACAAACAACCTTGAGGATGACGTCTCCCTTCTGCATTGGTCGTTGATGTGGATCTACATGGTGCTTCTGCTGCTGTTTGCTCTAGTAGTGCTCGATGCATCTCAGCATTTGTGTGTGCTCCTCTTCCTTTGAGTTGAGGTCGATGGTTCACGACTCGTTGTTCTAGGCTTTGCTCATAATGTTAGATAAGATCATCCGGAGTGAGGGTACCTGCAACTCAAGAGGCAACATAGCTTCAAATCCATAAATAAGACTATAAGGGATCTTACTTGTTGCAGTCCTACACATCATTCGGTAGGCCCACAGGATGTAGGGGATTTAATCGTGCCACTGCCTCTTGCTATTGTTTAGCATCCACTTTAATAAGTTGATGATGGACTTATTTGTAGCCTCCACTTGCCCATTTTCTATGGATAATAAGGGGAAGAAAATGATTGTTTAATGCCTAGATTGCTACAGAAGGTTCGATTTTCTGTACTATTGAACTGTGGCCCATTGTTAGTCACAATAGTCATTGAAAGCCCAAACCTTGTTACGATGTTTGTCGAGGATGAAATGGTAGATTTACTGAGATGTCATTTTCCTTAGAGGAATAGCTTACACCCACTTAGTAAAATACTCAGTGGTAGTGATAATGAAGCTATGCCCTATAGAGGACTTAGGCATGATAGCCCCTATGAGGTATAGTCCCCATCATTGGAAGGGCCACATGATTTGTGTTGGGTGTAGGTCTATAGGTGCTATGTGTATGAGATTTGCATATCTCTGGCATGTGTCACACGTCTTGACTTTCGAAAGGCATTCACACTCCATGTAGGTCCAATAGTATCCTAGGCATCTAATTTTTACAGCCATATCCCTGGGTGCTATGTGTCCACTGCAAAGCCCTTTATGAACTTCGTTAACTACCTTTTGCGCCTACTTGCCACCCATGCATGCCAGCAATATCCCATCGTAGGAATGCCGACACAGGGTGTTGTTTCCCATGAGCACATATTGCTGAGCACGCTTATGAATTGCATCTCTCTGGGTAGATGTTAATCCACCTAGGGGTTCTCCATACTATAGATAGGCTTTAATGTTGGCATACCACTCTTGGGTATCTGTAGCACTGACAAAGGCCACGTGTTCCGCTAAAGTGATAGGTGTACCATCCGAAATCATCAGTGAGAGGCTAGAATGAACAAACACCAAGAGATCTATGGATGAAATAGTAAGACCCTACCTTCTCCCAAGGGCCTACTGGAAAAACAATGAATGCAGAGTGCCTTGAATGGTCTGCACGCAGATCAAATGAGGACTTCCCCAAACGTACGTAATCACGGCACGTTGGGTTATACGTAAACGAATGCAGAAAAAGACTAAACGTAAACAAATGAAAATGTTTAAATAAAACAAATAGAAAAATGTGAATAGAAAAAATAATGTAAACTGCACAAATCTGGGCAATAATGTAAAATATTTGTATTGATAAACAATTAAAATGTGCACCAGTTAGAACGCAATTGCGGATTGGTTGCAAGGAGGACGTTTAGCCTCGATGGATGAGAACAGATGTTGGGAAGGTGTAGGTTTTGGATTGCAGGTGTACGACATAAAAGTCTGTATGTAGCCCAGTGTATGAGATTGATGCCCAAATTTCTTAAGTGTTTGAGATTCAGATTTTTCAAACCTTGATCTAGTGGAAAAATAGGAGATTTATAGGATTTTAGGCACGAGATTTGGATCTGGGAGAAGATCAGTGGCTGCGGGGTGAGAAAACTTCAGATCGGGTGATAGGTGTGTGCATTGACTGGATGCACAAAATGTTACAATGTATAGTGCAGCATCCAAGATCTCTTATGCTGACATGTGTAATCCATAGTGTAAGAGCTTGATACGCTGAAAAATGCAAAAATGTAGAAATAATGTTAAAGTATAAGAGTGGATTTGGATGTCTGGCCTCTGGATCTACAGATCTGTGCTTTTTTGCTTTTCCAAAGCATCTAGAATGCATGGATCTAGCTCTAATATGTGCGTAGCCTATTCTAGTATCAGCGTCTGGCATTAGCATCAGTGTCCACCATCAGCGTCAGCGTCCAACGTCAACGTCCAGCGTCAACGTCAACGTCAATGTCAGTGTCACTAACAGTATGACCTAAAAATAGTGCATTTTGAGCTTGTTTTTTACCTATGGGACGTATTTTCAGACTGGATCTACATGCACTAGGTCATGAAGGTTCTATGTGCCAAATTTGGGCTGATTTGGATGTCATTTTGTCCCTGTTTTGGTTGATGACGCTGAGCCTTACGCTGTGCAGCATCCAAAAAGTAACCCCAACATCACCAAGTCAAAGTGGCATATTTGAGGCCTAAATATTGATTTTCTAGAGGCTAGGACCTGCTAGGGATCTTGATGAAGGTCATGAGAGGTCCTTGTGCTTCATTTGGCTTATTTTTATTTAGTTTCATGCCTCCAAAAATTGGTGACGCTGAGCCTTACGCTGAGCAGTGTCTGAAAAATAACCCCAGCGTCACCAAGTTAAAGTGGCATATTTGAGGTCCAAATCTTAATTTTCTGGAGGATGGGACTTGCTAGGGACCTTGATGAATGTCATGGGGGTCCTTATGCTCAATTTTGTCCTATTTTAACTTAGTTTGGGGGCTCCAAAAGTTGGTGACGCTGAGCATTACACTGAGTAGCATTTGAAAATGTAGCGAAATTATACTTAGCCAAAACCAAGCATTTTGAGCCCAAAAATTTTGATTCTAGATGCCAAAAGTTGGTGCAGTCACCTATCAGCCCTGGGGGGACCTTACTTGTTCCATTTCTTACTCCATTGTATGGTATTTCATGTTATTTTGGAGGCTCTCAAGTTTGGTCATGTTGTACTCATGTTGGGCAGCAAAATGACTTCGCTTGATTCTTGTCTAAAAGTGCTAGGCCAAAATTTTGTGGTGTTTTAATTGGATTTTCACATTCTACAATCAAGGTTGGTAGGTTTGCCAAGGAATGTGATGGAATTTTTAATGCAAGGGTAACTAAGTTGTCTACCACGGTATTCTCCTTGCGTGGCACGTGTTGCACATCTGTGGTTGGAAATTGCTTAAGCAAGATTTTTGTTAGCTCATAGTAGGGTTGTAGGTACGTAGCTTTGTTGGTGTAGCCTTTGGTGATTTGATTCATGACTAGTTGTGAATCTCCACAGATAGCCTAGAGTGATAGCCTGGAGTGATAGCAAAGCAAGATTGCCTAGGTTAATGCAGATTTGGTTGTATCTAGAGAAACCATCCATGAAGGATAGCAAAGCATGGCCAGCTATGGTATTGATGAGCTGATCAATGCTTGGAGGTGGAAAGTTGTCTTTGATCATTTCCTTGTTCAAGTCCTAGAAGTCTATACAGATCTATATTCCTCCCATTTTCTTCAAAACTACAATGATGTTGAACACCCACTCTGAATAGTCAACCATGTGGATGAAACCTACTTGGTATAGCTTGGTGATTTCATCCCTCATGACTAGTGTGATTTCTAGCTTCACTTTGCAAGCCTCCTACCTAACTACCTTCATGTGTGGATCTAGGATGATGTTGTACTGAATCAGCCGCAAATCCAAACATGGCATGTTAGTGTACAACCATGTGAATACATTGATATTGTCTTATAGAATCTTGGCTACGCTTTCATGCATTTGTGTGTCTAGGAGGGAGCTAAGTATTAATGTTTTCAACTCCACATTTGACGTGGTCATAGGCATCTCGATGAGAGGATCCTCAATTACATCCCTAAACTCTAAGTCTAGGGCTTGGACAAGATTCTTGGGCCAGTCTAAGGATGCTTCCAAGGCTACTATAGTGCTAGTTGTGGTGGTCTCCCAATCGATCATGTCGGGGTTCAACTGTCTCGTGAACTTGCCCTGTGGCCCTACTAACGTTAAAGGCATGGAAAGATCATGATGGATTCTCATATCTTGCTCAACCTTCCATCATAAGATGAAATCCTGGTTAAGAGGCATTTGTCGACAGAGATTGTGTGTAACAAAAATTTGCAAAGTGGTGACTAGGTGCAACTTGCGAAGAGTGATGATGTAAAGATTGAAAGTTGGGTAGTTTAAGGTCATGGTAGACCACCAAGGCACAAGAGTGTAGAATTACCAAAGGTATAAAATTTCTGATGTAAAGTGTGAAGCTATGTAACTTTCGATATGCCAATGCCAAACTGCTAGTTTAATGTCATTTCAGACTGCCAAATTGTAACATGCCAAGTCTTAACATGTAAAATGATAGTGTGTGAAATGGGAAACTGCAAGTATGAGAAGTACCAAATCATTAATGAGAAAATATGAACTACAGACATGAAAACATGAAACTGCTAGAAATTGTGACACTGCCCATGTGGAAGAAGGTGTAAAAACCACTTATGTAAGCATGTGGTGTTGTTAGTTTAATGTCATTGCAAACTGCAAAGGCAACGGGTTGAAATTGCTAATTTAGGGTCTGTGCAGAGCCTTAGGGATGTGACTGTGTTGGGATTGCTAGTTTAAGGTCTTTTCAAACCTGTAACAAAAACAAATATATATATATTTATTTTCAAGAAAGCAAATGGTTGGATTGAAGCATGTCAAGGCTTTAATGCTAATAGTGCTACGATGTCCTGGTGAGCATGCTACACTGTATGGTATGCTCCACATTAATCGAAGAGAGAGAGTGGCAAGTTTCCCCCATCTTATCATTATGGCCATAAATAGGGGTTAAACCCTTGTAATTTTTCCATTTTCATCACAAGAGCGTAGAGCCTACATCAGAGCACAAGGTGATTTTGGAGCACAAAGCAGTTGTGTTAATTCAACTAGTGAGGTGAGTTTTCTTTTCTTTTCTAGCGGAAGGCGTAAATATACAAGTAGGAAAATGGATCCTAAGACTCATCTACTACTTGCAAAGGTTGAGGAGGTGAACAAGACCCTGGGGTGCATGCCACAAGCACGTGTTGCAGCATGGAAGAACACATCATTGACCTAGTACATTACTGTGTTTCCTTTGCCTTTTCATTTTGTGGTTTCTATTATTTTCTGCTCTTGTTTTGTGTCCTATTTGTTTTGCTACCTGTGTTTTCTATTATCACATCATTTTATTCTTTTCATTGCCGTGGTCACCATTTTGGTCATGGAAGATGCGTAAACATTACATTGTGGTTGCCTACAAGGCTGCTGAAACTGCCATTGCCACGATTGTTGTAACTGTGGGGGCTAGGACAGTTTAAGCTGCTTGATCCTAGCATGCCATAATGTAAAACCCTTGGGAGGGCTAGGCCATATGTGATGTAGCAACGCAACAGATGTTTTTTTAAGGCATGTCAGTAATTATTTTGCTACTACGCTAGGCTATTTGCATGTTCTTGCTATGCTAGGCTTTCATGCCTTTGCTACACTATGTATGGACAGAGAGTTATGCTACGCTATATTCATGGACTACTATATGTTGCTACATTGCGTGTGTATTTCCTTTTAGTATGATGCTAAGTTTTGCTAATTATGTCATGCACGGCAGGGCCGAGACCCTGGCTGTTTGTTTTGGAAATTAGAGGGGTGCTGTGCCATGTGAGTAGACCTGTGGCTAATGCCCCTTCTCCCTAGGTACGTATGGGAGATCAAGTGGTCTAGTTCAGAGATAGGGCATAGGACTTCCTGCAATTCCTTCTTGAACACTTTAGTGTGATCATTTGGTCTTCCCTAGAGGAGGAGTCATCCGGCATAATAGAAGCCATGTTGCCAGGGGCAAGTCGGGGCATCCTGAGATACTTTACTGATGAGACAATCATGAGCAAGTAGGGGGAAGGATCCATCCAACTCTCAATAGGGTTAAGGCGTTTAGCCTGGATCTGGGAGATGTTGGAATACAACTGCTATCACAAGTACAACACATTGTTCCTTACACGTTACATGGCAACATGCTTTTAGAACCCATAGGGGACTATCTATTGTGCTTGCGGTTGCATTTTGCAGCTTTTCTTCACTATGTTGTGCAATGCTGGCCATGCCGGCTGAATGCTAATAGTGTGTGTTTTTCACCAGGTTCTTCATCAATGATGTGGGGGTTCATGACCGATTGGGTCTGCTGGCTATAGTGCAACTAGCCCTACAAGAGTTCTCTTCTACTTAGAACCTACGGGCGAGTGTGATCGGTCAGTGTGTGGTGGAATACCATTCCTACCCTAGCATGTTTTATGTTCCTTACAATTAGTATAAGGAGAAAGGTTGGCTGGACAAGGAGTGGGTAGAACCCTTCAAGCCAGTCACAGTTGAAGAAGTTCTAATTAATCTCCCATTGTTCCCATCACCATACAGACCTGGTGGATCAAAAAGTAAGTGTTGTATGTTTAAGTGTTCTTTGCAGTCCTTCTATTTTGTGTGTCATTATGCTAAGCGTGCTTATTGAAAACTGTTGCAGGAGCAAAGAAGCCCCAGGAGGTGACGGTGGTAACCGCCAAGATGTAGGGGGCCAATATCTACTTTAAATATGGTGAAGTAGCGGTGAGCCAGAACTGGCTAGACCAAAGGGCCTCAGACTCCTTGGTTAGGAACATCCAAAAGGTGAGGCTTATGGATTTTTTCATGGCCCAAAATCTGAGTGTTCCTACCACCAAGATGCTCTCCTTGGTCAATGCCTTCTCTGAGAGGGTGGGCCATTTTCGCATGCGCATACGAGGCATGCGGGTGGTCATTGAAATCAATGACTAGCTATTTATGGACCTGTTTGGTGTTCCTACTGAAGGCGTTCCCATAGGGTTGAGGTGCAAGAAAGAGTTGACCCTTCAGAGGAGAACATTCAAGAGTGGTTGGGGCTCGTTAAGGAGTGAAAAGGGTTTCCTATGGAGAACCTTAAGGACAACCCCGCCATGGAGATTTACCTGGTCTTCCATGCCTATGCATTTTCCCAATTCTTCATCCAAGGGAAGTTCCTGTGGCTCAAGAAAGCTTGGATAATGCAAGAGATTATGGAAGAAGGGGCTCACTACAACTGGGCCAACTTCCTATGTAAGGGCTTGTAGGCTGAGATTTTGGGACTTCGTGAAAAAATGGAGTCTCACTTCAACATACACTATGCCTTCTACATAGGCTGTCTAAAGTGCTTCATGGAGTTTTTGGTGGTTCGAGAGGATGGATTCTGGGCTGTGTGAGATCATAACCAAATTTTCAAGCCATGGATTTGGTAGATCCTCCAGACCACACGAGCCCAGGATCCCCGAAAAATAATTGGGGAGTCTTTGTCTGTAACGACCAAGGATCTGGTGGCTCGTAGCGTTCATGGCCAGGACAACATGGGAGAGATGTGTCCTGCTATAGCTAGTAGCATGATGCAGGGAGAACATCTCATAATTGAGATTGTGCCCAAGGAGTTGTGAAAGAAAAGGCCTTCCCCAGCTAGGGAAAACCCTTCGCATGGAGGAGGAGGGATGAAGACTACAGCTTAAGCTGCAGAGGACGCACCCCCCATTGGTAAACGCTTTCGTGTAATGCTTACTTTGCTATTTTTTGCTATGCTATGCTATGGTAGGTGGTGTAGTGTAGCGTAACATCTGCTTTAAGAAAATTTGTTTTCAATCGACACAAACATGTTTCCTTAATAGTAGAGGAAGAGGAAGAAGAGGAAGACGATGAAGAAGTGTTGACCCTTAGGATGGGGGTGACAAATAAAGATGCGGAGGCCCCAGCCTCAGAGGAAAGGGCCCTGGTTAGGAATAAGGGAGCTCCTCTCTCTAAGGTAGGGGCTCTTGTCATTAGGGAGCCTCCTCCTTCTGATGAAGAGGCACCTCCTTTAAATAAAAAATATGTTGGTCTCTTGAAAGGAAAGGCACCAGTGCATGAGGAGGGGGCTCGTATGGACTTGGCAGGGCCCTCCATCGAGGCTACCATGATCGTCTTGCATCAGCAAGAAGAAAGACTACAGTTGGGCACTAGTGAGTTGGGTGGTACATATGCCTTATCATAGTCCATTTTGTCCATTTCTAATATGCTTAGTCATGTAACATGTGCTACTGCTGATGTCATAGGACCCCCTCCGATTCGTGCAGAGTCATGGTCCAAGATCCCTGACAAGTTTGTGTTCATGTAGGGACTTATCAATGACATGATCCAACATATTTAGCAAGCAGACCCTAGCATGGGTAAGTAGTAGTATTAAGTGCTTGTATGTTGTTATGCTAAAATTTTTTGAGTTTGTTGATTTTGCTATACTAACACAATTGCTACGCTCTTTGTGTTGAGGCAGCCTCTTAGCTCAAATGGGACCCGTCATAGCCTGTGAAAATTGGTGCCATGCCTACACTCTCACTCGACATGATTGAGGTGCCTCATCGCACGTTCGATGAGGCTCACAAGTGTGTCTTACACTTGGCACGCTCCCTATGGGAGTATAAGCACGTCAACAATGACCTGTGGAAATGGGTCCAAAGGGCTGAGCAAAGAGAGGCCAACCTAGTCACTAAGGTGGAGGATCTCAGGTCGAGGAACAAGTTCCTCATAAACTGTAACCCTGATGCTGAGGATTGGTGCAAGGCTGTAGACAACTACACCAGGTTTTGGACTATCATTCATCAGAATGTTGAATCTACTTGTGAGATAATCGAGTAGCAAACGCAAATGGACTTGCTAGCCCAGAAGTGTCAAGACATGAAGGATATTAGTGCTAATATTTTCAAATGGGGGCAAATCCAGAGAAACCAAAAAACATGTGTACAAGCTAGAGAATGATACCCATCGAAAACTATACAAAGGCGCTATTATGGAGGCATTCACGTATGAAGCATTTGTGAATGCAATCGATGCTTCTGAGGCCTATGCTAAGTTCAAAGAGTAGGTAAAGATTACAGAATCTCCTAACTTGAACATGGACCTTCCTATAGGAGAGACCACAACCACCTCCCTTTCCCTAGGACCTTTAAGATGGATGACCATGGAAAGGGAGAAAGCCACTGCTGTGAATGCTGAACCTAGCAATAGGCGTTGTATGGACATCATGATAGAAGAGATCTGGCGCTACCTTGGGCTTGGTCTGGACTGAATATCCTTTGAGGCCAATGTAGGCCCTTCTCAAGTTAGTTTCTTTTCTGTGTAGATGCTCATGCTATGTTTAGTTTACGCTTGTTACCTTAACTGACTACTTCATTCCTACGATGCAGGCTCCAGATGAGGGTGTAAGGTTCGTAGATGGGGGGAATGAAGAACTAGCAGAAGGCAACATAGGGGAGGATGGTGCACAAGCATATGAAGCAATTTCAGGCCATTTCGGCCATTTTGGGCCATTTCGGGCCATAGCGCAGCATGCCAGAAGGACAACATGTTAAGAAAGCAGAAAGAAACGATGCTATTTTTAGGCCATTTCGTGGCATAGCATAGCATGCCAAAAGGATAACATGTTAATAAAGCAAAGAAGTGGAGAATGTACAAGGGATGGCAACTATGAAGGAAGTAGTAGGGTTGCTACACTATGCATATCTATTTCTTGATCCATCGTGGGTTGATTGGAATGTAAGGCCTAGGTGTTTCGCCAGGGCCCTCGTTCACATTGCTGTCCTCTGCTTGGAAGGGCAACTCAACCCATGCATTTTTGATTTGGAGGTTAGCTTTCTGGGCCGATTCTCCCATTGGATGGTTAATGTATGCGTGAGTAGGCACTTCATTCTCAGAGGTCATGACCTCCAAGCCTTGCTCCATGTCTATGTTGCTGATTGCTTGCGTTGCCACTTCGTCACCATAGATCACCACCTCCCTCCCTACGTACGGTAAGTGGATTTCCTAGTGGATAGGTGAGGAGATATTCCTAAGTTGTGTTAACCATGATCTTCCCAATATTAGGTTAAAATCGGGCATTTCCTCGACTACAATGAACATTGTGTCTGTGGGGAACTGGTCCCTTGCTACGAAGTTTACATGAACTGTGCCCTTCACTAGGATGCATGCCCCATTGAAGGACCTTAGACATGATGTCATTGTGGGTTTGATCTAGTCGACCAATCCAAACTTATCCACAATAGAGAAGGGGATGATGTTTGTGGTAGCCACATCATTAACGTGCATCCTTCGGATCTGGTGTTGGCTGACCCAAATTGTGATGAAGAGAGGTGTCATAGTCACCTGAACCCCTTCGGGATCTTCCCTAATAGCGTTGTTACTAAGAGTCAATTGAGGTGGCGCAGGCTCTATAGGTATAGAGGGAAGCATGACCGAGTGGATCACTCCCTCTTTTGCTGGCATGTTCTCATTGATTGGAATCACCATTAACATGTAGACTAGAGACTTGCGGTGGGGTACAGATGTCATGATTAGGTCATACAAGCTCAATGTAGTGCTTTTCTACTTTAGAGCTTACTTGAACTAGGTAAGGGCATCTAGAAGGTCTTGGTCTCCCCCTTGTTTGACACTTTCCTCCTCTTCGATTCGTCCTAGAAGAAGAATCTCACAAGGAGGGGTGACTTCGGATCTAGGTTCAGATCCTTATTGGTAGGGTAATGTAGGCTTGGTAATCGTGTCAACCTTCATCTTTGGTGGGGAAGGTGCAGATGCAACATGCAAAGGCATAGGCTTGGGGATATTCTTGACAGTACTTCCGTTCGATGTCTCACCCACCAAGTGGGCTTCTTGCCTTGTGGGGCGAGGAGGCTGTTCAGCTCTGTTGCATGGGATAAGGGTCGTCGAAGGCATTGGCCCCCTAATGATGAATGAAGCTAGAGGTGTTAACTGATGGGACCACATGGCCCTACCTGAAACACCACAAAATTTTGAGCCTAGTACTTCTCCGACAAGAATCAAGCTAGGTCATGATGCTCCCTAGCATGACTGAAACTTGAGGACCGCACAGACAGCTTCAAACGGAGTCAAACCGAGTAAGAAATGGTTCCCTGGGACTCACAGTAGACTACAGCAACATTTGGCATCAAACACTGCCAAATTTTGAGCTTAAAATACTTAGTTTTCACTAAGTATGTAGCATACACACCCAGTGTACATGAACAGCGTATAAGCCTAGCGAGCATGCCCAGCGTGTGACTTCAAAGACTACTCGACACAAGCACTCCAGAGCAAGATTTTCACAAGACATCAACTCTCAGAGATAAGGCAACTGTTAGGCGTCATCATGGGCACAAGAAGATTGGGTGTTGACCTCAAAATCATGCACTTTGGGGTTCACATGCTGAGCATGTACATCCTACACGCCTAGCATGTATGCCCGTCGTGCACCATCCAGTGTGCAGCATAGCATATATTAGTGGAACTTTTCCAAGGGTAGCAGATCAAGTTCAACTAAGCTAAATATCTGCAAGCAACATTCTTGTAACATCCAAGCCCAAATTCGAGGGGCAAATTGGATACTTCCTGTTGTAATAGTAGTTTGTAAAAATGAGTTCTTTTGTTTTAATCAAGTCTGTATGCTGAGTTCACATGCCCAGCATGTACACACTGGCGTGCAGCAGCACATGTTGGCATGCAGCATGCTGCATAGTTATAATATTCTTTGCACCCGAGCAATGTAGCCATTTGTCACCCGATCTGAAATTCCAACATCCCATAGCCAATCATCCCATTTTAGATCCGAATTTAATGCTCCAAACATGTACAAAAACCTGATTTTTTGACTAGGTCGGGGTTCAAAAATTAGAGGAAATCTAGACCAAAAAAATATTTGGGCAATCCACACTAAGAACATTGGTGACACCCATCCTGTACGCTGAGCATACAGCCTCCACGCTGTGCCTGCAGTCCGAACCAACATGCAATCACACCCCTACATTCACTAGGGCTCTTCTTCCACCTTGTGTCAGATTCACAACTACGTCTAGACCAGTGCATTGTCATTTTTATTATGCAATAATATTGTTGCATTTTCCACAAATAGTTTTCATTTGCATTTTTTCATCTCTTGTTTACATTCACGAACATCGATTTACATTTTTCATACCATTTACGTATAACCCGGCATATCGTACGTTGGCATATGTTTGGGGAAATCCTTTTCTGATCCGCGTGTGAACCACCCAGGGTACTCTACCTTCATCAGTTCTAACTCACCCTCAAGTGAAGGTAGGATCTTCTATGTCTATCTATAAATCTCTCAGGGTAGATTTCATTCCAGCCACTGATGATTTTAGACAGTACAGAAAATGGCACTAGAAGGAGGGCCTCACTTATTTTTTGTTTAATCGAAAAACTGATCACGTTACCTATTCAAACACAGTGTTCACGTTGCTATAGGGTTTACACTGCTATAATGTTCATGCTGCTACAGTGTTCACGTTGCTATAGTGTTTACGCTGCTACAGTGTTTACGTTGCTACAGTGCTTCATGCTGCTACAGTGTTTACGCTACTACAGGGTTCACGCTGCTACAGTGTTCACACTGCTTCACGCTACTATAGTGTTCACACTGCTACAGTGCCACTACAGTGTTTTTTCAACAAAAACACACAAAACACATCTATTTCAAAGCCGAATTCACCGTAATTCGCACCTAACTTCAAGTCAATCTAAGTAGCAACTACCACCAACATGGATCACCTTGTCCAATGCATACAATACACACAACATAACGATTCTGAGATCACTTCCTCTTACTTGAGATCGCCATCCGCCTATGTGTATGAGTTCGTAGCCCTCCCCGAACCCAATAGACCTTGGGACCTTGCCTCCTCACAACAATCACAGGAGCACACGCTTGAGGCATTCGCTTCATAGTCTACACACACTGGGGCCCAACATCAAACAATCCAAACACCTTGTATGTATGATAGGGCCTAGCCCCAAGCAACACAAGTACCTTATTCCTATGCTAGGGCCATGTCCCAAACTCCCCAAACTCAACCCAACATTTACGTAGGCGCCACATGTGCCATGCTTATTTCACCAATGCCTCAGGCACTTGCTCATCACTTGTCTGGGATGACGTTAAACTATCCATGGCCCAGTACAGCCTTAAACTACCAACACATATCTGGTATGACATTAAAATACCAACAACCATCTGCCATGGCATTAAACTTGCAAAGCCCACAACCAGTGATCCAACCCTTCACCGTACAACTTACACGAGTCCAGTCAACACAACCGGCTAGTGAATCCATGAGTTAGGAACAAGTGTCCCAACTCATCTAGACTTTGATGGAGGAGATCAACTAGCTTAAGGTTGCCTCCTTAGACACATCCAAGCTGGTGGACTTTTACCGTGATGATCCAATTTTCCCTACGGTCCCACCCCTTACATTACCTACGGGCTATTCATTGCCACATCTAACTAAATACAATGGTCATAGTGATCCCAATGCACATATCATCACATTCCACACAGAAACCGTCGCGTTTCACTCCTGGCCACAGGCCATTCTATGCCTCTTTCCCTTGTCACTCACTGGCAAAGCTCTAGACTGGTACTATGTCCTACCCTGAGCTTCCATCGCATCCCTCAAGGACCTCATACACCAATTTGTGACATGCTTTAGATACAACATCAGACTTGAGGTGACAATTGACAAGCTCCTCCACATTAGACAAGGACCCCTAGAGCCCATACTATCGTTCCTCCAGCAATGGAGTACCAAAGCTAATGAAATGCATGAGCCAATTGCGAAGACACATCTCTTGGCAATCTTCAAGGGTGCAGTCAATGACTTCATCAAGTCCAAACTACTCTACTAGGTCCCAAAGTCTCTTACCCAGGCCTTTGATGAAGCAAAGGGCATCGAAGAGGTAGCAAGAGCAAGCAATGACCCATCCTACTTGGCCTACAAGAGCCAACACAAAAAACAACAACATGCACAACAACAAATGCAACAACTGTGACCAACATGAACAACACAAATAGTGCAGGATACACAAGCAACATCAAATGCAACAATCGCAACAATCACCATGCCAACACATGCAGCCAACAAGCCTGTGGCCTCAACACCCTAAGCCACCAGCTCTAGCTCTGGTGCCACCACACAAGCCACTCCTAGATGTGAGCACGCCCAATGCAAATACATACCCTTACCGGGAAAACCTTCCAAATTGCTAGAATAGCTACTTAATGCTGGTTTGATCCAATGCAAACACATGTCAGATGATGTCTACATACGCAACCAGAAACATTGTGAATTGCAAGTCATCCCATTACAACATACAACACATGTGTTCCATAACATTTTGACTTAAGTACATACTGCCACTACTACCAAATGTCTGGACATGACATAGACACGTGTCAAACTTTGCAAAATGATTTGCAAAGAATGGCAAAGAAAGGATTGCTCAATGCAGTGAAACCTAACAGTCCCGCCCCCTCTGCATCCACAAGCACGGGGCCTTCCTTTTTCATCAAAGTGCCGCCTCATAAACCCACAACACCTTTTGTGGTCAAAGCTCCACAACAACCATTTGCTAAGACGATAAGCTGGCAACAACTAGCCATCGCAATGTTAAACACACAAGTCACTCCGACGACACCCATACCAAGCCCAAGGTCAGGCAACTTGACCACATACAAGTAGTGGAAACCCAAGTCACCAACACCTAAACCATAAACCAATCCTAGCTCTACCCCTAGGCCCACTAAACAACAACCCTTTCACATTGCCCCTCCACAAGAGCTCTACATCACAGCTCACGCAATAGAAGAAGCTCCCACCACGACAAACATAAACAACAACCTTGCAAATGTACTATCCCATCCACATAATGCATTAAAACATAAGAATGTAATGCCTACCTTTCTTGACCTCATCTTAACATCACCAGAGCATCATCAAGAACTAGGACACATGCTCACCTTCATCCCTGCTACAAAAAACATGCCTCAAACCAAAGACACCATTTGCATAGCCATTACATCCCCTATACCACAAGATACAAACATAACGACTCTAACCTTCTGCAACAATGATGTCAAGATCGATCCCAAATGAGGGGAGGTCACGCATACACCACTGAACACTAATGTAAACATCGGAAAATACATAGTACGTAGGGTACACATTGATGATGGTGCGGCAGAAAACGTTGTTGCGCACTCCGTCATCAAACGATTAGGCCTAACGCAAAACATTCAACCAATCAAAATTGAGTCTCTAAACTCCTTCGATGGAGCACGTGTAGCCATTAAAGGCACAATCCACATCGCCTTCATGATAGGAGAGTAGCACCCCATGTTTACAAACTTTACAGTCATCGACAAGATGCCAGACTACAACATGATCCTAGGATGCCCTTGGCTAGCTAGGTCATGCGCAGTGTCATCTCCCATCCACCAAGAACTCCACCTCCTCCACGAAGGCAGGGAGATCATCATACGTGGCAACAATGCTCCATCCACCCAATAGCCCTTCACAACTTATGTCCGAAATGATGATAAACTAATAATGGCCCCAAAAAGGCCTTAAACTAGCTTACGACCCAGAACGGCCTAAAACTATCACTTTTTGCATTGCTTTTCATTTATTCATACATTCTAACTCTATGTACAGTAGGTGTCGCTTGATGTTGTTTTCTTCCTAGTTGATTTTTTGTAGGTTATCACAGGCACGTAGCATGACCATGCATACAACACCACACTTTACACAAGCAAGGTAAGCATTAGTCCACTATGACTATAAAATGGCACAGAATAGTCCTAGCATCATGACTTAAAACTGATACCACAAAATCGTCCTGGCATCATGACGGTAAACTGATACCAAAGAGTTCTTTCTAGTATGACATTAAACTACTACATCCATCCACCATGACATGAAACTAGCATCAGAGTCCACTAAGACTATAAACTAGTTTGCCTCTTCACAGTCCACCATGACTATAAACTAGCAACGCACCATCTGCTACGATGATAAACTGGCAATGTCCAATGGGTTATGACATAAAACTAACCCACGATAGTCCGCTAAGACTATAAACTAGCAAGATCATCTCTAGCACATTCATATAATGATGTAATTCATGAAATTTCTTGATCAACTCCTGCGACATCATTCATCACATCAGCTCTGACAACACTATTGCTGCTCATTTTGTTTACCTTAAGTTACACCTAGTGCCTCCATTTGCATCGGTCACATTTGTGTCTAAAGTGTTCGCTAACTCATTCACTTATGGTTTTCTTGTCTTCTTGGAGTTGTGTTTGCAGGATGATACGCAGTGATGCTCGTACACGGATACACTTCATCACGGTGACAAGGTGCCACATTGTTTCTGACTCATGCAACCAGGTTGATCAATCTGTTTAAAAGTACATTCCCAGTTCCCGATACACTCTCCATTTCCCAAACACTCTCATTCCTTTTACTACCTGGTTACAGTTCCCAGATACACCCAGTACACCCCAAAAATTTGAGCACATGGTTTCACACTACAACACTTATAAGCAGTTGCAACACACAACATGACACTTGAGCAATGAGTACAAGATCACAAAAAAGCTCATTCAAAAAAAAACACAAGACCCTTGGCACTTCCCATACAAGCTCCAAGCGGGAAGGCAATTGTCTTGGAAGTAAGTGCTCATGTCTCAAATGCTCAAGTAACATCACATTATGTGGCTTTGGCTCTCCTCCAACGGGTTCCCTTTAATACCAAACAAAGGCCCTGTTCCTCCAAAGAATGTAACACATCATCATCATGGCTTTGGTTATGCCAACAAGTTCTCTTAAACACTAAAGAAGAGTCTTGTTCCACCAAAGGACATACACCTCATGTCTTGGTCCCAAGTCTGCTAGACAATGGCTATTGACAAGGATCAACATGACCCGTATACACACCAGAGCATCCCCTTCACCATGCACAATCCCTTGATCAGTTCCCAATCCCCATAATTCTCATTTCCCCTATCTAGCTACAAACTTCATTTCCCCAATCCCATGTACTACTGAACACAGTGCAATGAAATCTGGCCAAGTGTCAAAGGACGATGTTTCTACCAAGTCGCTTGTGGTGTTTTGTGTTTCTTTGTCGATGCTTCTCTGGTTGATTCCTTCAAGCGTCAACAAAGAGGGACCAATGAAACACCACAAAATTCTAAACCTAGTACTTCTCCGATAAAAATCAAGCTAGGTCATGATGCTCCCCAGCATGACTGAAACTTGAGGACCTCACAGACAACTTCAAACGGAGTCAAACTGAGTAAGAAATGGTTCCCCAGGATCCACAGCAAACTACAGCAACATCTGGCATCAAACCCTGTCAAATTTTGAGCTTAAAATATTTGGTTTTCATTGAGCATGTAGCATGCATGCCCAGCATGCACGACTAGCGTATACACTCAGCGTGCACGCCTAGCATGTGACTTCAAAGACTACCCGAAACAAGCACTCCAAAGCAAGATTTTCATAAGGCATCAACTCAACCGTTAGGCATCATCATGGGCTTAAGAAGATTGGGTTTTGACCTCGAAATCATGCACTTTGGGGTTCACATGCTGAGCATGTACATCCTACATGCCCAACATGTACACCTAGCGTGTACACCCGACATGCACCATCCAGCGTGCAGCATAGCATATATCAGTGGAACTTTTCCAGGACTGTGTCAAATCAAGTTCAACTGAGCTGAATATCGGCAAGCAACATTCTCGTAACATCCGAGCCCAAATCTGAGGGGCAAATTGGATACTTCCTGTTGTAACAATAGTTTGTAAAAATGAGTTCTTTTGTTTTAATCAAGTCTGTACGGTGAGTTCACATGCCCAATGTGTACACGCTAGCGTGCGGCAGCACATGTTGGCATTCAGCACACTACATAGTTATAATATTCTTTGCACCCGGGCAACTCAGCTATCTATCACCTGATCCAAAATTCCAGCATCCCACATCCAATCATCCCATTTTATATCCAAATTTAATGCTCCAAACTTGTACAAAAACCTGATTTTTTGACCAGGTCAGGGTTCAAAAATTAGAGGAAATCTGGAAAAAAAATCTGGGTAATTCACACTAAGAACATTGGCAACACCCATCCTGTATGCTCGACTTCGACACTGCAAGCTGAGCATATAGCCTCCACGCTATGCTTGCATTCTGAACCAGCATGCAATCACACCCTTGCATTCACTGGGGCTCTTCGTCCACCTTGTGTTAGATTCACAACTGCATCTAGACCAGTGCATTGTAATTTTTATTTTGCAATAATATTGCTGCATTTTTCGCCAACAGTTTTCATTCGTATTTTTTAATCTCTTGTTTACATTCATGCATGCCAATTTACTTTTTCATACCATTTATGTATAACCCGACATATCGCGCGTTGGCATATGTTTAGGGAAATCCTTGTCTGATCCATGTGCAAACCACCCATGGTACTCTACCTTCATCAGTTCTAGCTTGCCCTGAAGCAAAGGTAGGGTCTTTTGTGTTTTTCTGTAAATCTCTCGGTGTACATTTCATTCTAGCCACTGATGATTTCAGACAGTACACTGTCAGCAGGAGGTGCAAAGGTGGATGTCCGTGGTGGAACTTTTATGACGAATGGCTGCTGCAAGTTTGGACCAACCGTTGGTGATTCTAGTGCACTATGCTAACACACAGAGATCAAAAATGGTTGGTAGGGTGGCTTGGGATCATTGTCAATGCCAATGGCATTGATTACATAACTGGAATTATTGGTGTTGAGGGGATCTGTGTAGACATACATAGATTGGTTTTCAAGGCATATTGGATTGCTTTCGTCCAACATCAGTTCCCCCTAGTCAACTAATCTTTGGATGTCATCCTTCAATGACAAACAGTAATCTGTATTGTGACCAAACTATTGGTGGTAGTCACAAAACCTATCCAGCCTAAAATCCTTAGGAACTGGAGGCTCATTGGGCAGTGCCAAAGAGGGGTTCCAAATGAGCTCGCAGTAGCATTGATGTTTCGTGTTTGCTTCTTGCGACATCTACTTGTGTTGAATGTATCCCTTTGCCAATAGTTACATCAGGAATTCTAAAGGCTTGAGAGGCAGTGGGGTGTACTTTGAGCTATCTTTGCGCTCAAATTTGGGTTTGGGTTGTGCAGATGTCTCAGGTGTAGGTGTAGCAAGTTGTTGTACATGGCCTTGTTTGGGCACAAGGTTAGCCGCAGGTATGGCTGCTTTCTTATTATTCTTGCTATTGTTGTTGCTAGGTTTGGGCTTGGCCTTGGTTGCCACAACAACCACTATGGTTGTTGGGGCCTTATCCTTGTCCTTCTTGGTAAAGGTGTTTTTGTAAGCGATGTAGGCCAGGTATTTGCTTGCCTCGGCCACATCTTGTATGCTCTTAGTCTGAGTGAAAGCTTGACTAAGAGAGTGAGGAGAGAGGTAGTAAAGTTTGGACTTGATGAAGTCGTTCACTTCACCCTTAAAGATAGCCAACAAGTGGGCCCTCGCAATGGGCTCGCAGATTTCATTAAGGGTTGCGCTCCAACATTGAATGAACATTTGGACTAGTTCCAATGGGTCTTACTTCATGCTCATAAATTGATCTAGTGTGGTTTTTGAATTCAATTTGTACTTGAAGCGTGTCATGAACTGGGTCAGGAGCTCTTCCAAGGTTGAAATGGATGAACGTGGCAACAAGTGGTACCAATCTAGGGCTTTCCTAGCTAGGGACATGGCGAAGACACGAATGATCGTGTGCATCCATTATTGCATTAGCAAAGATTCAAACCTAAAGGTAACAAGATGCGTGTTGGGATCTCCCTCCCCATCGTACTTCATGAAGTGTAGGGGAGACATCCCTGGGGGTAATGTCAAAGTAGGGATTGCAGGGTTGACGGGGTCATCCTAGTAAAATTCCATGACTTGTACCGTGTCGGACCCAACAGCTTTGAGGCATTTTATTTCCTTAGTGGAGGTCTAGATGAGCTGAAACGCTTAGTCCAAACCCTGTGATGTTGTAGGTAGTTGGGGAACTATCGAAGCAGCCCGTACCTATGGCATGACAGGGGTAGCGGCTTGACCCAGCAGTGGCACCATTCAGATCGCCCCCTCTAAAGGTGCTGCATGCACTATCCACCACCTAGTAGGTTGTGCTGCTAGAGCAGCAACTATGGGTTGAGCCGTTGGGTAGACCATTTGAGTCACCAGCAGAACAGACCATGGCCTCGTGTTAGGATGTACCATTTGTGGGGTTGGTAGGTCTGAGGGTGAACATAGTGAGACATCTGAGATGGTTGTAGAATAGGTGAAGAAGCGAATGGGGTCCACCACCTGGATGGGCTTGGGCCCACCATAGTGGGTGGAATAGATGCGAATGTAGGAATTGACATGGAAGTTATGTGCGATTGCGAAGTAGGTACAGTGTGGACATGCAGCAGGGTAGCCGTGATTGGCGTGTTAGGCGCTATAGGAACGTGCTGATGAATAGTTTGCAGAGGCATAATCGCTACAAATGCAACAAGGGAGTAAGGGCATTGATACACCAAGAATGTGGCATGAATACCCATTGTAGTTTCAGTTGTATGATGTGGAAGCATAGGTGTGATGGCAAAGGGAGTAGTGATAGAAAATGGGTTGGCCCAGAAGGACTGGGTAGGATGGATAGGCACAGGGTTGGTTTGACCTCCCTCGTCAGATTGGCAATCGAGTTCCTCATGTCTATCTTGAAAGGCATCATCCTAGTTGGACGCTATGTCCTGTTGCTCTCTAAGCCGAGCCAACTGGATTAGTTGGTCTAGAAGCCTTTGATACGCTTATGTTAAAGGTAACGAAATGCCAGGAGTAGGAACAAATTCCTTCCCTTTGCAGTAAGTGAACTCAAAGCTCTATTTTTCTTCGAGTTCATGTAAATCCAAGGGCATATTTTCTGGCACCTTTGCATAGAGGAAGCTGTAACACTAATATTGCTGGGCCAATCCCTCAAGTCCTTAGTTTTGGACTCTGAGAGATCGACGTGTTTCCAACATTGGGTTCAGTGGTTGTTTAGCACTAGTGGTGCCTTGAACCATGAAGGGCACCTCCATGTTGAAGGTGTTAACAGTGGTAGTTGTAGAAGCCATTGCTAAACAAGTAGTTATGCAAGAAAAAGCTCAAAAAAGTGCAAAAAGAACAAAGAGACCTAAGATGAACAAAAAGGAGGTTTTACATCTTGCCAAATTCCAGAGGAACTATCGAGGCCATCAATCTATACCACACAAAGCATAAAAAACCGTGAAAGGGTGTCACATTTATGCTAGTCCGTGATGAGGTACAGAGCACATGAAAGACTAACATAAGACAAGTTTAGTTAACTGGAAATCAAGAAGGATTTATGTCTCATAGGTTTCTAGAGGAATCGTTGAAGCGACTGGTCTGTACCACACGATGCATAAACAACCACAAAAGGGTGTCACATTTACGCTTGTGCCCGATAGGGTACAGAATGCATGCAAGACTATCATGAAAAAGGAAGGCAAGTCAAATGGCAGTCAAAGGCTTTATGTCTTGTAGGGTTCCCAAGGAACCGTCGAGGCAACCGATCTACACCTTCCTACTCGTAAACAACCACAAATGGGTGTCAAGTCTATGCTAATGTGTATCAAGATGTATAAGTCTTAAAAGGCTACTATAAGATGAGGAAGCTAACTAGCGATCAAGAAGGCTTTGCATCTCATAGGATTCTTGAGGGACCGTCGATGCGATTGGTCTGTACCACATGAGATGAGGTACAGAATGCATGCAAGACCACCATAAGATGGGCAGGCTAACTAGCGATCAAGAAGGATTTGATTCTTGTAGGATCCCCAAGGGACTGTCGATGCGACCGATCTGTACCACACAAGATGGGGTACAAAAAACATGCAAGACAACTGTGAAATAAGCTAGTTAGCTAGCGATTGAAGGCCCTGTATTTTGTAGGGCTCCCGAGAAACTGTCGAGGCAACCGATCTACACCACACAAAGTACAAACAACCGTAAAAGGATGTCATGTTTATGCTTATGCATATGAGGATGTAGAAGGTTCACAGAACTATCATGACACATGGAAAGGGCACCAAAAGGCCCTCCTTCTAGCACTAGAAAACTGTAGCGATTAAAAACATTGGTGGCTAGAAAACACCGAGGGGTCAGTGGGCATGATAGTTTCCACCACATACCCATGGGAGGTCTATGCTAGGTTTGTGTGGATATGGGGCACCTTGAACAGTCTAGTCAATCAGACAGGGACTTAATTGGCGTCCATATCGCCTTTGGCAACATATTTTTTTGAAACAAGTACGGAAATGCGAAGTAATGCTTGAAAGTAAATAAAGCAAAAAAGAAAGTGCAAACCATAGTAATAAGTGAAAAATAAAGTAAAATGTAGTTAGAAAATGCACCACTTTGAAGCTACAAGTATGCTCTATCAGGGTGGATATAGTCAGTTGCACAACATGGCAGAGTGTAGAGATCTCGAGAGTAACCAAGATGTGTAGAGCAAAATAGGTTGTGCAGTTGGGTGTCGCCTTGGGCACTGACTATGCAAGGATTCTACCAAGGTGGTAGAAAGGGGATGGAATAAAATGCCAGCTAAAAATGCTAACTATTTGTAGTGTGAAACAGAAAGCTTACAATGCTTCATATTACAACATGCCAGGAAGAGAACTTGAGTGCCAGAGGAAAAGTCAAAGAATCTGAAAAATCTTTGAACCCTTTTAGTGCTGCCTCTTGGAAAGTTCCTTCTTTTGAATGCTACTTGTAAAAAAATGTTCCAGATCATTTGAATGCTACTTTCCAGGGTATTTATAGGACTAAGGGCATGCAAAAGGGGTGGTTTGGATGCCACATGCCTCAGGCCCAGGTTGACTTACTCGTGCTGCATGTGCCATGCATGAACATTGGACTTACATGACCATTGTAATGTGAGCCTGCCATGTCATAACTACACACCTACCATGCCATAATTGCATTATCAGCATCTGGAGATGTGTGCCAACAGTTCAATTAGGTGAAGTGCATTGATGTCGTACAACCACCCCCATGCCTTGCTATGCTTTGCAGCATAGCATGCTTGGTGTAGCGCAACACCTTGTTGTATGTTCCGCTACATGTGTGTTGCATGCTTGCTATGCTACACTACACTACGTAGTGTAGTGTAGCGAAGCGACTAGCCTTAGTCACCAAAACTTTGCCAATTTGCAAACTTTGCTTTCTGTGATGCAAGATTTGCGAACTTTGTTGATTCTACCCTTTGAGCTACCTCCTATCCATTCCTTAGGATTACTATGCCTTGTTGTGCCATGTAGCTCAGCATAGCCTAGTAGCAGACATGGTCCACCACTTCTTGACAAAAAGGGACATTGTTGAAGGACTAGAGATTAGGCAAGAGAACTGGTTGTATAGTTGTTTCTATGGTACGCTATGTTACGTAGCATAGCGTAACATGGCATTTTTCTTTGCACTTGTTTTCTGAAGCTTGCTATGCTACATAGCGAGGCGTAGCGTAGTGTAGCAGACTTCATGACTTAGAAAACTTGCCAAACTATTTCAAGCATCCAAAATGCTGTTGTCAAATCTGCACACCATTTCTGAGCATGCTACAGGATGGGTAAGCTACTTAGGTGGACAAGTAGGATGATCCATAGAGCCTATTTGTTCCTAAAGTAGAAAATTTTCCAAACTGACCGGCCTGAACTCAGAGCGTTTTCCTCTTGAAGCACTGTCGTGGTGCTGTGCACTTTGCAAGGCCATGTGAAGCGAGAATGACTTAAAATTTGTTGTGGTATTTCAACTAGGTAGGCATTCAAATCCCCTTCCCCATTGTATTTTTTAAATTGGGGAAGTTGTACCCTAGGGGGAAATGTAAGCACAGGAACAACTAGACTGATTGGATCATCTTAGTAGAAGTCCATGACTTGAATGGTTTCAGATCTATTATCTTTGATCCATTTAATTTCTTCAGTGAGGGTCTAGATGAGCTAGAAGGCTTGGTCCAAACTTGAGGGTGTTACAGGGGCTTATGAGGCTACTAGAGTAGCCATCACTAGTGGTGCTATTGGTGCGGTTGCTAGTCCCATTGGGGGTGCTGTTAGAATAACTCCTGCTAGTGGTGTTGTTTGAGTAGCCCACAACCCAGTGGATGGTGCAACTGGAGTAGCTGGCATTAGCAATGCTATATGGATGGTTATCTACCCAATGGTTGGGGCGGCCCATAGCCCTATGTTCGGTTGTGTTACATGTGAAACTTGGTATGTTTGGGGCAATGCATATTATGGCATGTGAGACATTTGGACCACAGGAAAAGAGGTTTTGGCTCTCCACCATGTGGTTGAGTTTGGTCTCACTATTTATGGTTGAATCGGTATAGAGAAGGGGATAAAAACAAAACTTACATGTGGTTTTGATGTGGGCATGGTGTGCATGTATGGCAGTGTGGGCATCACAGACATTAGATGTGGGGCTTAGATAGACTAGGAAGGATGATTAATGGGAAATGAGGTTGAAGGGCCTACATGCTGATATGTTGACAACATTTGATGACTACCCATCACCAAAGAGGGTCTGGGTTGCGGCAAAGTCATGGTAGTAGCAAAATATGTAGGAAATTGTGATTGGTATGAAAAAAAATAGAGGTGGAAGGGACAGTCATAGCATAGATTGAAACACCACCTTTGGAATGGGAGTCTAACTCCTCTTGGCCATCATGAAAATGTTCATTGTAGTGAGATGTTGTATCCTATTCTCTTGACCTAATTAATTGCACAAGTTGGTTTAAAAGCCATTGGCATGTGTTGATAAGTGAGATAGTGGTATCATATGTAGGAATGAACTCCCTTCCATTCCAATGAATGATCTCAAAGTTACATTTTTCCTCAAATTCATGATGGTCGAACGACAGAGTTGATTGAATTTTCACACATAAAAAGTTATATTCCTCTTTATCTTGAGGCAGATGTTTAGGTGATTGATGCTATAGTTTAAGAGACTACCATAGTACCTGCATTGGGCTAGGTGGTCGCTCAAGACCTGCCATGTTTGCAACAAAGTGAGACACCTCCACACTCACGGTAGGAACCAAAGTGGTAATAGGATTCATTTTTCCAATATGAAAATACTACGTTTTGTGTTAAACGGCTAAGGTCTAAAGCTGTAGAGAAAATAGACTACAACTAAGGGCATTTGAAAATTCTAAAAAGCTAGTTTTCTTCACTATTTCTCTTGCTACATTAAGAGAAACCACTACGCCGATAGGGCCACTATGCTACATAGAACATAGGAAGTGTAATGTAGTAGACAGGAAGTGTAATACAGTAGATAGTTTGGGAATTGTTACGCTGACAAGGTTGCTACGCTACATAGGACACAGGCAATGTAACGCAGTAGATAGGGAACATAACACAGTAGACAGTTTGGGAACCACTACACTACATAGGACATAGGTAGTGTAATGTAGTAGGCAGGTAGCATAACATAGTAGACAATTTAGGGCTTTTTCCCTATAGGGTTCTAGAGGAACCATCGTGATGACCAATCTACACCACCCAATGCATTGACAACCATAGCGGTGTCACATCTACGCTAGCAGGCTACTGATGATGGGGTATAGATAGCATGTAGGATTACTGATGAGACATAGAAGAGAGATGAAGATTCAAGTCCTCCTTCTAGCACCAAAAACTATGAATTCTAAAAATGTCAGTGATTGGAACACCAAGAGGTTATCAGACGTATAGCCTAACCCTGGATCCGTGCAAGGGCCATGCTAGAGAAAACAAAAATAGGGTGCCTAGAATGGTCTAGTAAATCAATCAAGGACTTACGTGGTGTAAAATAACCGTATGCAAAAAATAATTTAAAATGTAACATGCTGAGGTTGAAATGGAAGAAAATGTAGAGTGCACAATAATAGACACACATCAATGTATGTAGCTAGAACAATAAGCATGAACAAGTACACAAAGATACAACATATATGTTATATCAAAAATGTAATAAGAGCTTAGGTGAGGGAATGCACCACCCCAAAATTAGGGGATCCAATCTTTGTTTGGCTAATGAATGTGTACAACTAGTGTGCAGTACTGGATAGGCATAGCTGACAATGGAATGATATGGTCACAAATTTTGGATTGCTATCAATAGAGTGCTAACAGGGACCAATGAGCCAATGCTTGCTAAGCTAAGAGTTTCTATGCTAGGTTGAAGAGAGATTTGGGAAGTGCTACTGCTAGAATTGGCTATTCACCAACTTTCTGCTTGCCAATCTCTTCGTCAAAGCTTATTGCCAAAAGCCAAAATTCCAAAGCCAACCCTTTGAACATTTTTATCTAGGGTATTTATAGAGCTAAGAGTGGGAGAAAGGCATGGTTTGGATTCCATGTGGCTTGGGTCTGATAAGGCACAAACATAGATGTGCTATGTTGACGTGTGGTGCTATGCTGAATGGAACAAGGCTGGAAGTGAAACCTGATGAGCTATGACCATATCATTTAGATTGCATGTACGCAAGGGACTACCATATTTTTACAAAAAAATCTTATGACAAATGTAAAGCAAAGCTTACGCTTTGAGACTACTTCTTCTGCTCTCTTATGAGTAGGATCAAGCGTAGAGACAATTTTGGGACTTGACAAGGGATGCAACAAGCCAGAAAAATTGCTAATCATAGCTATCAAGAAGATGTTGGGGTAGAAATGACCATTGATGATAAATCCTAGAGCTTCTGGAGATGTCCTGTGGCTTCTTCTCAAGTGTTACACTACTTACATTGCTCAATGTAGCAAAGTAGTATGAATACTCACTCGCTGCACTATGCTAGGCTACATAGCGTAGCAAAGCATAGCAGCCCACCTTAAGACAAATCTCACTCAAAAACCAAAAGCATCCCTCTAAGGCCTAGCAAGGAAATCTATTTTAGCAACTAGCCATTACACTTTTCATGTTAAAGGAGCCTAATACTTCCTAGTTTCATCCCTAGGGCACCTTTAACCTTGATGTCTCCACTACACTGTTGTACGATGTGTAGTGCTGCACAGTGTAGCACCTAGTCTAACATGAATTTAAGATTAATCTACAATGTTTTGTGAAGATACTTTGATTAGACACTAAAGGTGGAGTTGGATGGGCATTCCTAGAGGTTGAAGCATGGCCAAGTGCAATTCTTTGGCTATAATAACTTGATGGGGGATCTTCTTGCATTATCACCCTACTACACTATGCTATGATGTGTAGCATAGCATAGAGTGTCACCCAGTTTTGCCTGAATTTCATCCTAATTTGCAAGTGTTCTATCATGGTATCTCAATCATATTCTAAGGTGGTAGTAGAGCAAGCATTTTTCATGATCGAAGCATGGGAAATTGTGTTTTCTGTGTCAAGGAAATTTGAGAAAATATTTTATCATGCTAAGGCCATGCTATGTTGTGCTATGCTATGTAGCGTAGCAGTTAGACTGAGGTAGTTTTTGATGAAATTTGCTTTATTTTTTCTATTTCATATTGATCACACTTCAAGGATGAAGTGGGGTAGACATCTTTGAAAGCCAAATATCTACCAACTTCATCTTCTACATCTGATCTTACACTTGCAATAGTTTAATCATCACATGGCCTACTACACTATGCACCATAGCATAGCATAGCAAGCCTCATAGTTAGAAAACTTGCCAAAATATTTAGTCCATCCTTAGTACCTCTTTTGTACAAATTGGCCTCATGACTGGGTGCCATGTTGACTATGCTGTAGAGGGTGGCAAGCAGGCCTAGAAGTGGCTTTGCAATCATTAGGACTTCTAGGGTGTCATGTTGTCTACATGGTCTAACATGACACCACACTTGCAAAGATCCTTGTCCAAATTAATGGTGTTTCAAGCCTGATCTCATCTGCTAGTCCTAACTTGTTGATGATAGAGTACAAGACTACGTTTGTTGCTGCATCATCATTAGCATGCACTTTGTGAATAGTGCAGTATCCAACACATATGCTAATTGACAGTGGAGTTATAGAGACCTCCCCTCATTTGGGGTTGACCTTGACTACATCATTGTGAAATGATAGGGATATTGAACCAAATTCCTATGGTGTAGGGGACAACATCATTGCCCGAATGGTGTTCTCATCAGTAGGGATGTCCTCCATAATAGGATGGAGGCCAACATCTAGGCCAATGCTTGGCAATGAGTAGATGAGTTCATGACTAGGTTGTACAAGCTTAACATTGTGTTCTTTTTCTTGAGCATTTGTTTCACTTGGATTAGTGTAGCTACAAAGTCATTGTCGTCAGCCATTATGTTAGCCTTGACTTCTTTCATGTGACTTGAGAGATGGATCTCTCGTGGATGGAACTTGGCCTACTTGGAGATAGGGCACCTATTGTTTGGTTGTTGCTTGCTGGTTGTGGCCTTTGCTTTTGCCATGGGGGTTGCAAGGTGCTCATTTGTCCTCTTATGTTGTCATTTGATAGGCCTACTTGAGTTACTAGTGGGATCGACCCTTGAAGGAGGAGAGATTGAGATGTTGCCTATTGTTGGGCTTTGAGTAGTTGAGGGGCAAACATGTTGTGGAACCTTGATGATCAAAGGTTGCTTAGTAGTTGGTGTTACTGCATCATGCTAGTTTAACATCTCAGTGGATGGTTGGTTTGGAACCTTGACCACAAAGGATATTGTGGGTGCCCAAGGTGGCACTTTGATAACAAAGGAAGGTCTCTTACTTATGGAGGCTAAGGGGATCCTTGCCTTATTAGGAGGTACATGGATAACAAAATCTTTTTGCATAGGTTTGAACCTCTCACCTATGCTAATGGATTTTATTACATAGGTGACATTGTTTGTGTTGAATTGGCTTGGTGGATCAAGCACTAGTTGGCCTCATTCTATCATTCATTGCAAGTCATCCTACAAAGCATTATAGTTGTTTGTACTATGACCAAACATCTAGTGGTAATGATAGTATTGGTTTAGCTTGAAATGTTGTGGGACAAAGGGCTCATTTGGTACTGCTAAGGTGGGGTTTCTTAGTAGTTCACAATACCTACCATGTTTCTGGTGGACAATCTATGATACATGTTTGTATTAGATTTGCCTAGCTTTTAGGAGTTGATTTAGTATTTTAGAGAGTTCCATCAGTAGTTGTGTATACTTTGAGAGATCCTTGTGCTCAAAGTTGGCCCTTGGGATGGCCCATATCAATGTAGGCAAGTTGGTTCCAGAGTTGGTGTCTTTGTAAGTTGGGGCCTTGGGTTGCTTAATTTTCAAGCCTTAGTTGATTGGTTTTGTGCTTGCGGCCACTATTTCCACTTTTACATTTTGCTTATGTGCATGTTGGTTTTTGAAGGCCATGTAGGATAGGTCATTGCTAGCTTGTGTTGCCTCCTCTATGTCTTTTGTTTGGGAAAAGGCTTGGCTGAGAGTCTTTCGGGCCAGGTAATACAATTTGGACTTGATAAAGTCATTCACTACATCCTTGAAGATGGCCAGTAGGTGTGTCTCTACTAGGGGTTCATGCATTTTGCTCAATGTAGCATTCCAACATTGGAGGAATTTTGGCATAGGCTCTAGGGGCCCCTGCTTGACCTACATGAGTTCATCAAAGGTTGCTTCAGGCTTTAGGTTGTACTTGAAGCATGTTACAAACTGGCTTATTAGATTCTCCAAAGAAGAGATTGAGGCCTTAGGTAGTGCATGATACTAGTCTAAGCCCTTGCTAGTGAGTGATATGGGAACATGTGCATGATGGTATGTGGCCAGGCTTGAAGGAGCATGTACTTAGATTGAAATGTGACCAAGTGTGCATTGGGATCCCCTTTACCATTGTACTTGGTAAGTTGAGGTAGTGGGACCCTAGTTGGGAAAGTCATGGGTAGGACCATAGGACTTATGGGATCATCCTAGTAGAAGTCCACCACCTTTATGGTTTTGAAGGAGGAAACTTTGAGCTAGTTGATCTCCTCCATCAAACCTTGGATTAGTTGGAATGCATGATCCAATCTTGAGGATGTGCTAACCAATTGCATTGGTTGGGCTTGTGTTGATTGCATAGCATAGGATCGTATTGTTGGTTGTAGAGTTTTTCATTTTAACATTATAGTAGACAAGAGTTGCTAGCTTAATTTCATAGTGGACAATCGTTGTTATTTTAACATCATAGCAAATGGATTTAGTTGATGTGTTAGCTAAGGGATGGGCACGGTGGCTAAGGTGGACCACACACAAGTGGGTTGGATGGACACCGTGGGCATTAATGAGACAAGTAATATGTAGGATGCCTAAATCATCTGAGGTTGGGTGGTGGCCCCTTCATGAGCATTGAAACACCCCAAAATTTGAAGACATTCTTGCTTCACCAGGTCTTTGCAATATGCGTAGGATTACAGTAGTTCTTCAGGAGATGGATGCTCTGATTCTTAGATTGTCCACTTCAGCAAGTTTTCTAAGTTAATAATTCTTACTACACTATGCTATGCCATGTAGCATAGTAAGCTCCAAAATACATTTGCGAAAACATAGTGCTACGCTACACTATGCAACGTAGCACAGCATAGCAGAAGCTAGACGACTAGTCTGTTCGCCTGATTTCAAGTCCTTTAGCAATGTCTCCTTCCATCAGAAAGTGGAGAACTTGGCCAAAAATAGGTCATGTTTTCTACTACGCTACGCTAAGCTACAAGGTGTAGCAAGGCATAACAATTATATGGAAATGACAGAAGGTGACTCAAAGGGTGGGATCAGCAAGTTTGCAAGTTTCGCAGCGCAATAGAAAAATTTTGTAGCTTAATGACATCTTTTTGTGACTAAGGCCAGGCACTACACTATGTAGGGTAGCATAGCATAGCAAACATGCATCAAACAGATAGCACATTTCAAAGGCTTCCTACACATGTAACAAGACGCTATGCTACACCATCATGTTACGCTACAAAGCATGGCAAAAAGTGATGAGCCGTTACGCGACATCAATGCACTTCACCTAACTGCACTGTTGATTTGATAGCATAATTACGACATGATAGGTTTGTAATTATGGCATGTCAGCCTCACCCAATGGTCATACAGGCACGTGCAATGCAGACAAGTCAGCATAAGCCCAGGGAATGTGGCATTCAAACTGCATCCTTCACGCGTCCTTGGTCCTATAAATACACCGATGAGCGACGCTTAAAAGGTCCTTGGTTCTCTTTTTGCATGGTCCTCTCTGGCTCTCTCTAACATTGTGATATTTCTATTTAAAATTATAAAAAGTTAGCATTCTCAGTTGGCATTCTATTTTGTTCTCCTCTACCACCTTAGTAGAACTCTACGTTCGAGCACATAGCCCCCTTGCTCTACACGTCTTGGTTACTCTTGGGATCTCTACACTTCCTAGCACTGTGCAATCTACCGTATCCATCTTGACAGAGCAAAGTTGTAGCTTCAAAGTGATGCATTATTCTAACTACATTTTCTACATTATCTCCTATTTACTATTACATTTTACATCATTTTGTTTCTTTTACATTCAAGCACTTCTTTGCATTATTAGTCTCATTTTCAAGTAACATGTTGCAAAAGGTTATATATACATGATCTAAGTCCCTATCCAATCAACAAAATCATTCAGGGCATCCCATTTCCATCCCCATCTAGCACAACCCTCCTGCGGAGAAGGGGTCTAAACCGTGATCGACTGATGACCCCTCGGTATTTTGTTCTAGCCACCGACATTTTTGGTCACTACAATTTTTCTGGTGGTAGAAGGAGGGCCTTTTAGTGCCTTTTCCATGTGTCATGATAGTCTTGTGAGCCTTCTGCATCCTGATACGCATTAGCGTAAACCTAACACCCACCTGTGGTTGTTTACACGTTGTGCGGTGCAGATCGGTTACCTCAATGGTTCCTCTATAACCCTACAAGAAGTGAAGCCTTCGATTGCTAGTTAACTTGCCTCTTTCTTATGGTAGCCCTATAAGCCTTCTGCACCTTGATATGCATTAGCATAAACTTAACACTCGCCTTTGGTTGTTTATGCATCATGCAGTGCAGATCGGTCACCTCAACGGTCCCTTGGGAACCCTACAGGATGTAAAGCCTCGAATTGCCAAGTTAACCTACCTTTTTCTTATGGTAGTCTTGCATGTGCTCTGTACCCTATCATGCACTAGCATAAACATGACACCCTTTGCCATTTTTTATGCATCGTGCAGTGCATATCGGTCTCCTTGACAGTTCCTTGGGAACCCTATAGGATGTAAAGCCTCTAATTGCCAAGTTAACCTGCCTTTTGCTTACGGTAGTCTTTCATGCACTCTGTACCCTATCACACGCTAGCATAAATGTTACACCCCTTGTGGTTGTTTACGCATCATGTGGTACAAAACGGTCCCCTTGACAGCTCCTCGAGAGCCTTACAAGACATAAAGCCCTTTGATCACCTTTCTTTTTGGTTGCTCGCCAACTTATTGGCACTTCTTAGTTTGCAAAACTGCTTGGCTTTTTGATTTCCTTGCTTTTCGCATTTACAAAACTGTCTAGCTTAGTAACAATGAATTTCGCAACTACTGCTACTATCACCTTCAACATGGAGGTTCCCATCACTGTTCAAGGCACTACTGGTGCCTAACAATTGCTGAACCCAATGTTCGAAACATGTCGATCCCTCAAGATCTAAAATCAAGGACCTAAGGGCTTGGCCTAGCAACATGAGCATTACAACTTCCTTTGTGCAAAGGTTTAGGAAAACCTGCCTTTCGATATACATGAACTCAAAAGAAAATGTAGGTTTGAGTTCGCTTACTGTGACGGAAAGGAGTTTGTTCCCATTCATGGCATTTCCATACCTTTGACATAGGCAAACCAAAGGTTGCTAAAATAGCTAATCCAGTTGGCTAGACTTAGAGAGCAACAAGACATAGTGTTTAACTAGGATGAAGCTTTCTAGGACAAACAGGAGGAACTCGATTCCCAATCCAACGAGGGAGGTCAATCCAACCCCATTCCTGTCCCTTCTACCCAGTCCTTTTGGGCCAACTTGTTGTCTGTCACTACTTCCTTTTTCATCATGCCTACGCTCTCATAGCCTATGACTATAGCCACAATGGGTAGCCATGTCACCTTCCCAGTGTATCAATGCCCTTACTCTCCTGTTTCGTTTGTAGCAACTATGCCTCCGTAGGCTATTCATTAGTCCATTCCTGTAGCACATCATGCATCAATCATTGCAACCCTGTCACATGTTCATACTATACCTACTTTGTAATCTTACGCAACTATCATTGCAATTCCTACATTCACATCTATTCCACCCATAGTAGCGGGCCCAAGCCCATCCACGTGGTGGACTCCATTTACTTCTTCGCCTATTCAAAAACCATCGTAGATGTCTCATTACGTTTACTCTCAAACCTACCAAACCCTGCAAATGGTACAACCCAACACGGGGCTATGGTCTATTCAGCCAACGACACAAGCTGTCTATCCAATGACTCAAACCATGATTGCTACTCCAACAACACAACCTACCGAGTGGTGGACAGCGCAAGCAAAACCACTTGTAGGGGCTATCCCAATGGTACTGCTGCTGGGTCACGCCACTACCCCTGCCATTCCATAGGTAGGGGATGCCTTGGCAGCTCCTCAACCATCTACACCGTCACAAGGTTTGGACCAAGCATTCCAGCTCATCCCAACCCTTACCAAGGAAATAAAATTCCTCAAGGTTGTTGGGTCTGACATGGTACAAGTCATGGACTTTTACTAGGATGACCCCATCAGCTCTACAATCCCTTTTCTGACATTACCTCCAGGGATGTCTCTCCCACACTTCACGAAGTACGATGGGGAGGGAGATCCCAATCTGCATCTAGTTACCTTTAGGTCTGAATCTCTGCTATTACAATAATGGCTACACATAATTATTCATGTCTTCACCATGTCTCTAGCTGCGAAAGCTTTATATTGGTATCACGCACTGCCACGCTCGTCCATTTCAAATCTAGAAGAACTTCTGGCCCAGTTCATAACACGCTTCAAGTAAAAATTGAAGCTAGAAACCATGATGGTCTAGTTGATGAGCATGAAATAGGAGCCTCTGGAACCAATCCAAAAGTTCATCCAACATTAGAGTGCAACCCTTAAAAAACTTTGCGAGCCCATCGCGGAAGTCCACTTGTTGGCCATCTTTAAGGATGCAGTGGATAACTTTATCAAGTCCAAGCTATACTACCTCGCCTCTCACACTCTTAGTCAGTCCTTTGCGTAGACTAAAACTATACAGGATGCGGATGAGGTGAGCAAAGACCTAGCCTCTATCTCTTACAAAGACACCTTTACAAAGAAGGACAAGGGTAAGGCCCCAACAACCACAGTGGTCACTGTGGTGACCAAGGCCAAGCCTAGACCGAGTAACAATAGTAACAAGAATAGCAAAAAATCAACCATGTCCATATCTAACCCCACACCCAAGTAGGGCACCATGTCGCAACCTCCAGTACTTGCACTTGAGACATCTGCACAACCCAAGCCAAACTTTGAGTGTAAAGATCGCTCAAAGTACATCTCACTGCCTCTCAAGCCTTCAAAACTCCTGACGCAGCTATTGGTAGTGGGGCACATGCAATACAAGAAAATGTTACAAGAAGAAAACAACAGACACCAACGCTACTGTGAGCTCCTTAGGAACCCCTCTTTGTCCTTCCCCAATGAGCCCCTAGTTCTTAAGGGTTTTAGGCTGGACAAGTTTTGTGACTATCATCAATAGTGCGGTCACAACATGGATTACTATCTAGTATTGCAGGATGACATCCAAAGGTTGATCGACTAGGGAAAGTTGGTGTTGGATGAAACCAACCCAGTACACCTTGAAAACCAATCTATGCATGTCTATACAGACCCCTCAATGCCAGCAACACCAGTTACATCATCAATGCTATCGGCATTGACAGTGATCCTAGGCCACCCTAGCAACCATTCATGGTTCGTGTGCCTTAGCATAGTGCACCAGCACCCTAAGAAGCTAACCAAAGCTTACAACAGCCATTTTTCCTAAAATTCCCTCTACGAGAACCCATCTCTGCACCACCTATAAGCAAAACTATGCTACTTTGCCCGCAAATGCTGGTAGCGCCCTTCATCATTAGGGGGTAGACCCAGTCACCAACCCCCACCCTACGTAAAATAACTAAACAACCTTTTAGTCCTAAAAAATGGGAAGTGTGCTTTACAAGTGAGACATCGAGAAGAAGAACCACCCCTGGTACATCCAAGCCTATGTCTTCACCCCCTGCATCCACATCCTCGTCACCAAAGATGAACGTTACCACAACCACACGGTCCACGTCACCCTACCAAAAAGGGTCTGAACCTAGACCTGAAGTCGCTCATCCTTAGAAAATTCATCTGTTGGGATGAATCAAAGAGGAGGAAAATATTAAATAAGGGGTATCCAAGACCTTTTACATGCCTTCACCCAGGTTGAAAAAGCTCTAAAATAGAAAAACACTATGTTGAGCTTGTACGACCTAATCATGACATCTGTACCCCACCGCGAGGCTTTGATCCACATGTTGATGATGATTCTGGTCAATGAAGACATGCCAGTGGAGGAGGAAGTGATCCATTCAGTCATGCTTCCCCCTGCACTCATAGGGCCTAAGCCATCCCAATTGACTTTTAGTGACGATGCCATTAGGGAAGATCTCGAAAGGCGTCAGGTGACTACGACACCTCTTTTCATCACAATTTTGATTGGTCAACATCGGATTTGAAGGGTACACATTGATGATGGGGCCTCCATGAATGTCATCCCCTTCCCTATTGTGGACAAGTTGGGCTTGGTCGACCAAATCAAACCCACAATGATGTCATGTCTAAGGTCAGTCAAAGGGGAATGCATCCTGGTGAAAAGCACAATTCACATGGACTTCGTAGCAAGGGACTAGTTCCCCATAAATGCAATGTTCATAGTGGTCGAGGAAATGCTTGGGTTTAACCTAATCTTGGGGAGATCATGGTTAGCACAACTTAGGGATGTCTCCTCACCCATACATCAGGAAATCCACCTACCATATGCATGTAGGGAAGTGGTGATCCATGGTGACAAAGTAGCAGCACAAGCTATCAGTAACATAGATATGGAGCAGGGCTCGGAGGTTGTAACCTCTAAGAATGAAGCACCTGCTCATGCACACATTGAACATCCAGTAGAAGAATCAACTCAGCAAGCTGATATCCATGATGAAAGGGCATAGGTTGAATTTTCCTTCCAAGTGGAGGACAATGATGCAGACAAGGGCCCTAGAAAAACACCTCGATCTTATGTTCTGATCAACCCATGATGGGTCAAGAAGTAGCTACGCATAGTGTAGAAACTCCACTACTTCCTACCTAGTTGTCATCCCTCATGCATTCATCGCTTTTCACTTTGTTAACATGCAATATCTTTTGGCATACTATGCTATGGCCCGAAATGGCCTAAAACTAGCATCGTTACTTTTTGCTTTTTTAACATGCCATATCTTTTGGCATGCTACGCTATGGCCAAAAATGGCCTAAAACTAACATTGTTGCTTTTCTCTTTCTTAACATGCCGTCCTTTTGCCATGCTACACTATTGTCCAAAATGGCCTAAAACTAGCATCATTGCTTTTTGCTTTGTTAACATGTTGTCCTTTTGGCATGCTACGCCATGGCCCGGAACGACCTAAAACTATGTCACGCAATAGCTCGAAATGGCTTAAAACTAGCAATAACCAAAAATAGCTTAAAACTACCAATAGCCAAAAATGGCTTAAAACTAGCAATAGCCCGAAATGGCTCAAAACTAGCAATGGCCCGAAACAGCCTAAAACTAGTAAAAGCTCGAAATGGCTTAAAACTAGAAATAGCTCAAAATGGCTTAAAACTAGCAATAGCCTAAAATGGCTTAAAACTAGAAATAGTCCAAAATGGATTAAAACTAGCAATGGCCTGAAACGGCCTAAAACTAGCAATTGCCCGAAATGGCTTAAAACTAGCAATGGTCCAAAAAGACCTTAAACTAGCATTTTTCGATCTACTATGCCTTCAAAATTTCACAATTTTGCATTAGCTATTTTGCATTCCTTAGGAGTTACACATTTTCACGTCGACAACTTTGCATTTCTTGTTTTAGCAGCTATGTAGTTCCATGCCATAACGATCTACCATGACTTTGAACAGGAAAAATTGTAATCTCTGCATCATACATCTCATCATTTCTTTGCAAATTTTTGCTATACATGACTGCTACCAACAAGTGCCTCTTAACTAGGCTTTCATCTTGTTTTGATAGGCTAGGCAGAAAATGGCAATCCATCACAATCTCTCAATGCCTTTAGCCCTAGCAGGTCCACATGGAAAGCTCACGAGATAACTAAACCCAGACATAATCGACTAGGGGTCAACCACAGCTAGCACCATAGCATCTCTAGACTGGCCTGAGCATCTAGTCTGAACCCTAGATTTGGAGGCTGAGGATGTAACTGAGGACCCTCTCGTTGAGATGCCTATGACCACACCCAAGGGGAAAGTGAAAACATTAAAGCTTAGCTCCCTCCTAGATGCACAGATGCACGAGAATGTAGCAAAAATTTTGCAAGACAACATCAAATTCTTTGCATGGTCATACAGTGACATGCCAGGTTTAGACCCATGGCTGATACATCACAACATCGTCCTAGACCTGTGCGTGAATGCAGTCAAGCAAAAATCTCGTAAAGTCAAACCAAAGATTGCACTAGCCATGAGGGATGAAATCACCAAGCTATCAAGCTGGTTTCATCTGTGGAGTTTATTATTCAGAGTGGGAGTCCAACATTGTCATGGTTTCCAAGAAAACGGGTGGAATACAAATCTGCATAGACTTCTGGGATTTGAACAAAGAAATGATCAAGGAAGAATTCCCACTTCCAAGAATTGATCAACTCATCGACACTATAGTTGGTCCTGCTCTGTTATCCTTCATGGATGGATTTTTCGGCTACAACTAAATTCGCATAAACCTAGAGCATTAACTAGCAATGACCTTCATGATCCCATGGGGTACATTCTATTACACCATGATGCCTTTTGGGCTCAAGAATGTTGGAGCAACCTACCAGCGAGCCATGACTTACATCTTCAATGACTACATCCTAAAAACACTAAATGACTACGTGGACGATATAGTAGTCAAGTCCAAAGAGGCAGTTGATCATCCATGCAATCTAGGAGTTGTCCTCAAGTTTTTTCAAATGCATGATTTGCACCTTAACCCTAAGAAGTGTGTTGGTCATGCTAGACACTGTACATTATAACATTTCATGCATCCGGTCAACACACACAACTATCACTTGATCTGAATTTTTCTCACCCCGCAGCCACTGATCCTTTTTGAGATCCGAATCTCATGCCCAAAATCCTATATATCTCCTATTTTTCCACTAGATCAAGTGGGGGAAATTTGAATCTCACACACTAAGGAAATCTGGGCATCAATCTCATATGCTGGGTTTCATATAGACTTGGACATTGTACACCCGTAATCCAAAACCTACATCTTTCTAGCATCCATTCTCATCCATCGGGGCTAAATGTCCGCCTTGCGATTAATCTGCAACTGCGTTCTGACCAGTGCACATTGTAATTGTTTATCAATACAAACAATTTGCATTATTTCCCAGATTCTTGCAGTTTACATTATTTTTTCCTGTTCACATTTTCCCTGTTTTCATTATTTAAACAGTTTACATTTGTTTTCATTTGTTTACATTTAGTTTTTCATTAGTTTACATATAACCCAACACATTGCAATTACATACATTTGAGGAAGTCCTCGTTTGATCCACATGTAGACCATTCAAGGCACTCTGCCTCCATTAATTTCTAGCTTGCCCTTAGGTGAAGGCAGAGTCTTACTGTTTCATCTGTAGATCTCTTGGTGTTTGTTCATTCTAGCCTCTCGTTGATGATTTGAGATGGTACAGTAAATTGGCACTAGATGGAGGGCCACTTCTATTCACATTTCATTTTCCTATCCATAGCATCCAGCATTTGGCATACAACATCCACACATTGTTCACAGTGTTCACACACTAACCATTGTTAGTTCACCCTATTCACAACTCTCCACAACATCCACACATTGTACCCCAATGTACACATGCTCCCCTCATCCTGTCAATGCTGCCCCCTACTCATAGACTCCATCTAAGCTTTTCTTGGCTTGCACATACTTCCCTCTATTGGCACACACTACACTCAATGTCTAGGACACTGTCCTCTACCTGCACACGCTGAAGTTGATCACACTATAGACTTATCATGCTGTAGACTTGTCACGTTGTATTTGGTCATGCTTATGTTGGTCACACTGCAGTTGGTCACGCTATAGACGTGTCACTGCAGTTGGTCACGTTGCAGACTTGTCATGCTACACACGTTGCATTCCAGTCACATTGCACATGCTGCACATTACATACGCTACACCCTCAGCCCAGACCACACACTGCACTTGTTGCCTTGTTTCCTTGTCTATACGCTGCCCAATCACACATCACCATGGAGTATTCCTAGGTCTCCAACATACATGCCCATGTAATCCTCACACAAGAATAGTATAACTACATCTATTTGAAGATTCAAGCCAACCTTCCCATTGACCACACCAAGAAGGAAGCGAAACAAAATTTTGAGCACATATACATGGGGGGTCATGACTTCATTCCCTCCACATATGAAATCATTCCCCTTTCTAAGTCCTATAACCCACTCATCTCCCAACTCATTATGGCAAGGAGCCGAAACTCATGATGACCCACTGAGGAGCCCCAAAACCAAGATGTGGAAGATGACTTCGTGGCACAATCTGAATATGAGGATTTGTATTACACCCTCACTCACATGCCTATGTGAACCCATCATTCCACCCTTGCAGGGATAGACGACCCCTCACCAAGTGCTAACGAGCACACAAGCACCGATATCTCGACAGAGATTACCCACATCCATCTTCACCCAGTACATAGTGCACATGCAAACACATGGAGCCCATATCATCACTGCAGCTCCATACATCCATGGTGTCACTTCACAGTTTTGGCTAGGCAAGGAACCATACTGTACTGTCTGAAATCGTCAATCACCAGTTGGAAGGAAACAGAGACCGTGAGATCGCAGGACATGCACAGAAGACCCCGCCTTCACTTGAGGGCAAGCTAGACTGCACGAAGGCAGAGTACCTTGGGTGGTCTGCACACGGATCAAACAAGGATTTACCTGCACGTATGCCAAAGTGCTATACGCTAGGTTATGCGTAAAAAGTGTAAATGGGCGCAAACAGCGTAGCAGATATGACAAGGCGTAAACGTAAATGGGCGCAAATAGAAAACATGCAAGAAATTAACGTAAATTGTAAACAGTGGTATTACAGAGTTAGAATACAGTGCACCGGTCTAACATAGTTGTGATGGACACAAGGTAGACGAAAAGCCCCGGTGAATGCAGGGACGGCTAGGCTGGTATACGTTGTAGGTGCGGCGTAGAGACGACATACAGGTTTTCCAGTGTAAGAGGGTTTTGGCTCTTGTGCGCAGCGTAATTACTCCTAGGTATGCTCTAGGATTTTTTCCAACTGTCCGGGTGAAGTGGAAAAGTGGGGTTTTTATACCGGTTGTTATGATAGACTCGGGTTAGGAGACATGTGGCGCGTTGACCGAGTGCATACAATTTACAAATATACAACACATTACATCTACTGGGCGTATACGCAAGGCGTATACACTACATTAGGCTAGCGTACACGCTGGGCGTATACGCTGGACGTGCTAGGCGTGTGAACTTATGTGAAGATGCCATGAACGCTAGGTGTACATGCTGACAATGGTTGGGTGTATACGCTGACGGCTGCCAACTTGCTTCAATTCTTGCTCTTCAGTGCTGTCTTCATTTTGTCATTGAGACTTCATCGTCCGGTGTGTGCATCTATGATGCCGAGCATACAGACGAGGCGTGTACATTGGGCGCGTAAGTCGGATGTCTGCTAGGCGTATACGTTGGGGATGTCGGGCGTATATGCTGTTGATACTGGGCGTATACGCTGTTGATGCTGGGCATATATGCTCGTACTACACATTTAGCGAAAAGTAAGCCCTCTGATTCCAAATGTTGCAATGTGCAACGCCAAATGTAGTCGTGGCCATTTGTGGATCCCAGGGACCTACTTCTTGTTGGGGAAGCACTAAGCTCAAAATTTTGTGGTGTTTCATTAGCCCCTCTTTGTTGACGCTTGGAGGAATCTACCCAAGAAGCATCAACAAAGAAGTGAAAAACACCATAAGCAACTTGATATAGACTTTGTCCTTTGCCACGTGACTGGACGTCATTGCACTGTGTTCAGTAGTACATGGGAAAGGGAAATTTGTAGCTGATAGGAGAGGAGAGATTGTGGGGAGTGGCGACTCCCCAAGAAATTATGCTGGGAGATGGGGTGCTCGGGTGTGCGGCATGCTGGTCCTTGTCAATAGCCATTGTTTAGCAGACTTGGAGTTCAGACATGTGATTGGTAACCTTTGGCGGAACAAGGCTCCTGGTTAGTGTTCAAGAGCACTTGTTGGCAAGACCAAAGCCATGGGGAGTTGTGTTACATGCTTTGGAGGAACAGGGCCTGTGTTTAATGTTTAGGGGGACATGTTGGTGGAGAGCCAGAGCCATGAAACTATATGCTTTTTGACTATTTTAGACATGAGTACTTGGTTTTGAGACAACTGCCCTCCTGCCTGGGGCTTATATGGGAAGTGCCAGGAGTCTCGTTTTTTTTTTGTTTTTTTTTGTTTAGGAAATTGTAAACTCTGCATTGATTTTGTACTCATGTGTGACAACACGTGACAACATGTTAAAAATTTTGGGTGTACTGGATGTATCAGAGGTATGGTTGAATAAAATGTGTTTGTGAATGGATAGGGAATGGGTCGGTGAATGGGGATGTACTAGTGAACGGTTTGATTTTATCATGCGTGCTATGAACATTGTCCCATCTTGTCGCTTGCGATGAGATGCATTCTTGTGCAAAAACCTCTGGGTTTCATCCTGCAAACACAACTCCAAGAAGACAAGAAAACCATGAGTGAATGATCGAGCCCAGACTTACATGGCAGCAGGCTGTATGTCAATTGCAGCAGTGTTGGTAGAATCTCCTGATGGCAGGTGATGCAATGATGAAGCATGAATGTGGCGGCAGATTGATGAACTAGCAATGAACTTGCTAGTTTATAGTCTTGGCGGACTATGATGGGTTAGTTTTATGTCGTAACCCGTTGGACATTGGCTGTTTAGCATCGTGACAAACGTTACATTGCCAGTTTTTAGTCTTAGCGGACTATGAGGAGGTAAGCTAGTTTACAGTCTTAGCAGACTCTAATGGTTGCGACAGTGGCAGTTTACTATCATGCCAGATGGGTGCTAGTTTATCGTCATTTCGGACATTGTGGGGTATCAGTTTACCGTCATGATCCCAGGATGAGCTGTGGTATCAGTTTATAGTCATGATTCTAGGAATTTCTGTGGTATCGGTTTATAGTCATGATTCCAGGACTTTCTGTGGTATCGGTTTATAGTCATGATTCCAGGACTTGCTGTGGTATCGATTTATAGTCATGATTCCAGGACTAGCTATGGTATCGGTTTATAGTCATGATTCTAGGACTTGCGCGTACCTGAGCTCGTTTCCTTCCATGTCAGCTAGTTTGAATGCTCCATTGTCGAATGCTTTAGTAACCAAGTAAGGCCCTTCCCAATTAGTTGAGAATTTGTCCGAATGTTTCCAAACGGCTTTAAGCACAAGGTCACCTTCTTCGAATGCTTTAGTAACTAAGTAAGGCCCTTCCCAGTTAGCTGAGAATTTGTTCGGGTGTTCCCGAACGGCTTTAAGCACAAGATCACATTCTTTGATAGGGTGCTTTTTGATGTCATGCCGATGTCGTTGCCATTGTTATTTTTGGTACCATTCGATCTGATCGAGGGTGCGCACACGTTTTTCCTCCACCGAGTCAAGATCAATGATTCATACATCATTATTTTGCCCGCCGTCAAGGAGCCCAGAAAGTGTGATCCTTAAAGATGGTACCTGCAGTTCCAAAGGTAAAATAGCTTCTAAACCATAAACAAGACTGTATGGTGTCTTACCCGTCAAAGTTCGCAGGGGCCATGTGATTTGCGTTGTATGCAACTCGTTCAGTGGGACATGTATCAGATTGCTATGTTTTTGATAGGTACTACATGTTTTGACTTTGGCGAGATAGTCATATTCCATGCATGGCCAATAATAACCCAAGCACTTGATTTTCATTGCCATGGCTTTTGGCGCTATGTGTCCCCCACATAGTCCTTCATATACCTATTCAACAATAGTGTGGGCATCGACACTACTAACACATGTTAGCAATATGCCTTCGTAGGATCGTCGACACAGTGTGTTTCCTACCAAGGTATATTGCTTAGAACGTTTTCGCACTGCGTATCTCTGTGCATTTGTTAGATGTCGCGGTGTTTTGCTATGTAGAAGGTATTCTTTTATGTCATCGTACCATTCTATTGCGTGTGTTGAACTAACAGATGCAATTGGCAACGTGTCAAGGGTGTCAGTGATTGGTTCAGCACAACTAGTTATGGAGTTTGGTAATGTATGGAACATGTCTGACGATATGTTTAGTGCTAATGTGGCTAACGCATTTGCGATGGTGTTATCATTTCTGGAGAAGTGTTGTACATCAATGTTTTCGAATCACCTCATTAGGTGTTTTGCTAAGTCGTAGTATGGTTGTAAATGTTGGGCTTTACATGTATAGACATCCGTGACTTGATTTATGACCAGTTGCGAGTCCCCTCTGACTACAAGCCATGTGATGTTTAAAGCCAGAGCTACCGCAAGACCTCTAAGGAGACCTTCATACTCTGCTCTGTTGTTCATACAAGGAAAGTCAAAACGATAGGCAAAGGGTCAGATCTCCCAAGAGGGATAGGTGATGACAGTGGCTGCACTTCCTCCCCGAGAGGTGGATGCCCCATCAAAGTTCAAAATAGCATCGTAGTCATCGGGTACTATGTCTATGCTGCTTATATTCTCATCTGGGAAGTCTGGGTCTATAGTCGTTTGGTCATGCGTTGATGATGTTGCCATTTGATTTACTATAGCTTGACCCTTAACTGATGATTGCGCTATGTAGTACAGGTCAAACTCGGCTATCATGGCCTTCCATTGGGCTATTCGACTTGTTTCGTAAATATTCCCTGTTATGGCTCTCAGTACATTGTCCTTGCAAATTATGTAAACCTGGTTGCGGAAGAGGTAATGTCGCCATTTTCTTAAAGAAAAGACCAAAGCTAAACATGACTTCTCCACATCGGTGTACCTTTTCTCATGGGCAACTAATGTGTGGCTCAGGTAATATACAGGGACTTCGGTTCCGTCATCTCGTTTCTGGCAAAGCATAGATGCACTGAACGAATCCGAGGTAGCAAGGTAGATGTAGAATGGTTTATCATTTTGAGGTGGATAGACTGTGGGTAGCCGGGCAAGTGCCATTTTAATGTCATCGAATGCCTCTTGACACTGCAGAGTCCATTCAAAATGTACGTTCTTGTGTAGCAGGTGGTTCATGGGTTTCAATTTATCTGTTAGTTTTTCTATGAAGCGCCTGATGAACTGTAATCTACCTTGTAGACCTCGAAGTTCAGTAAGGTTGCCTAGTGGTTTCAGGTTTGCTATGACCTTAACCTTATTGGGGTCTACTTGTATCCCTGCTTCTGATGCTATAAATCCAAGCATTTTTCCTATTTTGACGCTGAAGACACATTTTTTTGGGTTAAGCCTCAGTTCATAATTTAGACAATGTTTTAATACTAAGTCTAGATCTTGTACATGTTGTTGCTCCATTTTTGACTTAACTACAATGTCATCCACGTAGCCGTTGAGTGAGTGTAGTATGTAATCGCTAAAGATAAATGTCATCGCTTTTTGATACATGGCCCCAGCGTTCTTGAGACCAAAGGGTATCATTGTGTAACAAAAGGTTCCCCATGGTGTCATAAATGTTGTCCGAAGTTGATGTTCCGGGTTGATACATATTTGATTGTATCCTGAGAAGCAGTCCATGAAGGATAATAGCGCATGCCTAGCAGTTGAATCAACAAGCTGATCGATGCTGGGTAGAGGAAAATCATCCTTTATGGTTGCAACATTCAAATCCCGGAAGTCAATACACAAATGAATACTTCCGTTCTTCTTCGGAATGATGACCATGATAGACATCCACTCGGCATAATCAATAGCCCGAATGAAACCAGCTTGATAAATCTTAGTGATCTCATTGCGAACTACTAATGCTACCTCAGGCTTAACCTTTCATGCTTTTTGTTTTACTGGTCTCATCTTTGGATCAAGGATGATATTGTGTTGGATAATTCGGAGATCTAGCCTGGGCATGTCTGTGTAGGACCAAGCGAATGCTTTCATATTTTCCCTAAGCACATTCTCAATGTTTTTGGCTAATGGTGGTTGTAATAAGGTGCTTAACTTTAGCATTTTGGTTTCTCCATCGGGCATGATGATGGGAGTTTCAAACAACGGGTCTTCAGTGATATTCTCAGCCTCTATGTCAAGGAATTTTGTCATGCCTTTGTAATCGTCTGTTATTTGCTGCATTGAGGCTATGATTGCATTGTCCATTGGTGAACTCACATTGATGAGATTTATGTTAATGTCTCTTGTAATTTTTCTGTATGGTCTGTCAATGATTAATAATGCGATTAGATGTTGGCAGTCCATTGAGCTTGCTCCTGCCAATAAACAGAGAGCTGAATAAGCAAAGGGGTATCGTTCTGTGTCTTTTGGTGATTTTAAACTATGTGTATATGCATAATGGTGGATTATCGTCACACCGTGACACATTGGCAGTTTAACACCTTACCGAGCATTGAGTGGCAATTTAAGGCCTTACCAAGCCGTAAGTGGCAATTTAAGGCCTTACCGGGCAATAACTTGGATGGGGAAATGGCAGTTTAAGGCCGGACCGGGCCAATATGGCAGTTTAAACTAGAACATTCAGAGTAAACGTGTAAAATGGGGTCCATGGAGGAACCAAGACGTAGCAATCTCTATTTTAATAATGTTTATTAGTTTTATTATATATATATATTTTGCTCGAAAAATAAGGAAAAAGGTGAAAAAAAACCAAAAAGGCGTAACGGCGGCGTCAGCGTCAGCGTAGCAGAGCATCAGTATCAGCGGAATGCTATATAAAGGGGGGGGTCCATTTGCTTCTTACTTTGAAAGCGATAGAGCGTAAGCGACAGTGTAAACTATTAAAGCATAAGCGTAAACTACATTGCCTTAGTGTCAGCATAAATTTCCTCGTGAGCGTAGACGCCGAAGAATAACCCCAACGTAGGTGCGCAGCATTAAACCCTAGCGTAGACGCGGAGCGTTAAACCCCAGCGTAGACGCGAAGTGCAAACTTGCAGGCGTTAGCGTAGACACTTCTCTTCAGCGTAAACGTGTATCGTCAGCATAAATAGGCCGAGATGGGCAAGGGCAAAGAAGTGGAGGGCCAGGGGAGGAAGGGTCCCGACTTGACCATCGCGGAGGAGATGAAGGCTATGCTGCAGGGCCTGCCCAGGCCAAGGATACCATCCTAGCCCGTGACATCCGACAGGTAGGCTCTGATCTTTGCCTCTGATTGTTTCTATGCTTTGTCTTGTATAGCGTAGACAGTCTCGGTGTATACGCCGAGTGTAGAGGTTTTTTAGGTGTATGGGATTTTGCGACGCATACGTCGAGTGTCACTTTGTAGCGTAAGCCATGACGTCATGAGTTTTTTGTGCAGTCTTGTTAGGGTGATTTGTTTTTTTTATCAGCGTAAACTCTTTACTATGACGGCGTACAGGCTGAGGGTTTATTCGGCGTATACGTTGTTAGTCTACAGTTGTCTTTCAGCGTAAACTTGTTTTTTCTATTTCCGGTGTAAACTTGTTTATTCCTTGCTGGCGTAGACTGTTTATGCTTAAATCGCGCTGCGGCGTATACACCGACGGTTTCTTCGGCGTATACGCTGAGCGTAAGATAGTTAATTTTCAGCATATACGTTGAGTTAGGTAGCGTATATGCTCAGTGTACAACATATACGCCATGTTCAAGCCACGTATTATGCTAAGTGTGGACTGCTTCGCTGGCGTATATGCTGTTCTATAGGGCATATACGTTGAATGCAAACAGTTAGTAACATTTTTCCAGATTTTAAGTGTCGATTCATGATGTAAACTTTTACTTTTTCGGACTAATCTGTCATGGCATCGTGATTGTTTACAGGGATAGCAAGCGCTTCCTCATCGTTGTTGAACTTGTCAGGGTATTAATATGGGTCAGCCCTATTGAGGAAGGTGAGGTTCCCCCAGACCTGACCATGGATGATAACGGGGTTTGGTTCAGGGGAGGCGCGTGTGGATTTCTATCCTTCCTGTTGGACAATTTCGAGGTGGCTATCTGGTCCAACTTTGATGAGGTGACTGCACGGAGTGTGCTTGAAGAGATGCTGCCAGGGACTGTAGAGGGTGTCATGGTTTTTATACAGGACATTGACAAGAGGCCTCTGGTTAATGAAGATGGTACTACCCGCGAGCCTCAGTCTACCCACCCATTAACATGTATGTGGGCACTATTGCCGCGAGGGTTGGATTATCTCAACAATACGTTGTTCATAGTTGCCCGTGTGCATACATTATTCCAGAACCCTCCTGGCACAGTGTATCAAGTGGCTAGGTAGGAATGTTTAAGCTTACTGTTTCCTTTCATTGTTTAGCATTTGCTTCTTGTTTTGACCCATATTTGCTTACAGGCCGAAGACCAACCTGGATGGGACACTCATAGAAGATGAAGGATTAGCCCTTGCTCGCACTACTCTGGAAGCATTTATGATAGGCCCCACCCTTCGTGGGACTGTACTGGGTCAAACGAAGGGTTCGATGGTCCATTTTCATAAGCAGTTCTCCAGAGCATTTGCGATGTGCAAGGCTTGTGGGTGGCTTCATGAAGACTGGACTGACAATGGGCCAGTCTTCCCTCGTGACCTCGGTAGCACATCTAGATCTGCGACTAACGGTAAATGATAACATTTCCTAGATGTGTTAATGGGTTTGTCTAATTGTTTTGATTTACGCTGATACAATCATTTTAAATTGTTTTTATAGTTGATGTACCTTCTGGTGAGGATTCGGTGACCACTTGGCCAACCGAGACGACTTTGTCAATGAAGTTCAGAGGGGTGGCTAAGGCCCAGAAGTGGTTGCGTAATCATGCTCCTCCGTCCCTCGCTCGTTGCCTGGATGATGCTGGCCTCATGGAGCTTTTTATGACCCCGAGTCCTGACATTTCCATTGGGGAGATAATCGGGATTGTAGACTCCTTTAATAAGTCTGTCTCATACTACAGCAGCCGGATTAAGGGTGTGAAGGTAGTTTTCCATCTGTCGCCCAAGTTCTTTTCAAACCTATTTGGCGTACCAGTAGATGGCTTGAATGTAGTACTAGATAGAGCTCATAAGGAGCTCTAGACTATTCGGGAGTTGGAAGATTGGCTAGGCGTGGCCAAGGGTGCAAAGGGATTCCCGATGTAGGGGAAGGAAAAAGTTGTAGAAGTGAACGAACTATATCCCCTGTTCAGAGCACGGGTATTCCCTAAAACTATTTCCCAGGTAAGGTGCCTTGGGGTTGAGGCTGTTCGTGTCATGCGAACTGTTTTGGAAATAGCCATGCGATATAACTGGGCACAGTTTTTGTTGTCAGGTATGCACAAGGAGATAGTGCTGTTGCGCTCGAATGTCGAGGTGCAATCCCATTTCACCTTCGCATTCTTTAACGGTTATCTTTGTCGTTTTGCCGAGTTCTTGGTGGTTCGTGTAGACAACAAGTTTGTTCTGTGGGATCGGGGTCAACTATTCCACCCATGGATCAATCACCTGTATGATACAGCCAAATCCCAAGATGCACCTGAAGGCATTGATGAATCCACTTCTATTACCATAGGGGGATCATCTGGCGGTTCAATCCACACACGTGATAGTTTGGGGTTGGAGCCAGATGAGGTACCCTACACTGCTAGAAGGGCAGAACAGGTCATCAAGGAAACCGTTGGCCAAGCTAAAGCAAAGCTAAAGAGGCCTAAGTGCCCAGCTGAGGAAGTCTCTGGTGTGAACTAGCGACGCGTGAAGTGGATACACTTCAAGATGCCTGGTAGGCGGACCTCGCTCGTTTATCATTTTCGTTTTGTTTGTAAGTTTTACCTCGATCTCTTACATGTCTTTGATATTTTTTTGGCTCAATTTTAAAACAGTGAGGAAGAAGGCTCTAGAGACTATTACTGAGGAGGAGGAGACCAATACAGAGAAAAACAATGAGGAGGAACATACAGAGAAGAGCTAGGGCGGAGAGACGGAGGAGTTATTGGAGAAAACCATGGAAACTAAGCCATTGGACAACCAGGGCAGTGTTGATCAAGTGTTCCACAGGTTTCTTTAGGGAGACTTGGATCTGGGTGATCCCCCAGAAGGTGACAAGGATCATGATATGTTTTTCTCTTTATCTCATTTCAGTTTCTCCTGTCAGTCATCATTTTTGTGGTATATTATTTATTTTTATGTTTTGCATTTTTATCTTGTCCAGATGAAGGTAGTGAGACCAGGACAATGCGTTTGGATGTACCAATGAAGATGGTTCCCCCAGAGAGGACCGCTGAGGTTAGTTCATCATGTACCCATGAGTCATTTACATGGTCTAAAATGCCAAGCAAAATGGATTTTGTGACTGGACTTGCGGAAGAAGTCGTTGAACGGATCCAGGAGGCCCACCCTGAAATAGGTATAAATCATTGAAAGTTTTGGAATTTCACATTTTATTTATATTGTCCTAACATTCATATTTTTCATGTGGGCAAGTGCTAAACTGAGATGGGATCCCTCTGAAAGCTTTAGCATAGACAGTTTAACCGCACTTTCCCCAAAAGTGGAACAGGTGCCAAGGCCTGTTTACGATGGAGTTGCGGAAGGCTTTGTGCATAATGCTAAATCGTTATGGACCTGTAAGCATTCCATTGAGAAATTGTGGCTACAGATTCAAGCAAAAGAAAGGGAAGTCTCTGAGTTGTCGATGGAACATGATGATCTAAAGGCCCGGTACGAGTTCGCTGCTACTAGGCTAAGCGGTGATCGCTCTTGGTGCATGTCCAAGGTCACATACACAAGATATTGGAATCTACTGAATCGTCACGCATCGTTGACTCAGAGAATGGTAGAGCACAAAGCCAAAATTGATCTCCTGAATCTTAAATGTCAAGATTGGAAAGCCTTTGCTTCCAAGGTTCTTAAATGGGGTCACGACGAGAAAAATCACAAACATTATTACAAGAAGTGGCTAAAAGAGGTGTCTATTGAAAAGCGGCAACTGGAGATGTTTGTGGAGGGTTTGGGTTTGTGTTCTGCTTTCGATACTTTTGCTCAGAATACAACTGTGGAAATGGAGTCGCCTCTAAGGGTAATCACAACTGCTTCTGGGGAAGTGTCAGTTGGTAAATTCCCTCTGAAACGTCCTACCTGGTCAGCTGTTGATAAAGGGAAGACTTTGGCAGATGTTGACTTAGGCCTGGATGGGATAGACTGGGCTAGCATTTCAAAAGAAGAAATCCTCCGTCGGCTGGAGTTCGGCTTAGGGGGATCTCCTATGGTAAACGTCTTGTCCTTATAAAATTTACTGACTAGTGTTTAAAACTTTGACATTCACTTATTCTTATGTTGATTGTTCTCTTTGGTATTTCTAGGATGAAGGTGGCGATGATGCTCAAGAAGCTGGCCCTAGTGGAGTAGGGGCCTCTGATGCTAGTGGATCCAAAGGGGATGATCCTCTAGTCCCGGATGCTTAGGCTCTCTTTTTTTTGTCTTTTAAGTTTTTGTTGTTTTTTTTTGACTCAGACTGATACGGGAATCATAACTTGAAAATTTTGAGATGGAGGAAAACAGTTGATACTTGTAATTGTACAACATTGCATGTAAAAATTTTTTTGTTGATTTTGACTTTAATTGTAAACACGACGCAGTAATGAAAAATGTTTTGGCTTGTTTTTCTATTTTGTTTTAAGTGCAAAGAAGAGATGTGATTGTAAATGCTAAACAAAAAGGAGAACGAAGTATGCATGCATGAACTAGGTTAAGGCCATTTCGGGCCCCAGTCGTAAACGAGGAATATTTTGAATGATACGGGCGGATTTTTTCTGTTGGCCAATCATTGTTGATCGTGGCTAGTTTTACGTCTTTACGGACGTGATAGTCTAACATCGTTTCGGACATGTTATAGTTTAACGTCATTTTGGACTAGAAGTGTTGATATTATTGTAATAGTTTTTTGATTTTCTTCTTTTTAATGTTAGGCGATATGTCAACCGGGATGATTCTGTATTCAGCATCCCCTTCACTAATTACGTTAAATGGCAATTCAGCCCAAGGGACGTCTAATGGAATGGCTTCCGTGTCAGTGTTTTCAGATGTTTCGATAATTGGTAGGGGTTCTGTGTTATTTTCCATTTGAGACGTTATATGTACAGAGTCAGATGTAGGTGTTTCTGTTTTAGGAGGCTCTTGTTCTATGTTCGAAGGTTTACTACTTACCAGTGGGTGCGCATTTTTATCATTTCGTTTAGGCTCTTCAAGTTCGACTTCTGATCCTTGGTCCATGTTCATGTGTGATGAGATAATGGGCATAGCAGCTTCCCCGTGTATGATGATTTCACCGCCTTCATAAGGCAGATGGATCTCCTGATGTATAGGAGAAGAGACAACTCTCAATTGGGCCAACTAGGATCTTCTTAATATCAGGTTGAACCCTAGCATCTCCTCAACTACTAGGAATTCGGAAGATGTAGGGAACTGATCTCCCGCTATGAAATCTAAAGTTATTATGCCTTTTACGATTACGTGTGCCCCACTGAATGATTTTAAACATGTAGTCACTGTTGGTTTAATTATTTCAGTAAGCCCCAATTGTTCAACGATGGGATATGATACAACATTTGTTGCAACTCTGTCATCTACGTGGACTCTATGTATCTTGAATTGGTTGATATGTATCGTTATGAACATAGGGGTTATTGTTATTTCCCTTATTTTTTCGTCCACCCTAATGTTGTTGTCATGGAAGCTCAAGGGTTTAGGAGTGGTCCCGTGAGACGAGTACATTACTGCATGGATGACAAGTTCGTTCGGGGGCAAGGCCTCGCTTACCAGGATCGACGTTAACATGCATACTAGACCTTCTTGATGTGTTTGGGATGTTAGCACCAAATTTTACAAGCTCAACAAAGTTTTCTTTTGCTTCAATTCTTGGGTAACTTGTGTCAAGGCCGTTGCTAAATCCTTGCTATTTGGAGCATTTTTATCAATGATAACTGGGTCCATTGGGCCCAACAGTTTTATTTCATGTCTTGTAGGTTTGTCATTTTCGTTTGAAGCTATCGTTTTAAGCAGTTCATGTTTTTCAGATGATTTGCCTTCATTTCCCGCATCTGATTGGTTGTTAGGCGATGACATAGGCACAGAGTTAAGTGGAATGGGCTTAGGTGGCCCGAGAGCTAACTGTTGGCGTTCCTTCTCCACACGTTCACATGTAAGCCTATCTACTAGACGTTCTCGTGTGTGGCATGGAGGTGGGACTAGTCTTGGAGCCTTGGGCTGCCCTTGGATATCCACCACATATGGAGCTGGGCAGGGTTGCAGTTGTGCTATTGGATGTGACTGGTTAGAAGGCTAGATAGGGATCCTAATGACGTAGGGGCTGGGCTGGCCTGGTGCTCGTGAGATGGAGGTTTGGTAATCATTACAAGTTTCAGGTATCCTAATGACATACGAAGTTGATTTTGGTGGAGGTTGGACCTCCACTGTTGCGACCGCGGGTGGTACCCAGACTACGAAAGGGGTAGGCTGAGTATGAGGGGTTGATGCATTCGAGGGGACGATGGGAGGGACACGCACTACATACGATTTTTCCCATGTCATGGTGTTAGGCGTGGGCGTGGACACAGCGGGGGGAATCTGAACTACGAGCGGCCTATTGGGTGTTTCTTGTTTATACAGGGGATAGATAGTGTTAATGTTGGGTGCTTTAGAACCATCATCAAGGTAGATTGTATTAATTACGTATGGCGCCTCTTTGGTGTTCAGGGGGTCTTTGTACACCCCCATAGCTTGATTCTACGGTTGGATCAGGTTGGCTTCATCAAAAGTGATTTGGCCTTCATTGATCATCTACTGAATATCCTATTTCAAGGTGAAACAGTAGTCTGTACCGTGTCCGTTTTGTTGATGGTAGTCGCAAAAGCGATCCATTCTGAAGCCTTTGGGTACTGGAGGCTCATTCAACGTTGCTAAACTTGGGTTTTGAACGAGTTGGCAGAACTGGTCATGTCTCTAGATGGCTGCTGGGGACAACTGTTTATGCTTCATCAGCCTAGCCTTCAGGAGTTGATCAAAGAGCTGGGAAGGCTTCATTGGTAGAGGCATGTATTGCGAGGGTTCTTTCCTCTCGAAGTTTCGTGTACGGTTTGTTGGGTTTTGTGATGATGATGATTCTGGCACAGCTGTGGGAGTTGGTTTATTGTAGTTAGTAGGGGCTGCGGGTGGTTTGTTTTGTTGTTGTGCCCCTGCTATCACCGCTATAGTTTCCTTATTCTTCTCTTTATCTTTTTTGGTGTGTTGATTCTTAAAGGCTAGGTATGCAGGGTCATGACTGTTTTGGGCCACTTCTTCTATGTTTTTAATTTGTACAAATGCTTGATTAAGATCACGTGCGTTAAGGTAATACAGCTTGGATTTAAAAAAATCGTTAACAGCTCCTTTTAGAATAGTAAGCAGGTAGGTCTGGGAGATTGGCTCATGCAGTTCGTTGAGAGCGGCACTTCACCTCTGAATAAATTTCTGTATAGGTTCAAGCGGTGCTTGCTTAACCTGCATGAGGCTGTCCAGGGTGGCTTCGGGTTTCAAGTTGTACTTGAACCGAGTCATGAACTGGTGTAATAAGTCTTCCAAGGAGAAGATGGAATTCCTTGGTAGGGCCCGATACCAATCAAGTGCCCTCCCTATGAGGGACATGGGGAACACTCAGAGAATGGAGTGGGGCCATGCTTGGAGCAGCACGCATTCTAGCTTAAATGTTATCAAGTGTGCATTAGGATCTGTCTTCCCATTGTATTTAGTTAGTGTTGGTAAGGGAACACCTTTGGGCAAGGTTAATGGTGGGACTAATGAGCTGATGGGGTCATCTTGGTAGAAATTCACTACCTCCAGTTCCCCATCGGTAGCTATTTTGAGGCATTTTACCTCGTTAGCTAATTCTTGCATCAGTTTCTTCCCATCCTCCCAATCTTGGGCACTCGAAAACATGGTAGCTGGAGGTTGTGCTATATTATACGGGTTAGATTGTTGGACGGTGGGTTGAAAAGCTGAAAGTTGTGCGACCGGGGGTTGCACTTGTGGCACATGATAGGGGAGAGGCTGTGGTTGCTGTGGCGGCGGCTGTACTGGTGGAACATTAGCTGGTTGCACCATATGGGGTGGGATATTGTAGTGAGGAGGTTGATGTTGCTGTGGTTGAGTGCCCATCGTTACCTATTGTGCATCTACGTTTTGTGAAGGGACCCCCTGTTGGGTTACAACGGTAGAAGGGGCTGTATGCGTTTGAATGTGCAGGATGTAGTGAGCAGATGTGGATGCTGGTATTACGTGTGGCATCCCTATCACTTGGGGTGGGAGTGTTGCTCCCACGTTATCGCAAGGGGGCAGTGCTTCTGACGATGGGCCGGCTGCTACATCAGGGATGATGGCAAGAGGGAGTGTGCTGAATTGCAGATCAGTTGGAGGTGGCACATGAGCAAATGAGGATGTGTGCAATGGAGGCATTTGTGTGTGAGTTAATCTGAGGGGTTGGATGGGCAGGATCTCCCCTATACCGGGATGAAAAATGGGGTTAACCTGTGCTTGCGGGCTTAGAGTGTGGTAAGAATCCTCTTGTTTAGATTGAGCGGCAAAGTCATCCTCTTCCTCTAGTTGGGACTCTAGTGCGGGCTAATCCGAGGAGTGTCTCCTTTGTAGGAGGAGCTGTGTGACAAGCTTCGAATACTGCTCTGGAACAGGGATGACGTCATATGGTGAGGGGATGAACTCACATCCCCCTCTATAAAAGAGTTTGAATTGCCTCTTTACCTCCAGTTTGGCTCAGTCTACAGCCTGGCCAGCTTGTATCTTGAGGCATATAAAGTTATACTGATCCTGACTTATGATGTCGGAGGCCGGGTCTCTCCCTTGCAACCTTAGGGACCGACGGGGCCCTGCGGTGGGTTGTACTTCCAAGTGTTGCATGGTAGGCTGTTGGACAGCCATGGTGTCCATGATGTCGGTTATTTGAGCTGTTGCAGCGGTGGTGTTCACGGGGTTCATGATGAATTGTTAAGGGTGACACGGGGTAGAGGAGCAAAATTAGTGTACTTGGTATAGCGTAAACTAAGGGACAAAGTGCAGCGTATACGCTTCAACGTTCAGCGTATGGCATCGGCATAGATAGCGTATACAACGTAAGGGGTGGAGCATATACGCTAGGCAACGTATACAACTTCGGTGTAAAACACAGTACAGCGTAGACACAGTACAGCGTAAACGGAGCATAGCGTAAACAGGATAGAGCATAAAATAGAGTAGGGCATAAACAAAGTACAACGTAAAACAAGACAGCATCGACAAGGCTCAGCGTAAAACAGGCACAACTTAAATAGAATATAGTGTAAATAATGCTCAGTGTAACACAAGGGTCAGCATAAATATTGAACAGTTTAGACACTAGACAGTTCACAGGATGAGTTTTCAGGCTTGGATGCATAGACGCTAGGATTTTTGAATAGTCCACATGAAGTTGGTAGCGTATGCGCTGAAAGACTTACAGAGTTTGACATTGGGCAGTGAAAACACTGATGAGTGTACACGCTGGTAATTGTGCAAGCAAGGTTTTCAGACGAGGCTAAAGTTTCAGTAGAAAACGGCGTGGTTGGTGGCGTATACGCTCAACAACGTAGATGCTGAGAAGTTTGCGAGCAAGTTTTTTAGGAGGCCCTCCTACTAGCGCCAATTTCTGTACCGCCTGAAATCATCGGTCATGAGTTGGAAGGAAACAGAGACTGTGAGATTGCAGAACACACACAGAAGTCCCTGTCTTCGCCTGAGGGTGAGTTGGAGTGCACGAAGGCAGAGTACCTTGGGTGGTCCACACGCGGATCAGACAAAGATTTACCCGCACGTATGCCGAAGTGCTATACACTAGGTTATGTGTAAACAGTGTTAACGGGCACAAATGGCGTAGCAGATATGACAAGGCATAAATGTAAATAGGCGCAAATAGAAAACATGCAATAAATTAATGTAAACTGTAAACTGTGGTATTACAGAGTTAGAATACTGTGCACCGGTCTAACACAGTTGTGATGGACACAAGGCGAACGAAAAGCCCTAGTGAATGCAGGGACGGCTGGGTTGGTATACGCTGTAGGTGTAGCGTAGAGATGGCGTACAAGTTTTCCAGTGTAAGAGGGTTTTGGCTCTGGTGCACAGCATAATTGCTCTTGGGTATGCTCTGGGATTTTTGCCAACCATCCGGGTGAAGTGGAAAAGTGGGTTTTTTATACCAGTTGTTACACTAGACTTGGGTTAGGAGACACATGGCGCATTGACCGGGTGCATAAAATTTACAAATATACAACACATTACATCTGCTGGGCGTATACGTGAGGTGTATAAGCTACATCAGGCCGGCGTACACGTTGGGCATATACGCTGGATGTGCTGGACGTGTGAACTTGGGTGGAGATGCCATGGACGCTGGGCCTACACGCCGACAATGGTTGGGCGTATACGCTGACGGCTACCGACTTGTTCAATTCTTGCTCTTCGGTGCTGTCTTCATTCTGTCATTGAGACTTCATCGTCATGCATGTGCATCTATGATGCTGAGCGTACAGATAAGGCGTGTACATTGGGCGCGTAAGTCAGATATCTGCTGGGCGTATACGCTGGGGATGTCGGGTGTATACGTTATTGATGTTGGGCGTATACGCTGGTACTGCACATTTAGCAAAAAGTAAGCCCTCTGATTCCAGAAGTTGCAATGTGTGACGCCAAATGTAGCTGTGGCCGTTTGTGGATCCCAGGGACCTGCTTCTTGCTGGGGAAGCACTAAGCTCGAAATTTTGTGGTATTTCACATACCCCTTGTTCGACAACCCACTCACTTCAACATGCCACACCCCACAAACACAACTCTGAACGTTGCTCCATAGCAAAAAATGACAACCCAATAATCTCCCCAACCAACTGATTTGCCTACCATCGAAGAGTATGCAGAAGCCAAAAAAAATGATGTAAGCATTAGCTAAAGAGGTAAAGCACCTCAAAACGACAAACATTGAACAAGTTAAAGTACTGGACTTCTACCAAGATGATCAAATTAGCTCTTCAGTGCCCCCGTTAGCTTTACCCAAGGGAATCACACTCCCATAGTTAACCAAGTACAACAGGAAGGGAGACCTAAATGCTAACTTCATAACATTCTGATCAGAGATCCTATTGCTTCAAGCTTGGCCCCACTCAATCCTACGCATGTTTTCCATGTCCCTAATAGACAGTGCCTTAGACTGGTACTGAGCCCCGCCATGTAACTTTATATCCTCTTTGGAAGATCTGTTACATCAGTTTATCACCCAGTTTAAGTACAACCTCAAGCTTGAGGCTACACTAGACAATCTGATATAGGTGAAACAAGTGCCACTAGAGCCTGTGCAGAAGTTCATTCAATGATGGAGCGCAGCCCTTAACGAACTTCATGAGCCCATCCCTGAAATGTATTTGCTTACAATTCTGAAGAGAGCTGTGAATGACTTCATTAAGTTAAAATTGTACTACCTAAGTGCTCAAACTTTGATCCAAGCCTTCACGTAGATCAAGAACATTGAACAAGCTACACAAACCAGCAATGATCCTGCCTATGTGGCTTACAAGAACCAACATGTTGCCAAACAACAGACAACAACGAAAACTGTAGCCATAAGTAGAAAAACAACAAACACTAGTACCAACTCGCCTGCAATGATAGGGGCCAACCCAAGGCCCAACTTTCAATGCAAGGATTGCTCTAAGTATACGTCACTACCCATGTGACCCTCTAAACTACTAGAGAAACTCCTCAAAACTAGGAAAATCCAATACAAGAAAGTAGCAAAGAATGCCCACCGAAGACACTTTATGTACTATGAGCTACTAAGGAATCCCAACTTAGAAGCACCAAATGAGCCCCCGGTCCCATGACACTTCAAGTTAGATCAATTCTGTCACTACCACCAGATGTCCGGTCACAATACCAACAATTGTTGTGCCTTACAGGATGATCTTCAAACAATGATAGAATGGGGCCAACTCAACATCAACACCCTGAGTTAACCTAGCACAGATGATGCCTCCTATTTCATAAACTCCATTAGCATAGGAAGTAAGCCCAAACCTATGTGAAAACCTTTCTTGATCCATGTGCCTCTCAGCAAGGCAATGATCCCCTCCACCTCCACGAGCAAGAAGCCTCTCATTATCATCCAGGGGCCACCTCAAGCACCTAAAAATTCTTTCATGGTAAAAGTACCACCGTAATCATCTGCTAAGATGTTAAACTAGCATCATATACTAACCACAATGGCAAAGAAACCTTTCATCATCAAGGTGCCACAACAAGCTAGTAAAACACCAACGACTCCTTCCAAACTACCATTTGTCATAAAGGTGCTACCATGCGATGGCCCCTCACCTACCTAGAGCCCAACTATAGGCAACGTCTCAACCTCTTCTCCCTCAAGAGTCAGCCTTGCCAACAACACGAGTAAGCCTACCAAATGGCAGCAGAAGAGGACAAATGAACAATGAACAACCTCCATAGCCAAAACAAAGGCCACACTAAGCAAGCAACAATTGAATGTTGGGGCCCCTGCCCCGAATCCCAAGTAAACTAGGCCCAAGCCCTATACACAAGAGGCACATCCCTGAACCCACATGAAGGAAGCCAAAGTCAACACAATGAACAACAACACAGACTTTGTAGCTGCACTAGCCCAAGTAAAACAAATGCTTAAACAGAAGAACACAACGATGTGCTTGTACAACCTGGTCATGACTTTAGCCACTCACCATGAAGCCTTAGCTCAAACATTAGCATCCATTTCTGTTATGGAGGACATCCCCGCAAATGAGAAATCCATTCGTGCAACAATTTTGCAACACACACTACAAGGATTAGGTCCAAACACCTTAGCCTTCCACGATGATGCAGTTAAATTCAACCTCAAACGAGGGGAGGTCACAATAGCTCCATTTTCGATTAGCGTACATGTTGGGAAATGTACCATTCATAGAGTGCATGTTGATGATGGTACGGCAACAAATGGAGCTTCATACTCCATCATTGACAAACTAGGCTTGGAAGACAAGATCATGCCAACGAAAACCACATGTTTAAAATCCTTCAACAGATCACATGTCACAGTTAAGGGCACAATCAACTTAGCCTTTGTGGTAGGAGAAAAATTCCCCACTAGTGTGGAGTACACTATCATAGAAGAGATGCCAACTTTCAACATGATTCTTGGCAGACCTTAGCTAGCCCAAAAATAGGTCATTTCCTCACCGATACATCAAGAAATCCACTTTTCATAAGAAGGTGGACAACTCATCATACATGGTGATAACACTCCCTTTTAAGCTATCCACAACATAGACATGTCACAAGACTTGGAAAAAGAGTCTCTCGATGGAACACCCACAGCAACAAACACAATACCTAGAGCTAAAATGCCTGAATGAGTGGTAAAAATTGAAAGCCTCCCAGAGCAACCAAAACCTAGCACGCCTCCTAGACCACGTTCGGCTAGGAAACAACCACATAATCAAGGCTCCCTTACGACCAAAAACATGTTTGATTCCTGCCCACTCTTCACCTTTTTTCATTGTGCATATGTCACCTTCTTTTGCATTGTACTAGCTTACATGTTTACATGCAGCCCGAAAAGGCCTTAAACTAGCCTATGGCTTGAAAAGGCCTTAAACTAACACATGGCCCAGTATGGCTTTAAAGTGCCACACATGGCCTGAAAAGGCCCTAAACTACCACTTTTTGCATTGTTCTATTTTCAGTAGTTACTACTTGACATTGTGTTCTCTAGTTTCTTCTTTTGCAGGATCACCTAGATGTATGTGCATGCATCCATACATCGTCCTGGCATCATGATGGTAAACTGATACCACAAACTCGTCCTAGCATCATGATGGTAAACTAATACCACAGACTCGTCCTAGCATCATGATGGTAAATTGATACCATAGATCATCTGGAATGACAATAAACTACAACACTCTCATCTGACAGAGTCCGCTAAGACTATAAACTAGCTCACCTCTCCATAGTTCACCATGACTATAAACTAGCATTGCACTATCTACTACAATGCTAAACTGGCAATGTCCAACAGGTCATGACGTAAAACTAATCCACAATAGTCTGCCAAAAATATAAACTAGAAACTTCTTCATTGGCCTACTAATCTATTGTTGTAATCAAACGACATGTCTTCATCAACTTGCTACATGAGTTCATCACATGGACTTTGACAACATTGTTGCTGCTCAATTTTGTTTGCCTACGGTTGCATGTGGTGTCTCCATCCCATCGATTGCATCCATGTTTAAAGTGTTAAGCTAACTCATTCACTTGTGGTTTTCTTGTCTTCTTTGAGTTGTGTTTGTAGGATGACACCCAGAGGTGTTCATACACGGATGTACTTCATCACAGCGACAAGGTACCACAATGTTCCTGATGCATGTAACCAGGTTAATCAAACCATTCACAAGTACATTTCTAGTTCTTCAAACATCCCTTATTCCACAACATGTTCTCTCTACCCTATTTAGTTACATTTCCCAGATACATATCAGTCACCCCAAAACTCTAAACACATGGTTGCACACTGTAACTCTCCAGGCAGTTGCAACACACAACACAACACATGAAATAGATACAAGAACACGAGCACAAATATAACATTGAAAGAGAGCTTTGTCAAAAAAATCAAAGAGAAAAGTCCATCACAAGACCCTTGGAACTTCCCATACAAGCACCAGGCAGGAAGGTACTTGTCTTGGAAGAAAACACTCGTGTCTCAAATAATCATGTTGCATCCCACTATGTGGATTTGGCTATTGGATAATGAGTTTCCTTTGACATTCAACAAGGATCCTATTTCTCCAAAGAACGCACCACCTCACTACATGGCTTTGGTTGTGACAATGAGTTCTCTTAAGTAGGATACAAGAGTCACGTTCCTCAAAAGGATGCACATCCCATGCCTTGGTCCCAAGTCCGCTAGATACTAGCTATTGACAAGGACCAACATGATGTGTTCACACAAGAGCATTCCTCTTCCGACAGTGAAAAAAACCCATCCATTCATCAATCCATGATCTCACAGTTACAAACCTTCTTCCTATATATCTCAAAACCTCATTTCCTGATCCCATGTACTTCTGAACATGGTGTGATGACATCTGGCCAAGTGCCAAAGAACAATGCTTGATACCCAGTTGCTCGTGGTGTTTTGTACTTCTTTGTCAATGCCTCTTAGGTAGATTCCTCTAGGCATCAACAAAGAGGGGCCAATGAAAACACCACAAAATTTTGGCCTAGCACTTTCAAACAAGATTCAAGCTAAGTCATGCAACTACCCAAGCATGAATATAGACCAAACTTCGAGGCCTTCAAAATAGCCCCCGATGGTTCACGATTCAATAGGCAAGGTCCCATTGGGGTCCATCAGAAACTGCACCAACTTTTGGCATCCAGAATCAAAAGCTTTGGGCTCAGAATTCTTGGTTTTGGCTAAGTACACTTTGGTTACGTTGTGGCTTATGCTGCACAGCGTAAGGATCAGCATAACCAACTTTTGGAGCCCCGAAACTAAGTCAAAACAAGTTAAAATTGAGTAGAAGTACCCCCCATGACCTTCACCAAGGCCCCCAACAGCTCCCAGCCTCTAGAAAATCAAAAGTTAGGCCTTAAATGAGGTATTTTCAGTTGATTACACTGGAGGTACATTTTCATATGCTGCACAACATATACACAGCATGACCAAGCTAAAAGAGCCCAATTCAGGCATCTCAAGATAAAATTTTGACATGGATTTAACTCTCGAGGGCTAGGTAGTAGTTGTGTATGATCAAAAGCTCTAGAAACTCAAATATTGGCCCTGAAATGATGCATTCTTTTGTTCATACGCTAAGCTTACATTGAAGAGCGTAAGCACAGCGTAACCAAGCAAAAATAGGCGAAAACAAGTAGTTTTAGGCAGCATCTTTGACACCAGAGCAACCCACAGGGACCAACAACACTTCTACTTGTTCACAGACTTTACAAACTTCAAATTTGGGCATTAAATGAGATATTTTCAATTGATTATACTGGAGCTACATTTTCATAAGCTGCACAGCGTATGAACAACGTAACCACATAAAACAAGCCCAAAACTGCATCGAAATGATTCAAAAGATAGCATCCAGAGCACCCTGGATGACAAGCAACACTTGGGCATTAAGAAATAGGCATCAGCGTATAGAACCCATCTTCAAAGATGGTAGTTTCACTTGGTCATGTTGAGGCTTACGCTGGCTAATGTAAGTCCAACGTAACCAACACATAGTGATCTAAAATAGCATTAAATCCAAGGTAAAATCGGCTCAAATTTGACTTGCAAAATCCTCTAGACATCAGGCATGTAGATCTACCTTTAGAATAGGCTTCAAAGGTTAAAATTGGGTTCAAAATGCATGGTTTTTATTACACATGTTGATCAGCGTATGGAAGCATATGGAGCAACGTATGATGTGCACTTGTGATGCTGAATTCCCATATGCTGGATGTTGGATGCCGACGTCGAGACACACCAAAGCCTACTAGGACATGCTGATGAAGAAAACAACATACCAAAGCATAGATGTAGAGGCCAGAGATAATTCTTTGTTGTAACATAAATATTCTTATGTAAATTTAAAATTCTTTCATTGTGCCAAGTTCATACACTATGGATTTGTCATGCTAGACACTGTACATTGTAACATTTCATGCATTTGGTTAATGCACACACCTATCACCTGATCCAAATTTTTCTCACCCCACAACCACTAATCTTCTCCCAAATTTGAATCTCACACCCAAAATCCTATAAATCTCCTATTTTTCCACTAGATGAAGGGGGAAAATTTGAATCTCACACACTAAGGAAATCTAGGCATCAATCTCATACACTAGGTTTCATATAGAATTGGATGATGTACACCTACAATCCAAGACCTTCATCTTATTAGCATCCATTCTCATCCATCGAGGCTAAACATCCATCTTACGACCAATCGGTAACTACGTTCTAACTGGTGCACATTGTAATTGTTTATCAATACAAACAGTTTGCATTATTACCTAGATTCTTGTAGTTTACATCATTTTTCCTATTCACATTTTCATATTTTCATTATTTAAATAGTTTACATTTTTTTTCATTTTTTTATGTTCATTTTTGCATTAGTTTACATATAAACCAATGCTTCGCAATTGCGTATGTTCGGGGAAGTCCTCGTTTGATCCGTGTGCAGACCATTCAAGGTACTCTGCCTCTGTTAATATCTAGCTTAACCTCAGGCAAAGGTAGGATCTTACTGTTTCATCCATGGATCTCTTGGTGTCCATTCATTCCAACCTCTGACCGATGATTTTAGATAGTACAATAGGCTCACCCAATGGTCATATAGACACATGCAGCGCAGACAAGTCATCATAAGCCTAGGGCACATGGCATTCAAACCACATCTTTCACGTGCCCTTGGTCCTATAAATATACCAATGAGTGATGCTTAAAAGATTACCAGTTCTCTTTTCGCATGGTCCTCTCTGGCTCTCTCTGGCATTGTGAGCTTTCTATTTAAAATTGTAAATAGTTAGTGTTCTTAGTTGACATTCTATTCTATTCTCTTCTACCACCTTGGTAGAACTCCACATTGTTGATAGCTAAGTCTGTGTTTGATCACATAGCCCCCTTGCTCTACATGTCTTGGTTACTTTCGAGATCTCTGCACTTCCCAGTGCTATGCAACCGACTGTATCCATCTTATAAGAGCAAAGATGTAGCTTTGAAGCGGTGTACTTTTCTAACTGTATTTTCTATATTATCTCCTATTACTATTACATTTTACATCATTTTTTGTTTCTTTTTCATTCAAGCATTTCTTTGTGTTATCATTATTTTTTTCAAGTAACACATTGGAAAAGGTTATATAGACACCGACTAAGTCCCTGTCTGATCGACCAAACCATTCAGAGTGCCTCGTTTTCATCCCCATCCATCACGGCCCTCCCGCGGAGACGGGGTTAAGATTGTGGTCATCCAATGACCCCTCGACATTTTCCAGCCACCGACATTTTTGGTCACTACAAGCATAGGGCTAGGTAAATGCAATTATAGCTTGCAAGAAAGGTTGAATTGGCATGGTCACCATCTTGGAGAGGATGGATGGACCGAACCAAGGAGGGACTGTACTAGGGAGTAGTTGTTGGAAGATGGTGTAGATGAGTTGAAGATGCTTGTTTGCATAGATGAGTTGGAACAATAGCTTGTGGTAAGACTCCATGAGTGAAATTATGTCAAACAAGGAGGGGTTATACTCCCATCCAACCTGGTGGACTCATTCGTAGTCCTATTTTGCCTTTAGGTTGAGTTGATCCACTAGTAATCCTACTTATATTTTGGTACAAATAAATTGTATTATTCATGGCTTAATGTAGCACACTGTGGATGGATCATGATGTCAAATGTACTAGACACCAACATGGAAGATCGATCTGGATTCATGTTCACAGGTTGGGTTGTGAGAATTACTATTTACAAAAATGGTTATGAAACACCCCAAAATTTGAAGGCATGCTTGCTTCACCAAGTCTTTGCAAATTATGCAGCTTTACAGTAGTTATTCAGGAGATGGATGCACTAATTTTCAAACTGTCTGCTTTAGCAAGTTTTCTAAGTCAAGGAGTTTTGCTACACTATTCTATTCCATGTAGCATAGCAAACTTTAGAATACGTTTGCATAAGCATAGTGCTACACTATGCTATGCAGTGTAGCATAGCGTGGTAAAAGCTAGATAGTCAATCCCCTTGCCTAAGGTCAAGCCCTTCAACAATGTCTCTTTCCATCAAAAAGTGGATAACTTGGCAAAATCAAGTCATGTTTGCTGCTACGCTACACTAAGCTACAAGATGCAGCGAGGCATAGAAATTCTGCGAAAGCGACAGAATGCAACTCAAAGGGCGGGATCAGCAAGTTCGCAATTTTCATACTACAAGAGGCAAAGTTTGTAGATTGACAATGTTTTTTGAGACTAAGGCTAGTTTCTATGCTATGATATGCTACATAGCATAGCATAGCATGGCAAAAACATGACAAATATTCAATGCACTACAAGGGTTTCCAATACATGCAGTAGGACACAATGCAACTTTCTTGCTTCAAACTGGCGGCTACGCTATGCCGCGTCATGTAACAAGATGCTATGCCATGCCAAACATGCTATGCTACAAAGCATAGAAAAATGTGGTGAGCGGTTATGCGACATCAATGCACCTCACCTAATTGCACCGTTTCTCTGACAACGTAATTACAGCATGGAAGGCTTGTAATTATGGCATGGCAGGCTCACCCAACGATCGTGTAGGCACATGTAGCATAGACAAGTCAACATAAGTCTAAGGCATGTGGCATCCAAACCACATCTTTCACACATCATTGGCCCTATAAATACCCTAATGAGTGATGCTTAAAGATCCCATATTTGAAAAAAATCTTTGATCCTCTTTTTCAAACATTCACACCCCTAGGCTTTTGAGTTGTTTCAGCTTTTCTTGGCAATTTGGTCGGCTAATGATTTGGTTGGCTAACAAGAAAAATGTTAGCATTGTAAGCTTTCTGTTTGATACTATAAATAGTTAGCACTCTCAGCTGGCATTCTGTTCTACTCTTTTCTACCACCTTGGTAGCACTTCACATTATTAACGCTTGAGTCTACATTCAAGCACACAGTCGTCTTGCTCTATACATCTTGATTTCTCTCGGGAACTCTACACTTCTCAACGTTGTCCAACCGATTGTATCCATCTTGACAAAGCGAAGTTGTAGATTCTAAGCGGTGCATTTTTCTAACTACATTTTACTTTGTCTCCTATTTACTACTACATTTTACATTGTTTTCTATCTCTTTTACATTTAATCATTACTTCATGCTATCAGTCTTGTTTTTAAGTCACATCTTGCAAAAGGTTATATTAACACTGACTAAGTCTTTGTCTGATCAACCAGACCATTCAGGGTGCTCCATTTCCATCCCATCTAGCACAACCCTCCCACAGAAATGGGGTTAAGACTATCAATGGTCGACGAACCCTCGATGTTTTCCAGTCACTAACATTTTCAGTCACTACAGTTTTTCTGGCACTAGAAGGAGGGCATTTTTGGAGACTTTTCCACATGTCACGGTAGTCCTATAAGCCTTCTGCACCCTGATATGCATTAGCATGAACTTGACATTCATCTATGGTTTTTTATGCATCGTGCAGTGCAGATCGGTCATCTCGACGGTTCCTCGGGAACCCTACAGGACATAAAGCCTCCAATTTCTAGTTCACTTGCCTTTTTTCTACAGTAGTCTTGCATGCGTTCTATACCCTATAGCACATTAGCATAAATGTGACACCTTTTATGGTTGTTTATGCATCGTGTGGTACAGATCGGTCACCTCAACAATTCCTCAGGAGCTTGACAAGACATAAAGCCTTCCTTTTTGATTGCTTGCCAACTTCTTTGCCCTTCTCATTCGCAAAACTATTTATCTTTTCAATTTCTTTACTTTTTCCATTTGAAAAACTACCTAGCTTAGTAGTAATGACTTCCACAACTACCGTTGCTAACACCTTCAACATTGAGGTTCCCATCATGGTTCAAGGCATCACTAGTGCCGAAGAACCACTAAACCCAATGCTGGAAACATGTTGATCCCTTAGGATCCAAAATTGGCGACCTAAGGGCTTGGCCCAGCAACATGATCACTATAATTTCCTATGTGCCAAGGTTCAAGAAAACCTACCTTTTGATGTATATGAATTTGAGGGAAAACATAGCTTTGAGTGCACTTACTGTAATGGGAAGGAGTTTATTCCCATTCCCGGAATTTCCATACCTTTGACATAGGCAAACCAAAGGTTGCTAGACCAGCTAATCTAGCTGGCTAGGCTTAGGGAGCAACAAGACACAGTGTCTAACCAAGATGATTCATTATAAGATGAATAGGAGGAACTCGATTCCCAATCCAATGAGGAAGGTCAAACCAACCCCATTCCTGTCCCTCCTACCTAGTCCTTCTGGGCCAATCCGTTATCTATCACCACTCCCTTTGTCATCACATCTACACTCCCACAGCCTACAACTACAACTACAATGGGTAGCCATGTCACCTTCCCAGCTTATCAACACCCTTATTCCCCTGTTCCATTTGCAACAATTATGCCTCTGTAGATTGTTCATTAGTCCATTCTTGTAGCACATCATACACCAATCATAGTTACCCTACTACATGTTCATGTTGTACCTACTTTACAACCATGCGCAACTTATGTTTCAATTTCTATGTTCACATCAGTTCCACCCATAGCAGTAGGCTCGGGCCCATCCACATGATGGACCCCATTTACTTCTTTGCCTATTCCACAACTATCACAGATGTCTCATTATGTTCGCCCTCAAACCTACCAAACCCTGCAGATGGTACAAACCAACATGGGGCTATGGTCTATTCCACCGGTGACACAAGTGGTCTACCCAATGGCTCAAACCATGGTTGCTACTCCAACAACACCACCTACCGAGTGGTGGACAGTGCAAGTAGCACCATTCACGAGGGCTACCCCAACGGTACCACCGATGGGCCATGCCATCACTCTTTCCATTCCACAAATGGGAGCTACCTCGATAGTTCCCCAATCATCTACGTCATCGCAGGGTCTAGACCAAGCATTCCAGCTTATCCAAACCCTCACTGAGGAAATAAAATGCCTCAAAGCTATTGGGTCTGACACAGTAAAGTCATGTACTTTTACCAGGATGGCCCCATTAGCTCTGCAATCCTTGCTTTGACATTACCCGCAGGGATGTCCCCCCCCCCCCCATTTCACGAAGTATGATGGGGAGGGAGATCCTAATGAAAATTTTTTTACCTTTAGATCTAAATCCCTCCTGTTGCAACAATGGCTACACATGATCATTCATGTCTTTGCTATGTCCCTCGCTGGGAAAGCCTTGGATTGGTACTGTGCACTACCATGCTCATCCATTTCAACTCTAGAGGAGCTTCTAACCCAGTTCATGGCATGCTTCAAGTATAACTTGTAGGTGGAAACCACATTGGACCAGTTGATGAGCATGAAGTAGGAGCCTCTAGAATCAGTCAAGATATTCATTCAGCAGTGGAGTGCAACCCTTAACGAAATCTATGAGCCCATCCCGAAGGCCCACTTTCTGGCTGTCTTTAAGGGTGCAGTGAATGACTCTATCAAGTCTAAACTATACTACCTTGCTCCTTGCACTCTTAGTCAAGCCTTCGCTTAGACTAAGAGTATATAGGACATGGTCGAGGCAAGCAAAGACCCATCCTACATCATCTAGAAAAACACCTTCGCAAAGAAGAACAAGGGTAAGGCCCCAACAACCATAGTGGTCACTGTGGCGACCGAGGCCAACCCTAGACCTAGTAACAATGGCAACAAAAACAACAGAAAATTGGCCGTACCCATAGCTAACCCCATGCCGAGGTAGGGCAATGTGCCGCAACCTCTAGTACCCACACCTAAGATATCTGCACAACCCAAACCGAACTTTGAGCGTAAAGATCACTCAATGTACACCCCACTGCCTCTTAATCCTTTAGAACTTCTAAAGTAGCTATTGGTAGCGGAGCACATCCAACACAAGAAAATGTTGCAAGAAGCAATTAGCAGACATCAACACAACTGTGAACTCCTTAGGAACCCCTCTTTGGCCCTACCCAATGAGCCCCCAATTCCTAAGGATTTCAGGCTGGACAAGTTTTGTGACTACCACCAACAGTGTAGTCACAACACAGATTACTGTCTGGCGTTGCAGGATGACATCCAAAGATCGATCGATTAGGAAAAACTCGTATTGGATGAAAGCAACCTAGTACACCCTGAAAACGAATCTATGCATGCCTACACAAACCCCCTTAGTGCCAATAATGTTGATTATGTCATCAACACCATCGGTATTGACAGTGATCCTAGACCATCCTAGTAGCCATTCATGGTCTGTGTGCCTTAGCGTAGCACACCAGCACCACCAGTGGCTGGTTAAAGCTTGCAATAAACATTTTTCCTAAGAGTCCCTCCAAGGGCATCTACACCCATGCTATCTATTAGCAAAGCCATGCGGCTTCGCCCGCTAACACCATTAGCTCTATTTATCATCAGGGGGTCGATTCATTCGATAGCCTCCACCCCGCATAAGATAGCTAAACAACCTTCTTGTCCTAAAAAATGGGAAGTGCACTTTGCAAGTGAGATGTCGGGAGGAAGTACCACCCTTAGTACTTCCAAGCCTATGTCTCCATCCCCTATGTCTACGCCCTCATCACCAAAGATTAACATTGCTATAACTGCACAGTCCACGGCACCCTACCAATAAGGGTCTAAACCTAGATCCGAAGCCACCCGTCCTCAAGAAATTCATCTTTTGGAATGAATTAAAAAGGAGGAAAGCACTAAATAGGGGGTGTCCAAGACCTTTTGGATGCCCTCACTCAGGCCAAGTAAGCTCTAAAATAGAAAAACACTACACTAAGCTTGTACGACCTAATCATGATACCTATCCCGCACCGCAAGGCTCTAATCTGCATGTTGATAGTGATTATGGTCAACGAAGACATGCCAATAGAACAGGAAGCAATCCACTCGATCATGCTTCCCTCTACACCTGCAGAGCCTAAGCCATCCCAATTGACTTTTAGTGAAGACGCCATTAGGGAAGATCCTGAAAGGGGTCAGGTGATGATAGCACCCCATTTCATCATAATTCGGGTCAGCCAACACTGGATCCAAAGGGTACACGTTGATGATGGGGCTGCCATGAATGTTATCCCCTTCCCTATTGTGGAAAAGTTGGGCTTGGCCAACCAGATCAAACCCACAACGATGTCATGCCTAAGGTCATTCAATGGGGCATGCATCCTGGTGAAGGGCATAGTCCACATAGACTTTGTGGTAGGGGACCAGTTCCCCACAAATGCAATGTTCATCATGGTTGAGGAAATGCCTAGGTTTAACCTAATCTTGGGGAGATCATGGTTAGCACAACTTAGGGCTATCTCTTCGTCCATTCACTAAGAAATCCACCTACGATACGTATGCAAGGAGCTGGTGATCCATGGTGATGAAGTAGCAGCACAAGCGATCAGTAACATAGACATGGAGTAGGGCTCAGAGGTCATAACCTTTGAGAATGAAGCACCTGCTCATGCACACATTAACCATCTAGCGAGAGAATTGGCTCAGTAAGCTAGTTACCAAAAAAAAATGCATGGGTTAAATTTTCCTTCCAAGTGGGGGACAATGATGTGAATGAGGGCCCTGACAAAATTCCTTGGCCTTATGTTCCGCTCAACCCACGATGGGTCAAGAAGTAGCTATACGTAGCGTAGCAACACCACTGCTTCCTGCCCAGTTGTCATCCCTTTCACATTCACCTCCTTTTTCTTTGTTAACATACCATCCTTTTGGCATGCTACGCTATGGCCGAAAATGACCTAAAACTATGCTACGCTATGGTCCAAAATGGCCTAAAACTATGCTATGCTATGGCTCGAAATGGCCTAAAATTATGCTACGCTATGGCCTGAAATGGCCGAAAATTATGCTACGCTATGGCTCGAAATGGCCAAAAACTATGCTACGCTATAGCCCAAAGTGGCCTAAAACTATGCTACATTATGGCCCAAAATGGCCTAAAAATATGCTACAATATGGCCCAAAATGGCCTAAAACTATGCTACACTATGGCCCGAAATGGCCTAAAACTATGCTACGCATAGCCTGAAATGGCTCAAAACTAGGAATAGCCTGAAATGGCTTAAAAATAGCAATAGCCCAAAATGGCTTAAAACTAGCAATGGTCCGAAATGGCTTAAAACTAGCAATAGCTCGAATGGCTTAAAACTAGCAATGGCCTAAAATGGCCTAAAACTAGCAATGGCCCGAAACGGCCTAAAACTAGCACATGAAAAGCATGAAAATTTTACATGATGCATAAGTTAACATAGAATCAATTTATTTTCTGAAGTTCTCTTCTTTATTCAAAACTTTTTCATTTTGGACAATGTTTGCAAAAATTCAAAATTTCAAAAAAAAACCCCCATGGTGTCATGGGTTGTCTTCATCTGCATCATCTTTGCCTTTTGTTTCTGCATCATTTCCTTTTGCATCGCCTTCCCCTATGTTTTCCTTGGCCACTTCTTCATTCCTTCCCTCTATGGGCCTTGTGCCCTCATTTGGAGCTTGCATCGTAGGAATGAAGTGATCAGCTAAAGCAACGCATGCAAGCTACAACAAAGCATCAGCATTAATAAGTAGAAAGCAACTAACCTGATAAGGACCTGCATCTGTCTTGAAGGGTATCCATTCTAAACTAAGCCCAAGGCAGCACCAAACCTCCTCTACCGTGATGTCCACCCAACGCATGTTGCTTAGTTCAGCATCTGCAGCAGCTCTCTCCCTTTTCAGTAGTTGTCCACCTTTGTGGTCCTAGAGAAAAGGAGATGGTTGCAGTCTCTCCTATGGAAAGGTCCACTTTCAGGGTAGGAGATTCCGTAACCTTTACCTGCTCTTTGAACTTGTCATAGGCCTTAGAATTGTTGATGGCATTTATGAATGCTTTATACATAAACGCCTCCACAGGAACATCCCTGTACAGTCTACGGTGGGTGGCATTTTTCAATTTATACATGTGTTTGTAGTTTTTCTGGGAATGCCCCCACTCGCAAAACTTGGCATTCAGATCTTTCAAATCCTGACACTTCTGGGCTAACAAGTCCATTTGCATCCACTATTCTATTATCTTGTGGGTGGCTTCAATGTTCTGATGTGCAACCAGTTCTTATTATTAGTGTCATAGGCTATGAGGAACTCATTCCTCAACTTCAGATCCTTCACCTCGGTGCTCAGGTCAGCCTCCCTTTGCTCAGCTTTTTGGTCCCATTTCCATATGTCCTCGTTGATGTGCTTATATTCCCACAAGGAGCATGCTGAGTGCAAAATGCATTTGCAAGCCTCGTCAAACATGCGACGAGACACCTCAGTCACTTTAGGCAGGAATGTAGGCATGGAACTAACTTTCAAAGGTCGTGTTAGGTCCCATTTAAGCCAAGAGGCTGCCATGACACAAAGAGCATAACAATCGTGTTAGCATAGCAAGATTAGCAAACTCAAGGAATTCTAGCATAACAACATACGAGTACCTAGCACTACTACTTACCTACATTAGGGTCCACCTACTGAAGGTGGTTGATCATGTAGTTGACGATTCCCTGCACGAACATAAACTTATCAGGGATCTTGGCCCATGATTCTACATGAATTAGAGAGGGGCCTGCAGCATCAATAGTAGCACTTGTTACATAACTAAAAATATTAGCAATGGCCGAAATGGGCTATGACAAGGAAGACATATTGCCAAACTCACCGACATCTGATTATGGTCTTCCTTCTTGTTCATGCAAGACGATGGCGGTAGTATTGGCGGAAGTCGCTACCAAGTCTGTATTGGCCACTTCTTCATGTGCTGGTGCCTTTCCTTTCGAGAGACCAATGCCATTTTTATTTAAGGGAGACTCTTCTTTGTCTCCAAAAATTTCCTTCTCGCTAGTAGAAGGATTCTCCCTAATGACAAGAGCCCTTGCCTTAGCGGAAGAAGCTCCCTTCTTCTTAATCATAAAACTTTCTTCCAAGACTGGGGCCTCCATGTCTTTATTCATCACCCCTATCTTAGGAGCCGACACATCTTCATCACCTTCTTCTTCTTCTTCTTGTTCTTCCTCTACCAATCAAAGAAACATGTTTGCATTAGTCCAAAACAAGTTAGCTTAAAGCAGGTGCTACACTATGCTACGTCGCCTAGCGTAGCATAGTGTAGCAGACAATAACAAAATAAGCATTGAACAAAAGTGTTTACCACTAGGGGGTTGCATCCTCTACAGTTTAAGTCATAGCTACTGCCCCTTCTCTTCATCCATGGAAAGGGTTTCCTTAGCTAGATGAGGCCTCTTCTGCTGCAACTTTTTGGGCACAGTCTCGGCTAAAAGATGTAACCCTCATGACACGCTGTTGGCTATATCAGGGGGCATCTCTCCTATGCTATCCTAGCCATGAATTTTGTGAGCCACCCAATCCTTAGTCGTCATAGAGAGGGACTCCCCAATTATTTTTGGGGGATCTTGGGCTCGGGTGGTCTAGAGAGTCTAGCAAATCCATGGTCTAGAAATCTAGTCGCGATTTTGCATGACCCAGGCTCCATTCTCTTGAACCATCAGAAACTCCACGAAGTTCTTCAAATAGGTAATGTAAAAGGCATAATGTATGTTGGAATGGGACTCCAATTTTTGATAGAGTCCCAAGATTTTGGTTTGCAAGCCTTTACATAGGAAACTGGTCCAATTGTCATGGGCCCCCTCTTTCATGACCTCATGCATTATCCAGGCCTATTCAATCCCTAGGACCTTTCCTTGGGTAAGCAGCTGGGGGAATTTGCAAGCACGGAAGATAAGGTAAATCTCCCTAGTGGGTCCTACTTTGAGCTTCTTCATGGGGAGCCCCTTTCACTCCTTGGAAATCCCTAACCACTCCTGAATGTCCTTCTTCTAAAGGGTCAGCTCTATCTTGCCCTTCGATCCTATGAGGATACTGTTGGCCAGGACACTGAACAGGTTTGCAAACAGCTGGTCATTAATTTCAATGACCACCTGTATGCCCTGTATGCATGCACTGATGTGGCCCGCCTTGTCAGAAAATAAGTTGACCAGGGAAAGCATCTCGGCGGTAAGAACACTTGGATTTGGGGCTAGGAATAGATCCATGAGACCAACCTTTTGGATGTTTTGGACCAAGGAGTCTGAAGCCGCACCATTTATCTAGCATTGGCTCACATCTACTTCACTATATTTGAAGTAGATGTTTTCCCCCTATGTCTCAGCGGTCTCCACTGTCACCTCCTGGGGCTTTTTCGCCCCTACAATAGTTTTCATAAAAACATTTAGCATAAAAATGTAGAAAATACAAAGATTACAAAAATACTTAAGCATGTAACACTTACTGTTTGGCCTACCAAGTCTGTATAGTAATGGGAACAACAGAAGATTAACTAGAACTTGTTCAACTGTGACCAGTTTGAAGGGTTTTGTCCACTCCTCATCTAGCCAACCAGACCCCTTGCACTAATCATAGGCAATGAGGTATAGGTGTGGGAAGGTGTGGTATTCACCCCCACATTGACCAATCACACCTGCCCGTAGGTTCCCAATAGAAGAGAACTCTTATAGGGCTATCTGTGCTATAGCCAACAGACCTGGTCGGTCATGAACCCCATCCTTGATGTAGAACTTGGTAACAAACACATATTATTAGCATTTGGCCAATATGACCAATGTCACACAACACAGTGGGACAGGGTTGCAAAACTCATCCACTAGCATAATAGATAGTTCCTTGTGGGTTCTGGAAGCACGTCACCATACAACGTGCAATGAATAATGTGTTGTAACAATGGTAGCAGGTGTATTCAGGCATGTCCTAGATCCAGGTCAATCGCCTTAACCCTGTTGGGTGCTAACTGGATCCTTCTCCCTACCTGCTCATGATTTTCCCATCTGTTAGAAACCTCAGAATGCCCTAACTTGCTCTAGGCAGTATGGATTCTATTATGACAGCTACCTCTTCCTCCTCTAGGTATGACCAAACAATCGCACTAAAGTGGTTGAGGAGGTATTGTAAGAAGTCTTGTGCTCCTTTCATGAACTAGACTCCCCGCTCTCCCACACGTATCTGGAGAGGAGGAGCATTGGCCACAGGTTTGCTTACATGACATATGACCCTTGCAATATCTAGGATAATTAGAATTGGCCTTAGCCCCACCTTGCTCAACGCAACTATCAAGTGTTAGCATCATGTCTAAGTGCAATGCACATGCAACATAGAAACACCTAGCATTTCATGCATGTAGCATAGCATAACCCTCTTCCCACACATAGCATAGCAAGTACATGAAAGAAATAGTGTAAAGAAAATAGCCTAGTGTAGCAACAAATCAATTAACACTAATAGGGTAATTAACAATTAACCCTAGTGTAGCGCCATTAGAGCCTGTGCAAAAGTTCATCCAAAGATAGAGCACTACCCTTAATGAACTTCATGAGCCTATCGCAGAAACGTATTTACTTACAATCCTAAAGAGTGTCATGAATGATTTTGTTAAGTCAAAACTTTAATATCTGAATGCTTGCACATTTAGTCAAGCATTTGTCCAAATCGAAAATATAGAAGAGGCAGCACAAACAATCCATGACCCAGCTTACCTAACCTTCAAAAGCCAACATACGAAGAAAGATAAGGAAAAGTCCAGAACCATAGTCGCGGTAGTGGCAGAGACATTTAGATCCAACAATGTTGAGAAAAAATGGAAACAACCCATTTCCCCTACTAATAATGAAAGAACCATTCCTACTGCTATGCCTGAAACCTCCTTTGCCCAAACTGCTAACACGAGTCATACTCGTACCTTCAAATGAAAAGACCCTTCCCAGTACATGCCCTTACCCATGAAACCTTCACAACTACTGGACCAACTCTTAAAATCTAGGTTAATTCAACATAAACAAATGTCTCCTACAACATCTCAAAGACATGAAAGGTACTATGAGTTGGTTTAAGACACAACATTAGCAATGGCTAATGAACCCCCGGTCCCAAGAGGTTTTAGGTCAGATAGATTCTATGAATACCATCAAAGGTGTGGACCCAGAACTGACTACTACTTCACCTTAAAACAAGACATCCAATGTATGATTGATGGAGGTGAGATTTTTTTCAATGAAGCCAACCCAGTAAGGCCTCAAAATCAATCTATGGGGGTCTACAAAGACCCTCTTAACACTAAAGAGTTGCCTTATGTGATTAACACCATCCATATCAGCAATGAACAAAACACGTCATGAAGTCCTTTTGTGATTCATGTGCCTGATGAAACTGTATCCATGCTAACACCTCTACAAGCTCCCATTACCACGCATACACTACCCACACCATAGAAACCATTTTTCATCTGAGTACACATGGCTGTTGCAACAGCAAACGTGCCATCGCAAACCCGACCTGCTCCTTTTGTAATCTGGGTGCCGCAACACCCCGATGTACAACCCCCAATAGTTCCCCCATGACCCTTGCAAGAATGCCTTGCCAACTAATTGACCAGAGAACGTTTGACGAAAGAACGTCATGGATGTGAGTTAGGACCACCAAAACCTACACCATTGAATGTTGTCCCTATAGCTCGAGTCGCTGATCAGCCCAGCATGAGCCATAAAGACAAGAATTCGGGAGTATCCAGTGTCCAAAATCCAACAGCTACAATTAACAATGCAAAAACTCTTCCACGAGAAATATAAATGTTGGGTCAAATGGATCAAGTAACAAAAAAAATAAACATTCTAAATAGTAAAGACTTGGCCAATGCCCTAACCCAGGTTACACAAGCCTTAAAGTAAAAAAACACTTCCTTGAGTCTGTATGACCTAATAATGACCTCCCAGGTACATAGGAAAGCTCTGGTATGCATGTTGACATCAATCCCTATTAGTGAAGATCTTCCTACGAATGAACCGTCGATTCATGCCGTATTGTCTCCACATCAAGAAAAATGGTTGGTTCCTTTTTCTAAAGAAAACAACAAATTCAACAAAACAACTATAGTCTCCTCTTTTTCTTCAACAAAGATACAATAGTCTGTCATGACTTTAAATTGATGCATGTAGCCTGAAATGGCTTTCAACTAGAGCATTGTATACCACCAATTTATGAAAATTTCGCTACACTATTATCATTTACATTTTGCAGGTTATAATGTTCATTTCATATTTCGTTAGACACATTTCCAGTTTACATGTACGTTCACAAAGAAACTCAAAAAAGAAAAACATAAATATATAAATATATGTAATATGGAGTGTTGGCATAGCAATAGAATAACTGCATATTACACCATGATCATGTTACATTTGTCTTTACATATTCCAAAAACAATAAAAAAAGAACAAACTAGCAAAGAAATGACAAGGCTAATAAGACCAACAAGCTAAATCATGCACTAGTCTTAGGAGGGGGTTGGTCCCCAAAATCCTCTACGTCATCAGCTCTCATCCCACTAGGGCCAGCCTCATCACCACCATGTCCCTATCACGAAGAGAAAGCAAAACAACAAAATGAGTAAACCTAAAAAAAATAGGTAAAAGAGAGCAAGAAACACTAAAGAGAAATGATGACTGAAAGCAATAAAATAATGTAAGTAATAAAACACTCACAGCTGGGGAAGGCCTAAGATTAGCTTCCAGGCACTGTAGAATCTCTTCTTCAGACATGCAAGCCTAGTCTTTCTCAAGTCTAAGGTCAATGTTGGCTAAGGTCTTACCCTTCTCCATGGAAGACCAGGAAGGGTGCTCAAGAGAAAACATACTTGTTGAAGCCTCCCCAGAGGCAGTGATAATGGATCTCTAAGGAGACCCTTCCACTTCTGTATATTCAACAAACTTCTCATAGGAAGAGCGTAAACCTAACCCCTCCATGAACATCTCCAACTGGCAACATTATACTGATTCCTCTTTCAACCATTTTTTATATTGATGCTTATGATCTTTCTGATCCTTGCCCCATTTACGTACTTTAGACATGAAGGATTTTCAGTCATGGCACTTTCTATTCAATAAATCCATATGGGCTTTTTGTTCAGCCAAATCTTGAATCGCCTGCACCTTTCTATTCAATCCTGCCCAATAGCATGCATAGGTGATCTCGAATGTACGCTAGGTACTATCACCTGCCAACCTAGCAAAAGAAAAATCATAATGGGCTTGCAAGTCATTCCTCTCCTCTATCACCTTTGCCAGATTTTCCTTCAATGATTGAATTTCAAGCCATAAATGTTCAATTGAGCGCCTGCAGGTCCAGAGAGACTTGGCATTTGGGACAACACAACCTGAGACCACGTCATAAATCCCTCTAGGGATCTGCTCAATATCTATGGGTAATTTCGAGAGACCATCAATATGGGTAGCCTTGGAAGGACTCCATTGAAGCTTCACACCTACAAGTACAAACATTACATATATAAGCCAACTAGAAACAACCAATAGATGCAAAAACATAATAAACTCAGGCACTTAGTATAAAGTACACATCTAATTTAGGATGAGCCTATCTTAGATGAGCAACAACATCATTGACGATGCTAGTAACAAAGTCTACTTTATTAGGCATCTTAGGCCATGGCCTCAATCGATCAGTGGATCTTGAATCTACATGAGAAGGCATCTCAACTAGGGTATTAAACTTCGACCCACCCCGCTGAGATGCAGGCATTTCAGGTACCTCAGCATCCATGTCTGATGTTAAGAAAAGCCATGATAATCAAAATAATGTATAAAACTAGGAAGATATGAAATGTAGATCAAACTAACAAAACTTACCAAGCAGCTCTTTGTTGGTCAACTCAAGCAAATCACCAAGGTGTAGAGACCCATCAAAGAAACTGTCAAAAATACCTTTCTCCTCACTTGAATGCTTAAGGGCATCTAAAGCCTCAACAAGTGTTGCTTCCATAGTACCCTTTTCATCCTCTTTCTTTAAGATGGGGATAGCTTCAACTGCCTCTTCTCTCATATCCTCATCTTCATCACACCTAGTGGTGACTATTTCAGGATCACCCATTAGAGCTAATCCTTCCCTTTCCCTCTTGGGGGTATCCTCTGTTATCATCAAGAAATCTAAAGTTAGCATGATGTAATAGGCATACATATTTAAGTAAAATAAGTTAATTCAAAAACAATAAACTACTTATCCACTCTTGGCAAGGTGAATCGAATATTCCTAGCCCTTGACAGCCTTGCATCCATGGCAAGATCTCTCGGATGCTCACATCTTCTCACCTTAGCCTTGGCCTTCACGACAGTCTCTAGGATCAAGTGCTTAGCTCTCCTAATTCTTGTGTGTAGTAGGGGTGGTTCCAATCCCAGGCTATCATGCGAATGGTGGGAAAAAATAGCAGTGCCCCCTATTGTGACAGAGAGTGACTCCTCGATGCCTTCAAGTGAATCTTGGCACCTAGTGGTGTCGAATAGGTGATAGATCCAAGGGCGAGACAACTGTGAATAGTCCCTTAACACATAATAGGTATCCCCATAAACCACTAAGAACTTAGCAAACCTACGGAGATAGCCCACAAAAAAGGCAAAGATGAAGTGGGACCTAGCACCAACATTAGAGCGTAGCCTGATGATCTCTCCATGGAGACCCAATACAAGGAACTGCACCCAATCGTACTACATACCAGTCTCTAAGATTGAATGCATAACATATGTGTAGAGACAAAAAATTTTTGTTGCTAGAAACATTGAGGGGATTCCCATGTACACAGTTTTAACCCCAGACCCACGTGAGGGCCATGCTGGAGAAATGAATCCAAGGTGCCCTAAATAGTCTTGTCGATCAGACAGGGACTTACTTAATCAGTGAACTTGTTAATGATTGTATCAAATAGAACTCTGAAGATAACAAATGCAATGTAAATGATGCATCAACAATTGCAAAATTTAATGCAAACAAGCTGTAATGAATTGGATCTAAAAAGTATGCATGATCCCAAGATTCAGGATTTGTCTTATAAATGTAGAAACAAAGAACATAATGGGTTTACAAAGTAGACTTTAGTTTTGAATGAAGTATCTACCACCAATGGAAAGCCACTAAGAGATTAACGAAGAAAATGCCAATCTACCTTGTTTACTAGCCAAATCTAGGTGCAATGAAGTCAGAATTAGAACAAAGTGCTTGTTAGCTTGAAATATCTGGTCAAGGGGGCTCTCTCTATCATTGTAGATGTTCTTCTGTGTTACCAATGTCTTGCTCAGTTTTGCTAGAATTTCCAAACTTGACAACCTGCTAATTTGTTAACTCGTCCCTCTTTTTTTTAACATTGTTTGTCGAGCTATTTATAAGATTAGGATCAGGAGAAGAATGCAGTTTAGACGACGCATGTCCTGGACCCACAAAATATCGTTGACTTGATGCACGATAACTAAAGCTTGCCACATTACACTGCACTACGCTCCAAAGTGTAATGTAGCGTAATCCTCCTTTGTCTTTAGTGCTGCCAACTACCTTGTGTTTATGCTACACTATGTTACATTACGCTGCGTTGTACCATATTACGCTGCGTTGTACCATATTACGCTACATAGCATAATTTTGTGTAACATAACAAACCTTCAAATTTAAAGTACTGTTGCCACGCATCCTTTATTTTGCCAAGTCCTCCTAAGGACTATTACACTAAATCTTGTAATGTAGCGTAATAAGTTCTTAGCCAAAAGGAATGAAACTTACTGAGATGAGATGCATAACACATTGCGAATCCTTGCCTGAACCCCTGGATCTAGCCAAACCCTTTTAGATCTTGCAATTTCATGGTGTTTCAATGGCCCCTCTTTTTTGATGTTTAGAGGGCTTGCCCAAAGGACGTCGACAAAGAATACGAAACACCGTAGAAGTGAAAGCGCCAACACATTCATCAGCAGTTGCTTAGATGTCCCTCTGTCAAACTTGGAAATGCAAAGGTAGGGGGATAAGGAGGTATAGGAGGGATTTTACAGTCATGAGGGAAGGAGGTTCAGGCAAGACTCAAGCATGTGAGCGAGGAACTTTCACTAACATGTTATCGAGAATCTCTTCGCGGGTGTTTTCCCGAGAATTTACGTTGTTGAACTGCATATGAAGGGCTTTGCATGGGTAGTTTTGTTATGCTCGTATGGCCTAGATGAATTGTGTTACATCCATTTTTCCTAGCTTGGCCCATCAGCATAGCTTAGATGACTTGTGTTACATCCCTTTTTTTTTTACGAACTTATGCTCCATGAGGTGAGTTGTGTTACACCAGTTCATGGATCTGATGGTAATACATGTGCAAAAGAATTTTGAGTATGCTCACATTCTGTACAGATAAAGGAAGGGGGTAAAGACAGGTTTAAGGATGAAGGAAGGAGAAAGTGAAAAATTGAGGGGAAGGCAGGGTCGCGCTCCCAAGTAGCCAAGTTAACCTAAGCAGCTACCTCAAAACACTGTCAACACCTCACCCTCTCAGTGAATGCATTCCTGATTAACGTCGTCATAGGAAATGACCTGCAAAACACAATAGAGAATAGATAGGAAAAGTAATCTTCCTAATCGCTAGGGAGGCTATTGAAACAAGTGCCATCCAGAGCAAAGAGGAGAGCGTAGGCCATGAAAAAGGAACCATAACAAGAAGCAAGGGTTCCTATGTTGATGCTATGATTCATGAAGTCGCGTTGAACTTCTAGATTCATCTTGCTTAAACGGACAGGCAAAGAACATGTCAGATGAATCTGCTAAGCCAGAGCCTAATGGTAGCGACAGGTGGAGGCCATCGAGGCTATGGATGAGTGTGGCCTCTCTGGGACCCCAGTGTCAAAGTTGATCCTAGGAGGTGTAGCTATAGAGTGGCTATTATAGCAACATCTCTAAGGGGTTAGTAGTATGCCTTTTGGCATATCCAAGGAATCAGTAGGATGACAATGGGGTAGCAGTGTTGCGTCTGTTCCAACGCCTTACTCACTTCACTTGGTAGGGATGTAGTGCTAGAATGATCACACTTGCTTGCTTCATGAACTACCTGCTGGCAAGTTCTAGTTTTAAGTCTTGGTAGACTGTTGTTGCTGGTTTTAAGTCTCAGTAGACCGTGGTCCCGGTTTAAAGTTTGGGAAACTAAAACTTGCTAGTTTTAGATCATAGCAGACAGTGGAAGAGCCAGTTTATGGTCCTAGTAGACCATGCTGTGGGTGTTAGTTTTATGTCGTAACCCAGGGACAAGTCCATGTTGGTTTAGCATCTCAGTAGACAGATGCTTACCTTGTTGTGTCATGTCATGGTGGACTGTTGAAATTTTTTTCAATTTAGTATCATGGTGGACACATGTAAGAAATGCCATTTTTATGTCGTAGCAGATGTGTACAACGTTGCTAATTTTACGTCGTAGTGGATGTTCGTTACCTTGCATTTGAGCTAAGTCGATGTTTAGATGTGGTACTACTTCAGATATACATGATTCATTGGGTTTGGTATCTCGTTGCCATTGATATCTGCTAGCTTGAATGCTCCATTTCCATATGCGTTGATGACCTAGAAAGGGCCTTCTCATTTTGCAGAGAATTTGCTTACTGGTTCACGAACAGCCTTAAGAACTAAGTCCCCTTTCTTCATCGGTCATTGATACAGATTATGTTGGTGCTTCAGTTTCTATCTATCCTAATATCATTCAATTGTGTCAAGCATCTAGATGCGTCTTTTGTCTACTGAGTCTAAATCTGCAATTCTAGACTCATTGTGCTAAGTCTCATTTATAACCATGGAGAGGACTATCTGCAATGAGGAAACCTGTAATTCCAAGGGTAATGCTACTTCGGATCCATAGACTAGGCTATAGGGTGTCCCTTCTGTAGCTGTCTTGCACGTAGTACAATACGCCCATAGCACGTAGAGGATTTTCTCATGCCATCATTTTTTATTGCTAATGAGCATCTTTTTCAACAACTTGATGACCACTTTGTTCATTACCTCTGCTTGACCATTCGCTTGCGGGTAATAGGGTGAGGAGAAAGATTGCCTAATGCCAAGGTTACTACAGAAAGATTTGGTTTTGGCACTACTGAATTGTGGCCCATTGTCGGTCACAATAGTCATATGAATCCCAAACTTGGTTATTATGTTGTCTAAGATGAAATGGCAAACCTGTTAGGGTGTAATCTTCCATAAGGGGATAGCTTCAAACACTTTGTGAAATACTCAGTGGCGGTGATAATGAAGCTATGTCCTGCGGAATATTTAGGCATGATGGGACCTATGATATCTAGTCCCCATCATTGGAATGACCAAGTAATCTGTGTAGTATGTAACTCGGTTGGTTACACGTGTATTAAGTTTGCATAATGCTGGCACGTGTCACATGTCTTGACCTTAGTAAGGTAGTCCTTTTCCATATACAGCCAATAATTTTAGCGACCATGGCTCGTGGGGCTATGTGTCCTCCACACAGCCCCTCGTGGACTTCGCTAATTATGGTTTGCACTTGATCATTATTAACACAGGCCAATAATACCCCATTGAAAGAGCATCTACATAGAGTACTATCTCTGATGATGACGTATTGCTTGGCACACTTGCGGACTATGTCTTTCTGTGTAGGTGTTAGCTCATGCAGTGGTTCGCCATGCAGAAGGTAAGTTTTAATGTTGTCATACCATTCTGGTGTTCAGCCTGTGCTTAGAGAAGATACTTGCATCACTTGAATGATAGGCTCTGTACATTCCATCATTAAAGCGGGCTAAGTGGCAAACAAATGTGGTGGCACGTTTAAGGCCAGTGTGGCCAATGCATCAGCTACGGCGTTTTCGTTACAAGACACGCGTTGGACATCAGTCGTCATGAATTGTTTCAGGAGATCCTTAGCCATATCGTAATAGGGCTATAGATGAATAGGATTTCTAGTTGTTGAACATTGAGTTCCTTGGCTGTTATCAATCCCCTGAGGAGCCCCTCATACTCTGCCACATTGTTTGTACAAGGGAAAGCCAGGCGGGAAGCCAGTGGATGAACATCCTTAGGGGAGAGCGTAATGATAGTGGCAACACTACCACCTCTGGTAGTCAAAGCTCCATCAAAGTATAATGTCACTTTGAGGCCTATTAGCATAGGGCTTAAACTATGTACATGTTCATCCAGAAATTCTAGCTCTATGGTAGCTTGATTGTTAATAGGCGATGTTGCAAGCTGGTCAACTATAGCTTGACCCTTAGTAGACAATTGGCCAACATAATGTAAGTCAAATTCGGTTGTGATGGATTTCCAATGAGCTATCCTACTACCCTCATACAAGTTGTTTGAGATACCCTGCAGAACATTGTTTTTGCAAATTATATTAACCTAGCTATAGAAAAGATAGTGTTTACACTTTTTCAGCTCAAAAACTAATGCCAAACAGTTACACTCTACCTCATTATATCTGGTTTCATATGGAAATAGGACGTGACTTAGATAGTAAATAGGGGCTTCCGACCCATCATTCCTTTTTTGGCAGAGTAACGCAGCTATAGACAAATCTGAGCTTGCTAGGTAAATATAAGAAGATTAATCTCTTTGTGGTGGGAAAACTATTGGTAAGTGTTGTAGCTCTTACTTTAAATTGTCAAATGCATGTTGATAGTCATCGGTCCATTCAAAATTAACACCCTTCTTATGGAGATGTTTCATAGGATGTAATTTATCTGTTAACTTTGATTTGAACCACTTGATAAATTGTAGTTTGCCCTGCAACCCACATAGTTCCTTGAGGTTTGTAGGTAGCATTAAATCAACGATGGCTTTAACCTTGTCAGGGTTGACTTGGATGCCAGCCTCTGATACCACAAACCCCAACATACGTCCAGTTTTAACTCCAAATACGCATTTCTTTGGGTTGAGCCATAGGTCATGCTTGAGACATTGTTTAAGGACTAACTCTAGGTCTTTTGAATGATCTTCTGACTTTATAGACTTGATAACTACGTCATCTACATAGTTGTTCAATCTCTCTAAGAGGTAATCACTAAAGATGTATGTCATGGCTCATTGATACGTTGCTCCAGCATTTTTTAGCCTGAAAGGCATCATAGTGTAACAAGAATTCCCCCAACGGGTCATGAAGGTCATAGTCAGTTGATGCTCTGGGTTGATACAAATTTGATTATAACTTGAAAAAACATCCATAAAGGACAGAAGCGTGTGACTAGCTGTTGTATCAATCAATTGGTCGATACTCAGTAACAGGAAATTATCCTTAATCATGGCCTTGTTTAGATCCTGGAAGTCTATGCAAATGCATATTCCTCCTATTTTCATAGAGACAACTACGATGTTCGACACCCAATTCGAATAATCAACCGTGGGAATGAAACCATCCTGATATAACTTAGTGATTTCATTACACACTGCTAGCATGATTTCAGGTTTAATCTTTCGTGTCTTCTATTTAACTCTCTTGATGTGCAGGTCCAAAACTATGTTATGCTATATTAATATCGGGTCTAATCCTAGCATGTCTTCATACGACCATGTGAATACAGCAGTGTTATTTTGGAGCACTTACACTATGCTACCCTGTGTCTTTTGGTCAAGGAGGGAACTAACCCTCAGAGTTTTATTTTCACCTTTGTGCGTACCCACAGGGACCTCATTGAGAGGGTCCTCGGTCACATCACCAGCTTCTAGATCTAGAGTTTGGGCCAGATGTTCTGGCTATTCTGGGGACATTTTCGATGCTACTATGGTTGCATCACAAAGCAAAGCGTTAGTTCCTATCAGTGCATGGTTGAGCTTTCTAATGGTTCCCCCATATGGGCCTGCTCAAGCTAGGGATGCGTATAAAGCTGTGTCCATTTGCAAATTGCCCTGCAAAATCACCAAAAATAGAAGTTGTTACATTTTTTTTCCGATATGTTAAAACGATAAGAGTTTATTTTTTGTCTTGCATTGGAGTTGCGTATTAGAGAAGCTTCCAGTTTAAGGTCTTAGTGTACCATTACAGATATGCACAGTTTGTGTGAAAATGGTGAGCCAGGCTTCCTAGATGCTAGCGTGCAACTTCTATAAAGTAAGATGAAAGATGTAACGTTGCATGTCTAGCATGCTGGAATAATGAATTTAAATTTTTTTACAGACTGCAGTTAATGCGGCCGAATTACGAGGTGTTAAGCTATGCATTAGTTTAGGGTCATTTTGGACCACAATCCATATGATATCTACTAAATTAATGCTCTGATCTTCATGTTTCTTGTCATGCTAACACACTAGCATTTCGAGAAAGTTCTACATCGATCGGGAATAGAGTCAATGAGTTTCAAATAGTTTGTTTATAAACCAGTGGTTCATGCTCAAAATAGGCTATAGATATGACGAATTTGAATCTAGCTACAACAAAAAGGGAGTAGAAGCGAGGCATAAATAGATGATTTTGTGAAGATTTGTTCAACTGCAACTATGGCACCAAAGATCAGAGGAAAGAATGTCAAATTGACAAAGATTTATGAGGTGTAAGAGAGTTTGTAGCAGGTTTCGTAGGCCAGAGTTGAGACTCAGGAGGTTACTCCACTCAATCGGTAAGTCGCCTTTCATCCTCTTGCATGATTGTTATCTTTGTTGTAGCATCGTGGTCATATCTATTTTGAATGTGCATGTTGCATCGAGCATTGATATCTTTTTACGCAGAATAAGCTATTGTAGTTTGTTATATTACGCTTGTCCTCACTGTTGGAGACAGATTTTATGTTATCACAAGGGTTTTGGGTAACATTGAGTAATACTATGCAAATGTAATCTATAACTAGAAAAGTCTAGATATTGTACCCATGCGTGGCATAATCAAGGTTCTATTTTTTTCTTGCCCATGATGGTTGTGTGTTACATTGGAGTGATACGCAGTGTTGCTTTCATTGCTGTTGTTAGGGATAGACCTTGAACTGTTGCAAGGGTTTGGGCAGTTTTGGCCATGTGTCTCCAGTATAACCTGTAATTTCCTGGGAGTTGAAAGAACCCTAATTTCGCATGGTGAATCTTTATGTCTAAATGGTTTGCCTAATAGTAATGCATTTTTATTGTATAGCATTATGCTAAAGCCCATCCTAATTGTTTTGGACATCGTGGGTGTTCTATGCTGCATACATGTTCTAGTGGCTCACGTTCCTCCTCCTCATGCTTGTATAAAGGAGGATTGGTATGGTTCCAAATAGGTGCACAGGAGTTCTTGCAGTTTTTGCTTCGTAATTTTAGTGTAATCATCTAGTCGCATCTACCAGGCGATGTAGCTGCTGTCATTCTAGAGACGCTACTGGTTGGGTCGACGTAGAGCATCTTGACATTCTTGACAGACGACATAGTTGAAACTGTGTGATTGCAAGATCATGAACAAAGCGCCAAGGGTTTGAGGCATTTGAGCTGGATCTAGGAGATACCCAGGTTTAACTATTATCATGCCTACAATACTCTGTTCATGGCCCATCATCTCACAACCTATTTCCAAAATCCACCTGGCATCATGTATTATGCAAGTGAGGAAATTTTTTATGTCTTTTCGTAGTTTTGCAATATGCTAACTACTGTTTGAACTTGTGTTGAGCATAAAGAGTTTGGCTATCTTTTGCAGTGTAGATTCCTCATTAATGATAGTGGTCTCCTAGGTGATAACGATACATTGTCTTTCACTGAAAGGGCCATAAGGGAATTTACTTCCATTAGCAATGTACGGGCCATTGTCATGGGGCAACTAGCATTCGAAATTCCAGAGTATCCTACCCACTATGCCAACTTCTTTACCAGGTGTAAAAGACTTAGATGGCTGGATAGGGAGTGGACATTGGATCCTCCCCTCAGCATCACGGATGTGCAAGAGAAAATTCCTCTGTTTCCTTTGCCATTTGGGCCCAGTAAATTTTTTTACAATGATTGATTGTACAATGTTATTAGCTGGAAATGATGTATAAATTTGTCTTATTTTTTTATATTGTCTTAACTATTGTTTTATGTTGACAGTCAGGGAATCACGGGAGATTACGATCATGGCCTCTGGTCACGAGGTAATTTGTCTCTTCTTCCGTTACGATGATATAAAGGACACATAGTGTTGGCTCAGCCATTGCGTTGCCCCAGTTGTCCTAATAAATAACCTTCAGGAAGTTGGGTTGATGGACCTATTTTTAGCTATAACTCCTGATGTCACTGCGAGTGAAATGTTAACCCTAGTCAACTCCTTCAGCAAAGATGTTGAGCGTCTTTGCATACACGTGCATAATGTGCATGTAAATTTCAACATTGACACTCAGCTATTCATCGATGTCTTTGGCATTCCCTCCGATGGCCTTTCTATAGAGGAAAAGTTAAAGAGGAGTTCTAAGCACCAGCTGGAGAGAGAGGAGTGGCTAGGGGTTAAGAAAGAGGCGAAGGGAATCCCTACTAATAAGATCTAGTTGGAGGTGGCTAGTACTATTTATTCCCTTTTTCGAGCCCAGGCCTTTCCCAAGACACTCTCCCAAGGGAGAGTCCTCACAATAGAACATGCCTGGATTATGTGAGAGGTCATGGAGGAGGGGACTCGATACAACTAGGTTAGCTATTTTTCTAAAAGCCTACGCGCTGAAATGATCAGGCTTCACAAGAAGCTTGAGTCCCATTTCAACGTCCATTTTGCTTCTTCATAGCTTTCTTTTGGCATTTTGCTAAATTTCTGGTAGTCCAGAGGAATGGGGTCTGGGTGCAGCAAGACCGCAACTAGATTTCTAAACCATGGATTTTCCATGTTTTTGGCACTACTCGGTCACAAGACCCTCCTGAAGGAATTGGGGAAGCGTTGTCAGTAACGACTAAAAATATGGTGGCACCTCCAATGCAGGGTTAAGATAGTGTGGGTGGGGCACTCCCCTATTACACCAATGATGCATCAAGAGGGAAGCACCTGGTGGCTACAATAGTGGATTCATCGATGCAACGGAAGAAGCCTTGTTTGACCGAGGAGCCTGTCAAGCCAGTAGGTAGGAGAGGGGAGAAAGTGTAAGTCAGGTTTTAAAGGACAAAGCCTCTAGCTGGTAAGTAGAGAAATGTGTTAATGGTTATGTTTATGTTGTGTACAAATGGTGTTGTGTTGGGTAATGCTCATTGAGCAAGAGTAAAATCCTGTGTCGACTAATGATGTTATGTGATACTAAGGGAGAAGGTTGTGGAGCGACCCCTGAAATAGGGGCTATAGTTTTGCGGTGTGGAGGAGGGGCCCTAGTCTTGGAAGAGGAGGCCCTAGTAAATTAGGAAAGCAGTGCATATGTTCTTGTGCATGAAGAGGAAGCAGTAGTGGAGGATGCCAAAGTCCTTTCGGCTGAAATGGGAAAAGGTAAGTGGTTTGTTACTCGGTGGCTTTGACTTTCACAGTATGCTAGACTTTAGAAAACTGCTTCTGAAGGTTTTACTAGTCACCATAATATCTCAGTTATGTCTTTATATGTAATTTATTCTATGTAATAGGTGATCAGGGTGTACACTTGTCATCAGTGGTGACCTGATCTTGGGATGAATTTCCTAATAAATTTAATTTTATGGAAGGCATTGTCAATGATATGATCGGTCTTGAAGCTGGTACGTTACGATCATTATGCAGGGGTTACTCTGTTATGGCATTATGCTACCTAATTATGCCTAACCACCATTTTATGTTATTAGGAGCTCACCTTAGATGGGATCTATCAAAGCCTATTGACTTAGATGCCACTGAACCCCCATTGGAAGCGACCGTTGTACCATCCAACATTTATGAAGAGATGCGTAAATGTGCTGTACATGCAACTCGCTCCTTATGGGAATGCCAAAGCATGAATGAAGACCTCTGGAAGAGACTGCAAAGGTCAAAGAAGGAGAAGGTGGCTCTAAGTGATGAGGATGGGGATTTGAGGTCGTGGAATGAATTCATGTAGGCCTAAGGAATGAACAACAAGGACTGGCAGACAGCTATTGTTGACTATACCTGTTATTGGATAGTCATCAGGAACAGTGTCCAAACTAGCCATGAACTAGTCAAACAATGAATGAAGATGGATCTTCTGGCTCAGAAAATTCAAGACTAGAAGGACTTTAGTGCAAGGGTCCAAGAATCGGGGTAGATGCAAAAGGACCACAAACATGTGTATAAGCAGGAGAGTGTTGCCTACCTCCAACATTACATGGAGTTTGCTATTGACGCATAGTCCCTTTGGCTATTTCTTGACTTCATTTGTGCTTCCAAAGCATTTGAGAAGTTTCAGGAGCAAGTGACGGTAGGTGCCTTTCCAAAAAGGGTGATGACTCTTCCTTGTGAGGAGACTACCATCCCTTCCTTCTTCCCTGAACCACCCCGATGGACTCCTATGGAGAAGGGGAAGGTCAAGGCTAGAGTTAATCTAGGGGATGGGTTTTGATCTGAGCTTACCGAGGATGAAATTATGCAACGCTTGTGGGTTGGCCTAAAACAAATCCCTTTTGCTACCGATGCAGGACCATCACAAGTAAGTCATAGTATTATCGTGTTTTTTTCATACCTAGTTTTGATGGCGATGTTAATATGCATGTCGTGTATAATCATAGGAACAACTTGAGGAGGATCCTCAGCAGGATGAGCACAATGAAGATGACGGTCCTCATGGAGAGGGTCTGTATGAAGCGAAGCTTAATGAGGATGATCAATGCCATGGCAAGCAACCCCATGTAGAAGAGCTTCACAGAGAGGGATGCCCTCATGAAGAGATGCCTCATGAAAAGGGTGGCCCCTATGAACATGATTTGCTTGAAGCAGAGGTGGAGCTGGGTGAGACGGGCAACAATGGTGACAAGAGAGATGCATAGTGTGGCTATATTAGCCACAAGTTTATTGTTATGAAATGGAGCAAAAAAAAATATTTTCTTTTAACGTATTTAATGCAAAATTTTTTTAGAGTTTAATGTTCTTTTGTTGTTTTAGTTTGTATAAAGTGTAACTGGAGTCATAGGTTTTGGCGTCATGACAAGTTGCAGCTAGTTTAAGCATACAGTGTAAATGGAATTACTAGTTTAAAGCCATTGCAGGCCACTAAATAATTCAAGTGTAAAGTGTAAATGAAATTGTTAGTTTAAGGTCATTTCGGGCCATGGTTAGTTTTAGGCCATTTCGGGCCTTTGCTAGTTTTAGGCCATTTCAGGCCTTTGCACATATAAAGATGAGGATAAGAGTAATGAAGATAGCTAGTGGAAGTGTAAAGGTAAGTGCAAGCATAATGAGAGTAGCTGGTGGAATCATAAAGGTATAGCTAGTGGGAGGGTGAGCGTAACATGCATAATAATCTACCAATGTGGTTTATCGTAACAAGTTACACCAGCATTGTTTCTTTGTTAACTCTATTGTTGTTTCTTAATTTCTTTTAACTTTGGCACTGTATAGGATAAGAAGGTTTATTACTTCATTCTTCCACACCACCCTCTTTCTCCTAGAATGGTAGTTCAGCCCAAATCAAGTTATCATCAACTACTATTTTGGCTTGTTCAAGCATTGGAACAGAGGACTAGTCTTTAAGAATTTCAATTTATGAACCCTATTTTATTTCTATGTTATTGACAGCCTGAGGGATCATTTTTTCACCATGGATGATCACTTGTCCTCCTACATAGGGAAGATGGATCTCCTGATGGATGGGTGATGAAACTGGCCTCAGTTAAGCTAAACAAGACCTTCCTAGGATCAAGTTGAAGCCAGGCATCTCCTCGACGATAATAAACATTGCATCTATGGGGAATTCGTTCCCTACCAAAAAGTTGATGTGCACTGTCCCTTTGACTTGCACTCATGTCGCATTAAATGACTTTAGATATGATGTCGTTGTAGGACTGATCAAATCAATCAGGCCTAGCTTATCCACTATGGGATATGGGATGACATTAGCGGTCGTCCTGTCATCTACGTGTACTGTCTAGATTCAGTGTTGGCCAACCCAGATGGTGATGAACATGGGCGCCGTTATCACCTGACCTTTCTCTGGGTCATCCTTAATGGATTTTTTGCGAAAATTCAATAGGGAAGGCCTAGGTTCTATAGCAGCAAGGGGAAGCATGATGGAATGAATTGCTTCTTCATCCACTCGCAAGCTCTCATCTAGAGGTATGGACATTAGCATACGAACCATGGCTTCATGATGTTTCTATGATGTCATGAGTAAGTCATAAAGGCTCAATGTTGTATTTTTTAATTTTAGATCCTATTTGACTTGTGTAAAGGCATCGAGGAGATCCCATCCATGATCTGGCTGCTTTTCACCCTTTTCCTCTTCCATTCGCCCTAAGAGACGAATTTCCTAGGGAAGAGTGGTGTCTGGTAGAGGGCTGTGTTTTTTGAGCTAGGAGGATATGGTTGTGTCTGTGTAACTTCATCCTTTTTAGAAAGTGGGGCCAAGGGCACAGAAGCAAGGGGTTTAGGATTGAGAAACGCCAACGTAAGATGGTCCTTGGCTGTACCAATTGTCGTACCTCCTTCTCCTTTTCTGTTAAGTTGGAATTGGGGGATTGACTTGGAGATTTTGCCTTACATAGGAGGGGTAGCTTATGGTTTTTGCACCCTAATGACAAAGGGTGCCTTAGGCATAGGCGCGGACTGAGCCGCGGCTTTACCGATAGCGGCCTATCAAGTAGTTGTCTAAGAGGGGGCTCAGAGGACAAAAGGTTACCTCACAGCATCACACGTCAATGTTGATGGACCCATTGTTTGGAGTGAATGAGGGGGTGCTCACAACACAAAGGGCTATTTTGGTTGTGCCTGACCATCGCCCTTTGCACCTACCACGTTGATAGTGTACCCTGTTGAAACACCGTAGAAATTGTGAATCGGCCTCATGCAAAGATTCACAATTCGGATGGAAGTTTGTGATAGCAATCCAGAAGATAGAACAAAGAAAAGAGGCACGCAGCATCAAGTCTCTGAGTTTCTCATAGATTTCAACCTTACTTTGTTTTCTCTCTTTACGCTACATTACGCAACATAACGTAGTGTCACTCAACGTAACTCTGTTTGGCGTAGCCCGATATCAGAAAGTAACTTACTTTGGTAATGTTGATGAAGTTTAAAGTTTAAGACTTGTCTTTTGTTCAGGGTTGAATTTACGTAGAGTAGTGTAACAAGCTTCAAGAAAAGAAAAGTCAGAGTTAAAGGAAGTGCAACAGATTGATTTATTCTTTTTTGCAGATTGGTCACTTTATGCTCATTACGCTACGTGGCATGGACAAGCCTAATTTTTTCTAAAGTTGACCATTTTTATGCTCTATTACGCTTTGCAGTGTAAATAAGTGTAAAAAAGCTAGCACCAACTACTCCCATGCTCTATTATGCTCTGCCACATGACGTAGCATAAATAAGTGTAATACAGCATAAACCGGCTAAAGAAGTTACACATCTGCTATCCGCACACACAATACACTGGTGAGCGTATTGTGCGTAATCATGAAGCAGCTTTAGAAAAAGTGTTGACAACGTACGTTGCCCCTTCTCCCGGAAACGTGACGCAACATGGCTAGTTTCAAAATAAAGTTTACCAAGTCAACGATATTTTGAAGGTTCGAGACATGTGTCATCAGGGCCATGTCTTCTCCACATGTTGTTGAACTTATAAATACTCCAGTTGACAAAGAAACGAGGGGGAACATCCTCGACTTTTGGCAGTTTTCACCTTTGAGTAGAGACAGAGACTTTTGCTTGAGCATTGGAAGCAGGACCGATCAGTCCTTTGGTGAAGATATAGTTCTCTCCATTGGCGATTATTGGTAGTTTGAGCAGAGACTACTGAAGGCAAAAGGAGCAGATCAGAGACCAAGAGATCATCTAGTGTGGTTTGTAAGGTTTATTGGTTAGAAATATTTGATTGATAAACGTCAGAGCTTGACCTTCCTTGCATCCCATATCGGGCTTACGAGGTAGATCGAACTCCATTCTATACTCCTTGTTGAACAGTTTTCTTGTTATTTTGTGTATACTTCACACAAGATAAGCGAACTGTTCCATTTAGAACTTTGTATACAATATACTCAGTTTTCAGTCAAAACGCAGATCTTGGAATTGCGCATTTTCTTAAATCTGATCCCTCTTGTCGTGTTGACGTTGTTGTTATTCCAATTTATCTACATTTTTTTCTACTCCTTTTATGATTCATCGAATCAAATCATTTCATGGAACATCTATAATATTCATCAATTTACTGATTGAGTAAGTCCCTGTCTGATCAACAAGACCGTTCAAGGCACTGTGGATTCGTTTCCTCCAGCACATCCCTCGCATGGATCCATGGTTAAGACTGTGTACACGGATTTTGTTGGTATTTTCCAGCTACTGACATTTTCTATCATTACAGTTTTCTGGCGCTAGAAGGAGGGCCTAGGATCCGATTCGTATTTCATGGGTAGCCCTGTAAGCGATCTGTACCCGTGTCTCTGAACAAACGTAAACGTAATACCTCTATGGAAGTTTACGAAAAATCGTGTGGTGTAGATTGGTCACAGTAACAGTTCCTTTGGAATCCTATAGGGCAAAAATCCTAATCGTGATCTTCTCTATCTGTCACCTTTTTAGATCCAGTCGCTTATTCTCGTTAATCTATTCGACGAATGGATTCTGCATACACAACCACAATCGCCATGATTACCACTAACTCAGGTGCCATATCTGTGAATCCCATCGCCACCACTGGACCAGCCTCTGGTGTCATAGGACCTCAGGGACTGTCACGCCGTTCGTTGAGGTTATAGGGTAAAGATCCTGTATTCACCATCATGACGCCTAAGGAATATAATTTTATTTACGTCAAGATCCAGGAAAAGCTTGCTCTTAGCTGAGCCAAGATCGAAGCAAAAAGAAACTTTGAGCTGATCCATAGAGGGGATCAAGATTTCACCCCTACTGCTTATGACATTATCCCCTTAATTGAACATTATCATGAAATCCTGACCTAACTGGTTATGGCTAGGAGTCAGGCTTCACGTTCTGTGCTAGAACCTTAGAATGGGGATGAAGAGGAAGATGAACTTGCAACCTAGTCTGAACATTCATACCACACTTTTAGTCCCCATACGTACATAAATCTTCTATTTCCTCTCACAGGAGAAGCCGCCCATCTTAAACCAGCCATGACCACTCAAGCCCACATTCCTGTCATCCCGCAGGTCACTACGCAATCATCTATCCTACAGGTACAAATACCGCCCTAAAATAACATGGGGGCGGTCTCGTCATCGCACATACTCAGTATTTCATCGGTGATGCCTACATCCACCTCATCCTATTACATCCCCCAACTGCAACCCCACACAGTGCTTACAACTCGCCCGGTACAAAATCCAGTGCAAACCATTTTGTTGCTACCCCCTGGGAGGCAACCCATTGTTCAGTCGTAGCAATCCGTTTAACAGCCCATGGCTGGTCAGTGGATCCTGCTTATTTGACATAATCAGTCCACGTTATACGGTGTGCAACCCTTACCCGCACCCACTACGCATGTCTCACAATATCCTCACAATCTCTACCCTGCACATCTGATGGTGGACAATCCCTCTACTCAACCTGGTGGGTGGTGGCTTCCACAAGCTGCTCCATCCATAAGGATAGCCCCCATAGCACCTCCTGTCACCCAAACTATCGCACAATTCCCATTGCCTGGTGCAGCTCTTTTAGGTCAACCCCCTGCTCCTCTTACACAAACATCTTCATCAATAGGCTTAGATCAAGCTTTCTTACTTATTCAGACCCTCACTGAGGAGGTTAGATGCCTTAAGGTGGCTGGCTCTAACACTATACAGATCATGGATTTCTATCAAGGTGATCCCATTAGTCCAGCGGTCCCCATGCTATCGTTGCCCCCAGGGATGTCCTTACCCCATTTCACTAAATATAATGGGGAGGGAGATCCTAACGCTCACCTAGTCACATTCAGATCTAAATCCTTGTTGTTACAGTAATGGCCTCACACAATCATCCATGTCTTTGCAATGTCTCTAGTAGGGAAAGCTTTGGATTGGTATCGAGCCCTTCCTTGCTCTTCCATCTCAACCTTAGAAGAGCTCTTGACACAATTCGTGACTTGCTTTAAATACAACCTAAAGCCAGAGGTCACATTAGATCAACTTATGGGAGTGAAACAGGACCCGCTCGAACCAGTCCAAAAGTTTATACAGCGATGGAGTGCTACTTTGAACGAAATCCATGAGCCAATCGTGGAGGCCCATTTGCTGGCCATCTTCAAAGGAGCAATCAATGACTTCATCAAGTCTAAGCTATATTACCTTTCCCCTAGCTCCTTACATCAGGCTTTTGCCCAGACTAAAAGCTTCCAAGATGCCGTAGAGGCTAGCAAAGACCCGGCGTATGTCGCCTATAAAAATGCTAACAACAAGGGCAAGGACAAAGGTAAGACAACAACAATGATGGTAGCTGCATTGGCTGAAGGCACTAAGAACAAGAACAAGAAGACACCCACAGTGTCTCCCGAGACCATGGCTAGTGCAAGTAGCACCAACCAAGACACGGCTGTCCCTAAAAAGCCCCCCAACCAGAACCAAACTTTAAGCGTAAAGATCGCTCAAAGTATACAACCCTACCTGTAAAACATTCGGAACTGTTGAAAGAACTATTAGGGGAAGGATACATTTAGATTAAGAAGGTATCTAAAGAAGCTCTGAAGCGGCACAGGCGTCATTGTGAACTGCTAAAGAATCCTTCTTTAGCCCTACCTGACGAACCACTAGTTTTGAGGTCTTTTAGGCTAGACCATTTCTGTGACTACCACCGGTTGTGTGGTCATGACATAGATTACTGCTGGGCGTTGAAAGATGACATTCAACACATGATCGACAATGGTTCTTTGAAACTAGATGGTAGTAGTCTAATGCATCCCAAAAACCAGGCGTTGCACATGTACAAGAATCTTTTAAACACAAATAACGCACCCTACATAATCAACGTGGTGAGTACGGACAATGAAGGGAAGGTACCGCCTAAATAGCCCTTCATTTTACACATGCCTACTAGTTTACCTTGTGGGACAGGATTTTCATCGGCAGCCAGTGGCGTCTCGAGGCTTCCCTTTGTCATTCGGGCACCTTCTCCAGATTTAACTCATCCTCACACTAATAGTAAAGCCGCGGCCACGTCCGCACCTACATCTGAAGAGCCTTTCATCCTCAAAGTACCAAAACCACTAGCTGCTCCTTTTACGCAAGGGCAAACCTCTAACTAAAGCCATCCATTACCATCCAATAAACAAAGGGAAGGAGACACGTCAGTCAATGTTGCTAAAAACCATACTACGCTAGGCTTCGCTAAGCCCAGGCCCTTGGCCTCTGTGCCTACGTTTGCACCCTCTGGGCAGGACAAGGGTGCAGAAACATAGCCACCTCCCCTCGGTAGGAAGAGACATAACCCTCCTACTGATGTTGTTCCGCCTCGGGATTTTCATCTCTTGGGGCGAATGGAAGAAAAAAGAGGGCATAAAAAACCCAGCCAAGAAAGGGATCTCCACGATGCGTTTATGTAGGTCAAGCATGCTCTGAAATAAAAGAACAAAATGTTGAGCCTCTAAGACCTGCTTATGACATCCCAAAAATATCGTGAAGCAATGGTTTGTATGCTGACATCCATACTAGTGGATGAGAGCTTACCAGCAGAAGAGGAAGCGATACATGCTCTCATGCTTCCTCTCGCCGCTGAGCAACGTAAGCCAACCCCTCTAAACTTTCACAATGAATCCATCAAGGATGATCCTGAGAAAGGTCGATTAATGACAGAGCCCATGTTTATTACCATCCAGGTTGGTCAATATCGAATCCCGAGGGTACACGTTGACAATGGCACAGCTACAAATGTCATCCCTTATCCTATAGTGGATAAGTTGGGCCTGGTCGACCAGATCGGTCCCACAATGACATCATGCCTAAAGTCATTCAATGGGGCACAGGTGCAAGTCAAGGGAATGGTGCGTATCGAATTTGTGGCAGGTGATCAATTCCCAACAGATGCCACATTTCTCGTTGTCGAGGAGATGCCCAGTTCAAACCTAATCCTGGGGAGGTCCTGGCTAGCCCAACTGAGGGCAGTTTCATCACCAATACATCAAGAGATACATCTCCCTTACGCAGTGGAAGAAGTAGTAATACACGATGATGAAATAACCCCTAGGACTATCAACAACATAGAGGAGGAACGGGGTTTGAAGATCAAGGTACCTGAAGATCAAACTCATGTCCAAACTCCCGAACAAGCTAAAACGAATGATGACAGCCTAGCCTAGGCTGACCTACCATTTCAGGAAGATGGTATGGAGGAGTCAGATCACAAACCTCCCCACCCTTACACATCGCTAAATGTAAAGGCCATCAAGAAACAATTACAAATTAGCAATTGATCTGAGTGGCATTTACGTGCATCGCTACACTTCCACTAGTTTTCCACTCACGCTTATCGAATTCGATTGACATTTTTCTGTGTACATGTATTTACACTTCCTGTCTATTATGCTATTTAAATTCCTCATTTTTAAGTAATTTATGTTCTTTGATTGCTATTAGTCACTTTAGCGTAATTACGTAGAAACGTACGTTTTTATCAATTATACTTCTAGACTTACGCAGGTGGCCCGCAATGGCCTTAAACTAGTGGCGGCCGGCAACGGCCTAAAACTAGCAAAGGCCTGCAATGACCTAAAACTACCTTGTATCTTACGCAAACACTACCTAATGGCCTGCGATGGCCTTAAACTAGCAATTTCATTCCACAACAACGCGATCCATTCTAAGCCTTTAACAACTTTACGTATGCTTTGCATAAATAAAGAGCTAAAAATAAAGAATAATAATAATAACATTTAAAGTCATATAGAAGATCTTAAGGCCAATCTTTCCAACATTCATATGACCATTGTTCAATTCCAATCAATAAAATCACATGTAAATCACAATTACGCATCCCCCCTAGTACCACTGTCACCCGTATCCCTCAAGTCCGGCTCTAAGCCTGACAAATCATCCTCAAGTGGGTCATCCCTTTTAGAAGGTATTCCTTCGTGAGGAATGTCATCTTCATGAGGTCCTTGCTCTAACACTGGCTGCACAAGAGGATGGTTTTCGTCATTACACTTGTCTTCCTGTACTTGCTCACCACCCTATTCACCTTCTTCATCCACTCCTGGTACCTATATATAATAAATACATCAGTAAAAGCCATCATAGGATAAACCAGAAAATTTGAATTCAACAACACCCAAACTTACTCGCGATGGTCCTGCTTTCGTAGCAAAGGGGAGCTGATCTAAACTGATCCATAGGCGCTGCATAATTTCATCTTCAATTAATTTAGACCATACTCCATTTCCTAGAGTAGTTCCAGCTTTCACCTTCCCCTTTTCCACACTAGTCCATCAGGGCAGTTCAGGGAAGAAAGTAGGGATGGTAGTCTCTCCCCCAAGAAGTGTAATCTCCCTTTTCGGAGACGCGCTTACTGTCACCTGCTCTTGAAACTTCTCAAAAGCTTTGGATGCGCCAATGACATCAAGGAATACCCACAAGGATTGAGCTTTGACAGTAGAATCATGGTAATGCTGACAATAAGCGATACTTTCTCGCTTATACAGATGCTTATGATCTTTTTCTTTCTGCCCCCACTCTTGCACACTTGCGCAGAAATCCTTCCAGTCTTGGCTATTCTGAGCTAACAGCTCTATTTGCATCCTCTGCTCCACCAACTCCCGACTGGTTTGCATGCTATTCCTGACTGTGGTCCAATAGTGAGAGTAATCAATAATAGTTGTATGGAAATCCTCTACACTCGTTTCCCGCACCTGCAAGAATTGGCATCACGATTTTAAGTCTCCGACCTCTTTGGTTAGAGACGCCTTTTCCCTCTCTAACCTTTGCAGCATTTTCCAGAGGTATTCATTGACATTTTTACTCTCCCACAAGGAGCAAGTTGAGCGTAATGCACATTTACGCATCTTCTCATAAATGTTGCGTGGCACGACCGCCTCGTCTGATGAAGGATCCACTGTGTCCAAGTCAATGGGCTCCGTAGGGTCCCATCGAAGGCAAGCTCCTGATAGCAAATAGTATCCAACGTAAGTAAAACTATAATAAAATAAGCCTATTATAGTTGCAACATACCAGCTCCAGGATCAATGTGCTCGAGATGCTCGATCATATCGCTGACAATGCTTTCCATGAAGGCAAACTTGTCAGGAAATTCTCTTCACACTCTGCTTACAGCGGCGAATGTGAATACATCTTGTTCATCTGTAGCGTAATTAAGTTAAGACTTCTAATTATTAACAAAATTCCTTAAGATTTCTAATATGTTCATTACCTCTACCGGTTGCAGTGGGAGGTGCATCAACATTTTCCTCTTCCTCTCTCTCCTCACACACAAGGGTCTGTGTGTCACTTATTCTAATAGCTGGGGCCTCTTCTCCCAAAACTGAGGCCCCCTCCCCACTCTGTAATACCATTGCCCCTATTTTAGGGGTCAACCGCTCTACAGGCCTCACTGTTCATATCACATAATGCACTTAAATGATCCAAAATACCTTGAATAAAGCTGTGTAATATAGTAATTTCCATAACCTCCACTATGTCTTTACACTTACTAGGCGGAGGTTTACTCCGTTGAACTATGAATTGCACCGTCTTGACCATGCCACTTGTTGGTTCCACAGGGGTCTCAATTAGGCTAGGCCTTTTACACTAGACCGAGGTATCTACAATCTATGCAGCCAGGTGCTTTCCCCATGACACGTTACCAGTGTAAGTGGGAATCACCCCACCTACACTGTCAGGGCCTCACACTCAAGGCACCACCAAATCCCTTGTCGTTATAGAATGAGACATCGCAATTCCCTCCGGAGGATGCTATCCTCGGGTAGTGCCGAAAATATGGAAAATCCAAGGTTTCGATAGCTGGTCTCAGTCTTGCTACACCCAGACCCCATTCCTCTGGACAACCAAAAATTTAGCAAATCACCGTAGGCAAGCTATGTAGAAGGTGAAATGCATGCTGAAACAAGATTCAAGCTTCTGACAGAGCCTGACCATTTTAGTGCATAACCCCTCTATGAAATAGCTTGCCTAGTTAAATTGGGTTCCCTCCTCCATCACCTCCCACATGATATGGGTCTGTTCTATAGTAAAGAACCTCTCTTGTGAGAGTGTCTTGGGGAAAGCCTGGGCCCGGAAGAGGGGATAGATAGTCTTGGCGATTTCTAATTCAATCTTTTCACAAGGGATCCCCTTGGTCTCCTTCTTGGTCTCAAGACACTCCTCCAGCTATTCTTGACATTTGACGATCCTCCTCACTTTTTCCTCTATGGGAAGGCCATCAGAGGGGATGCTGAAGAGGTTTGCAAACAGTTGAGCATCAATATCAAAATTTACACGCACGTGATGCACACGTGTGCAAAAAAGCTCAGCCCTCTCGCTGAAGGAGTTGACCAGGGTTAACATTTCATTGGCAGGGACATCAAGGGTTATGGCTAAAAATAAATGCATTAGCCTTGCTTCCTGCAGTTTGGTGACCAACGCAACTGGGGCCGCTGTGTGACCGAGCCAGCGTTGTGCTTCCTTGATGTCACCATAGCGGAAAAGAAGGGTATTCACCTCGCTGCCGGAAATTGTAAGGGTAATCTCCTAGGATTCCCTAACTGAACAATGCAAGACACATGTCAAAGTAGCAAAAATAATATTACACAACATTTCAAACACAAAACAAACACAATAAAATATACAGTAATAAATAACAATAACGAAGCCTTACTAGGTCCAAATGGAAAAGGAAATGGAGGAAGTTTCCTCTGCACATCCGCAACAGTAAGGAGTGGGTCCAAAGTCCATTCTTCATGTAACCACCCAAGATTCTGACAATTCTGGATGGAATCAGCATAACGGGTAGGATACTCATGAATGTCGAAGGCAGTCTACCCCATTACACCAGTGCGTACGTTGCTAGTCGAGGTAAACATCTTTATTGCCATTTCAGTCCAAGTCAATGTATCATTATCGCCTACTAAATTGTTCTCGTGGATAAAAAACTTGTACCATACAACACACTATTATCTTACACTTTACAAATCCAGACATTAGACACATAATGACAATACCACTACTAGAACAGCTTACATGCCCGAGTAATACACTGTGCTTGGTGGGTTCTGAAAATAAGTCGAGACATGACGGGCCACGAACAAAGTATTGTATGCATGGTAATAATTAAATCTGGCCATTTTCCAAATCCAAATTAAGCACCTCAACCCTCTGGCGCTAAGTTCGCAGTCTTGGGGATGACCAGTATCGATGGTCCTGTCTATCAAGAAAGCCAGGATGCCCTTCGTAGAACCCACTAACAGGTGCTCCAAAATAGCACCAGCCACATCCCTCGACCGATGTGACCATATAATAATGCTATAGTTATGTAGTAAGAACTACAGAAACTTCAGCACACCGTTTCGGAACCATATGGCCCCCCCCCTGCAATTGAGTCTGAGGGGGAGGAACGTTGGGGACGATCGGGCTTATACAACATAAAACCCCGACTATGTCCAGGACAATTAAGATGGGTTTCAGCTTAATACTATACAAAAAAAATATATATTATCGTCTAGATTCTAATTCCATGCTTAAACTATAGAAAATTTACAAATTACGCTCTAGCTATACAGCCAAAATCGCTTAAACACTTGTAACAGTACAAGGTTTGTCCTTGACAGCGGCGATAGACGCAATACTATTATATAAACCCTCGTTTTAACATGAGGTCCATAGCCTAAAACTCTGATTTATGCAAAATGACACAAAAGAATAAACACTGCAAAGAAGAATCATATCACAAAAAAGAAATACAAATGAGCCAGTGATGGCCTACCGATTCAGCAGAGTGACATCCATCACTTCAACCAAAGCCTACGAAGCACGTTGCAGGCTCCCTTGTACTTCATCTATCTTTGGCAATGTCGCATTCTTCCCTCTTACATTCAGTGTCATTGTTGTAGTCTTCACACCTTTATGCCTTCGCAAATAACACGTTGCAATCTTTCGCTCTTCCTCCTTCTCTCTGTAACAGCTGAAAATTCAAATTCGCGATAGCCAATAGCCTATTTTCAATAATAACTACCTATTTATATGTGAAATTAACCGACTTGATGTCCGATTTCAGCGAGACTTGCCCAAATGCTAGTGTCAGTATGAGCTAGAAACTGAAAATCAAGCCATTAATTGTGATAGATATCGCATGCATTACGGTCTGAAACAACCCTAAACTACTACATCTTATCTCCTTGTAATCAGGTCACATTAATTACAGGTTGTTCATGATGTTCAAAATTTAGTTAGCTTCTCACGCTTAGAGACGCCACATCACATCCTTTTTCTTTTAGATTAAACCCAGCATTATTCATTAAATACTTATAGCCCCCAACTTAGCACCTTTCTAATTATGTTTATTTTTGACAATTTTTGCAGGACAATTTACAAATGAACGAAACTTTATCTGCGCTCCTAGTTTTAACAGGCCCATATGGGAGAGTAGTTAGACAATTCGATTTTACAATAGTCGAAACTAACCCTTTCCTCGATGACGTAACCATAGCCACATCAAAAATGTCTCTAGAATGGCCAGAACAATCGACACACATGCTAGACTTGGAGGCTGGAGACATAACCGAAGACCCCCTCAGCGAGGTTTCTATTGTTACGCATAGAGGTGAGGCCAAAACTCTTAAGGTTAGTTCTCTACTAGACCAGAAAACACATGACACTATAAAATAGGTCCTCCAGGACAATGTCAGAGTATTTGCATGGTCATACAAAGACATGCCGGGACTAGATCCAAGGTTAATTTAACATAACATAATCTTAGACCAGCATATCAAAGCGGTTAAGCAAAAAACACGAAAAATCAAACCAAAGATCGCGCTAGCAATGCATGATGAGATCACCAAACTGTATCAGGCTGGTTTCATCTGCACAGTCAATTACTCGGATTGGGTATCTAATATTGTAGTTGTCCCAAAGAAGACCGGAAGCATATGCATCTGTATAGACTTCTGAGATTTAAACAAAGCCACAATCAAAGACAACTTTCCACTACTGAGTATCGACCAACTAGTCGATACAATAGCTGGGCATGCGCTCCTATCCTTCATGGATGGATTTTTGGGCTATAATCAAATTCGCATCAACCTAGAACATCAACTGACCACAACGTTCATGACACCCTAGGGCACCTTTTTCTATACCATGATTCCTTTTGGCTTGAAAAATGCCAAAGCGACATATCAATGGGCTATGACATACATCTTTAGTGATTACCTCCTAGGAAAACTGAATGATTATGTTGATGATATAGCTGTTAAGTCTATGAAATCAGAAGATCATTCAGAGGACCTGGAGTTAGTACTTAAAAGATGCTCCAAATACGACCTCTGTCTCAACCCAAAGAAGTGCGTATCCAGAGTCAAAACTGGATGCATGTTTGGGTTTGTGGTTTTAGAAACTTGCATGCAAGTAGACCCTGATAAGGTCAAGGCCATTGTCGAGTTAATGCCTCCCACAGATCTCAAGCAATTACGTAGGTTACATGGACGATTACAGTTTATCAGGCGGTTCATCTCGAGATTAATAGATAAACTACACCCTATGTAGCATCTCCTTAAGAAAGGTGTTGATTTTGAGTGGACAGACAGTTTCCAACATGCGTTTGATAGCCTAAAATAGGAACTTCAACGCTTGCCAATGATATTCCCACCATAAAGGGATCAGCTATTCTACATTTACCTTGTGACCTCAGACGTAGCCTTAGTTGCATTACTCTATCAAAAGAGAAGCGATGGGTCAGGAGTACCCATCTACTACTTGAGTCATGCCCTATGTGCATACAAAACAAGGTACAACGAAGTAGAGTGTAATTGCCTAGCATTAGTATTTACACTAAAGAAATGTAGGTAATATCTCTTCCGCAGCCAGGTCAACATTATCTGTAAAAATAACATACTTAGGGCCATTATGCATAATCTATACGAAAGTAGTAAAATAGCTCATTGGAAAGCTATCATGGCAGAATTCAATCTGCATTACATTGGTCAATCTTCTATGAAAGGCCAAGCGATAGCTAACCAATTAATAACATCGCCTATTGACAACCAGGTAACCATAGAGCCTGAATTTCCAGATGAACATGTACATAGATTAAGCCCTATTTTAATAGGCCCCAAAGCAATGTTATACTTTGACAGAGCTTCAACTGTTAGAGGCAGCAGTGCCACCATAGTTATTACACTATCACCTGAGGATGTGCATCTTCATGCTTACTGCCTAACTTTTTCCTACATGAACAACGTGGTAGAGTATGAGGGGCTTCTTAGGGGATTATTAACTGCCAGAAAGCTTGATGTTCGACACCTGGTAATTAGGGGTAATTTGATGCTCGTTATAAATCAGATCACAGGAGTCTATGCCTGCAAGGCTACACATTTGTAGCCCTACTGCGATATGGCTAAAGATCTTCTGAAGTGATTCACAACCATCGATGCCCAACACGTGCCACGAAATGATAACACACTGGCTAATGCATTGGCTACATTAGCCTTAAACGTGTCATCGCACCTATTTGACACCTGTCCCGCATTAATAACAAATTTCATAGGTCTTATCATTCAAGTGGTGCAAATATCTTCTCTGCTCGAGGATAGAATGCCAGAATGATATGATAGCATTAAGACTTACCTCTTGCATAGCAAACCACCACATGAGTTAACATGATCATAGAAGGACGCTATTCACAAACGAGCTAGGCAGTACATCATCATGTTAATAGCATACCTCTGTAGATGCTCTTTTTATGGAGTACTGCTTACTTGCATCAACAGAGATCAGGCACAACGCATAGTAGGCGAGGTTCATGAGGGATTATGTAGAGGACACGTAGCGCCGCGAGCTATGGCCTCTAAAATTCATTGCTTAGGGTATTATTGGCCATACATGGAAAAATATTGTCTTACAAAGGTCAAAACATGTGACACGTGTCAATGTTATGCGAACCTTATACACGTGTTGCCCATAGAACTACATACAACCCAGATCACATGGCCCTTCCAATAATGGGGACTAGATATCATAGGGCCTATCACACAAAAATATTTTGTAGGGCATAGCTTCATCATCACAGCTACTAAGTACTTCACGAAGAGGGTGGAAGCCATCCCTTTATAGAAGATTACATCTCAATAGGTCTTTCACTTCATCTTAGACAATATTGTAACCAGATTTGGCCTCCCAATGACTATAGTGACCAATAATGGGCCACAGTTTAGCAGCCTGGAAACCAAATCCTTTTGTGAAAATCTTGGCATCAAACAATCTTTTTCCTCCCCCTATTACTCGCAAGTGAACGGTCAAGCTGACGTAATGAACAAGGTCATAATCAACCTGCTTAAGAAAATGCTCGACAGCAACAAGAGACGGTGTCATGAAACAATCCTCTATGTGCTATGGGCATATCATACCACATCCAGAACAGCTACAGACAGTATGCCCTTGAATTACAAGTTCCTTCTCTATGGATGGTCCTCTCCACAATTATAAATGAGGCTCAACACACCGAGTCTCGGATCATGGATTTGGATTTAGTCGAGGAGAAGCGGATACAGACGCTTGATACCATCGAAAAGTATCAAGATAAGTAGAGGTAGAAGCATCATCATAATCTTCAACAACGTCCGATCAAGAAAGGAGATCTAGTTCTCAAGGCCATTCATGAACCAGTAGGCAAGTTCTCTACAAACTTTGAGGGCCCTTTCTTGGTAGCTAATGTGTATGGCAACGGTGCATTCAAGCTAGCAAATATCAAAGACAACGAGTTACCGAATCTTGTAAATCATATATATCTGAAGCGGTATTACATCTAAGTGCATTTCTAGTGTTAACATTAGGTATGGAAATGATCGTCCGCTATGACGCTAAACTGGCAACAAACGTCCACTACAACGTAAAACTGGCATTCCCTTCACACATCTGCCACCACGCTAAACTGGCAACAATCATCCGCCATGACATAAAACTGGCAAGTTGCAACTGTCTGCTACGATGTAAAACTGGCAGTGTTGTACAAGTCCCCCAAGACAAAAAACTAGCATTTTCTACACGCGTCTGCCACGATGCTAAACTGGCATCGGCTGTCTGTCATGACATGAAACAGGCACAAGTAAGTATCCGTCTGCTGAGATGTAAAACTAGCATAGATCTGTCCTTGGGTCATGACATGAAACTGGCATCCATAGCACAGTCTACTGAGACCATAAATTAGCTCTCTGACCGTCTGCTACGACGTAAAATTAGCATTTCTCGGTCTGCCTAGACATTAAACTGGGACCATGGTCTGTTGGGACTTAAAACGAGCAACAACAGTCTACCAGGACTTAAAACTGGGACTTACAAACCATCATCATGTTAATAAAGCGAGCGTCATCGTCTCTGTGTGGCTACAAAATGGATGGAGTGGGGTGTTGGGATAGCCCCAGCATCACTACCTCACAGGCATTCTACTGATTCCTCATATGTGCTGAAAGGCATACTACTAACCCCTTGGAGATGTCGTCACTACACCCACTATAGCAGTGGCACCTCTGAGAGTTTAGTTTCGTCGATTGGAGCCCCAAAGGAGTTCTTGTTAACTACGACCTTGGGGATCTCCGCTCATCATCACTATCAAACTCTAGCTTCACAGATTCACCTAGCTAGTTCTTCCCATAACCAGTCAGGTGCACTGAGTCTGATGTTCTTTGGCGGCGATATGCTGGGCCGAGCATCAATGTTGAAGACTCTAGCCTCATGATATAGTTCCTCCTTCACAGCCCACTTACTTTATCTCACCTCAAATATTACTTGTTTCAACAACCTTTCTGGTGACTCGGTTGAGCAATGGTGTCCTCTGTTTTCTTCTTTGGTTACAGGTTACTTGCTACAAGAATGTCATTTAAAGGTGCGTTCATTTGACCGGTGAAATACAAACAGCGTTTTGAGATGGCTACCCAAGTTAGCCTATCCACCCAGGAGTGCATCCCTATTTTCCTCACAATCCTACCTCTAGCTCTTACTTCCTTGCATCTCCACCATCTGCTTCCCTTACGCAAAACGTGCATACATAGCATACATTTTCCGCATTTGCATTATATTCAAGTCCATGAGCCGGCGTAACGCAACTTCCCTAATGGGCACCAAAAAGAAACATAGAGGATCAGCAAAATGGATGAAATACAACCTGTCCAGGCCATGCAGACATAACACAATTCTTCTATGCAAGCCCCTTCATCTACAAAACAATGACATAACTCCATGAAAACACAATCGCAGGAGAAAGCCTAAGTGCTTATGAAAGAAAAAAACTATATTCACACATTTGCGTCTTCCCCAAACCTCACTTGAGTCTTCCCTGAACCTTTTTCCTCTTCCCTCTATCAAAAAAATTCCTTCCCATACCCTTCTATCCTTTGTTTCCCTCATTTCTACACTTCTCCGTTGACAGGGTGACACTTGAGTAACCATTGATGAATGTTGTTGGTACTTTACCTATTCGGTGTTTCGTATTCTTTATCAACATCTTTCAGGCAAGCCCTCTAACCATCAACAAAGAGGGGCCATTGAAACACCATAGAAATTGTGAATCGGCCTCAGGCAAAGATTCACAATTCGAGTAGAAGTTTGCGACAGCAATCCAGAAGATAGAACAAAGCAAAGAGGTGCGCAACATCAAGTCTCCGAGTTTCTCATAGATTTTAACCTTGCTTTGTTTTCTCTCTTTACACTACATTACGCAACATAGCGTAGTGTTACTCAGCGTAACTCTGTTTGGCATAGCCCAATATCAGAAAGTAACTTACTTTGGCAATGTTCACAAAGTTTAATGTTTAAGACTTGTCTTTTGTTCAGGGTTGAATTTATGCAGAGCAGCGTAATGAGCTTCAAGAAAAGAAAATTCAGAGTCATAGGAAGCGTAGCAAATTGATTTATTCTTTTTTGCAGATTGGTCACTTTACGCTCATTACGCTATGCAGCATGGACAAGCGTAATTTGTTGTAAAGTTGACCATTTTTACGCTCTATTACGCTTTGCGGTGTAAATAAGTGTAAAATAGCTAGCACCAACTACTCCCATGCTCTATTACACTCTGCCATGCGACGCAGTGTAAACAAGTGTAATACAGTGTAAAGCAAGCTAAAGTAGTTACACATCTGCTATCTGCACACACAATATGTTGGTGAGCATATTGTGCGTAATCATGAAGCAGCTTTAGCAAAAGTGTTGATAGCATACGTTGCCCCTTCTCTTGGAAACGTGACACAACATGGCCAATTTCAAAATAAAGTTTACCAAGTCAACAGTATTTTGAAGGTTCGAGACACGTGTCATCAGGGCCATTTCTTTTCCACGTGTTGTTGAACTTATAAATACTCTAGTTGATGAGGAAATGAGGGGGGGCATCTTCAAATTTTGGCAGTCGTCACCTTTGAGCAGAGATAGAGAAATTTGCTTGAGCATTGGCAGCAGGAGCAATCAGTCCTTTGGTGAAGATACAGTTCTCTCCATTGGCGATTATTGGTAGTTTCAGGAGAGACTACCGAAGGCAAAAGGAGCAGATCAGAGACCGAGAGATCATCTAGTGCAGTTTGTAAGGTTTATTGGTCAGAAACATTTGATCAATAAACGTCAGAGCTTGACCTTCCTTGCATCCCATCTATGGCTTACGAGGTAGATCGAACTCCATTCTGTACTCCTTGTTGAACAATTTTCTTGTTATTTTGTGTATACTTCGCACAAGATAAGCGGAGTGTTCCATTTAGAACTTTGTATACAATATACTCAGTTTTCGGGTCAAAACGTAGATCTTGGAATTGCGCATTTTCTTAAATCTGATCCCTCTTGTCGTGTTAACATTGTCGTTATTCCAATTTATCTACATTGTTTTCTACTCCTTTTACGATTCATCAAATCAAATTGTTTCATGGAACATCTATAATATTCATCAATTTACTGATTGAGTAAGTCCCTGTTTGATCGACAGGACCGTTCAGGGCACCGCAGATTCGTTTTCTCCAGCACAGCCCTCGCACAGATCCATGGCTAAGACTATGTACACGGATTTTGTTTGTATTTTCTAGCTACCGACATTTTCTACTATAGAAATTGTGAATTGGCCTCAGGAAAAGATTCATGATTCAGGCAGAAGTTTGTGACAGCAATCCAGAAGATAGAACAAAGCAAAGAGGCACACAGCATCAAGTCTCTGAGTTTCTCATAGATTTTAACCTTACTTTGTTTTCTCTCTTTATGCTACATTACGCAACATAGCGTAGTGTCACTCAGCGTAACTCTATTTGGTGTAGCCTGATATCAGAAAGTAACTTACTTCGGCAATGTTGACGAAGTTTAAAGTTTAAGACTTGTCTTTTTTTCATGGCTAAATTTACACAGAGCAGCGTAACGAGCTTCAAGAAAAGCAAAGTTAGAGTCAAAGGAAGCACAACAGATTGATTTATTCTTTTTTTCAGATTGGTTTAGGCTTTACAGGTAGGGCCATGTACTTTGAACAGTCTTTATGCTTAAATTTTGGCTTTCGCTATGAGGGTGCTTCAGGGGCAGGTGTTTCCTAGCTGGTGCTAGTTGAGCTAGCCGTGGGCTCAGTGGATGTTCCAGGTGCCTTTTTATTGTTGTTTTTCTTCTTGGCACCTTCATCCAGGGTAGCTACTATCATCGTTGTAGTCTTGCCCTTATCCTTGCCCTTATTATGGGTGTTCTTGTAGACCACATATGCTGAGTCTTTACTAGCCTCCGCCGTGTCTTGAATGCTCTTAGTTTGAGCGAAGGCTTGGCTGAGGAAGCTAGGAGAGAGGTAGTACAACTTTGACTTAATAAAGTCATTAGCTACCCCCTTAAAAATGGCTAATAGATGAGCCTCTACAATGAGTTCACGAATTTCATTCAAGGTTACACTCCAACACTGTATAAACCTTTGGACCGGCTTGAGTGGATCTTATTTGACTCCCATAAGCTAGTCCAATGTGACTTTAGGTTTCAGGTTATATTTGAAACGTGTCATAAATTGAGTCAGCAGCTCTTCCAAGGTCGAAATGGAAGAGCGTGGAAATGCCCAATACTAGTCTAAAGCTTTATCCGTTAGGCACATAGAAAATACACGGATTATAGTATGTCGCCACTATTGCAGTAATAAGGATTCTGATCTGAAGGTGACCAGATGGATGTTGGGATCACCCTCACCATTGTATTTTGTAAACTGAGTAAGGGACATCCCAGGAGGTAGCGATAGAGTAGGGACTGATGGGCTAATAGGATCATCATGGTAGAAATCCATGACTTGTATTGTATCAAAACCAATAGCCTTGAAATGCTTAACCTCCTCTGTAAGGGCCTGAATAAGCGAGAAGGCTTGGTCCAGGCCCATGGATGGAGCAGTTGACTAGCTAGTTTGAGTGCCATACAGTTGTTGCTGTGTAGTAGGTAGGAATGAGGAGAGTTGAGTCATCGAAGGCTACACTTGTGGAATGTTTACAGTGGGTGCAACTAAGGGCGGCATAGCGTAAGGTGTAGGCTATTGTTGTTGTTGCACAACAAGGGTGGTCCATTGGCCAATTTTAGGTTGTGAAATAGATTTTTGTGACTATACAGCTGGGACGACTCATTGCCCAACTGTGGATTACAAAGGGAGACCTTGTACTTGATGTTGTACTGGAAGGGTTAAAGGCATGGTATGAACTTGCACTCGTGGAAGAAAGTGTGTATATGTGGAAGCAGGTATCATAGACAGCATCCCAATTACTTGGGGTGTGAAAGTCGCCCCTACATTAGTTCAAGAAGGGGCTTGTACTGGTAGGAGAGAGGATAATGTGGTTCCCAGAGGAATGGTGGGAATAGGCACATTGAACTGAGTATCAGTTATAGGGAGAGTGGGAACAAGAGTGGATGCTTCCTGATGGGGCACATGTGCTTGAGTGTTCTTAGTGGTATGGAGAGACATAGTCTCTCCTGTGAAAGGGTGAAATAGTGGATTTGCATAGGTATGTGGATTGAGGGTATGGTACGAATCCTCATGTTCAGACTAAGCCGTGAACTCATCCTCCTCTTCTTCATTTTGAGGTGCTATGGTAGACTAGTGTGAGGTTTGATTCATATCCATGAGGAGTTGCGATAGGAGTTCATGGTGGGATTCAGTAAGTGGGATGACATCATAGGTGGTAGGAATGAAATCATGACCTCCTTTATAAATTAGTTCATAATGTCTCTTTGCTTCCAGCTTGGCTTGGTCAATGGCAAGTTTAGCTTGGATTTTGACGTAAATGAAATTACATTGTTCAGGCGTTAAGATGGTGAATGCAGGATCCATACCTTGTAGTCTTAGTGAATGGTGAGATGGCCCTTGATGACTCATTAGGCCAAGAGAAACTATGGACTCAGTAGCGGTGATGGGACCTAAGGCCTCAACACTAAAGTCGGTAGCGGGCATGGTAGTGGTGTCGTTGTGTACAGCCATTTTTTTCCACAGATTGATAGTAATAATGACAAGGATAGAGATCTCAAGGGCAAAGGCAAAGTAAGGCTAAAATTGGGCTTTTTACCCCACAGGATTCCAGGGGAATCATCGAGGTGACCGATCTACACCACACGATCTCGTAAACCACCATGGAGTTATTACGTTTACGTCAGTCGAGAATGGGTACAGATAGCTCACAGGATTACCCATAAAATACGGATTAGAGGTTCAGGCCCTTCTTCTAGCATAAGAAAACTGTAGCAACGAAAAGCGTTGGTTGCTGGAAACACCAAGGGGATTCCCACGTACACAGTTTTAACCCCAAACCCATGCGAGGGCCGTGCTATAGAAATGAATCCGAGGTACCCTAAATGGTCTTGTCGATCAGACAGGGACTTACTTAATCAGTGAACTTGTTAATGATTGTATCAAATCGAACTTTGAAGATAATGAATGTGATGTAAATGATGCATCAGAAATTGTAGAATTTAATGCAAACGAGCTACAATGAATTGGATCTGAAAAATATGCATGATCCCGGATATGGGATCTATCTTATAAATGTAAAAATGAAGAACACAATGGGTTTACAAAGCAGACTTTGGTTTTGAATGAAGTATCTGCCACCAATGGAAAGCCAGTAAGAGATTAAACAAGCAAATGCTAATCTACCTTATTTACTATCCAAATCTAGGAGCAAGGAAGTTAGACTTAGAAAAAAGTGCTCCTTAGCTTGGAATCTCCAGTCAAGGGGGCTCTCTCTATCACCATCGATGTTCTTCTATTACCAATGTTTTGCTCAGTTCTGCCAGAATTGCCAAACTTGCCAACCTACTAATTTGTTAACTTGTCCCTCTTTTTTTAACATTGTTTGCTAAGGTATTTATAAGATTAGGATTAGGAGAAGAATGTGGTTGAGACGACGCATTTCCCGGACCCACAGAATATCATTGACTTGATGCGTGATAACTGAAGCTTGCCACATTACGCTACACTACACTCCAAAGCATAACGTAGCATAATCCTCCTTTTTCTTTAGTGCTGCCAACTACCTTGTGTTTATGCTGTGCTGTGTTACATTATGCTATGTTGTACCATATTACGTTGCATAGTGTAATTTAGCGTAACATAACAAACCTTCATAATTTTAAGTACTGTCGCCACACATTCTTTATTTTGCCAATTCCTCCTGGGGACTATTATGCTGAATTGCGTAATGTAGCATAACAAGTCCTTAGCCAAAAGGACTGAAACTTGCTGAGATGAGATGCGCGACACATTACGAATCCTTGCCTGAACCCCTAAATCTTGTTGAACCCTTTTAGATCTTGAAATTTCATGATGTTTCAACATGCAGACTCCACCCCAAGACTTCTTGCTTGGGAAAGAGACTTGGAAAATGCTTGAGCTCTAAAGAGCAGGTACAAAAAGTTCACCTCTGCCAAGCGAGTATTGTCCTGCATGGAGAAGCCCTTAGGACCTCATGGTACACCTAGCCAGTCTTCAAGTTCCTTGATCACACACCCCTCTCTAGTTCCCCTATCTACTACCACCTTAACACCATCCCCTGGCATGCCGAAAAGATCAAAAAAGAATTCGGTGGTGAGGTGGAAGGACACCTTCACTCCCCGAACCCATGTAGTAAAATAGGAGACATCATCATTAAAAGAGTCAACGATAGCAACCATTTTAGTCATGGGAACATTGGAAGTCAAGGAAATAAACAAGTCCAGCAAGCCTACACGGGTAAGATGGCTGATGATTTGCCCAGGTGCCTTCTTGTGCAACCACCATTGTGACTCCTCTGTATCTCCAAACTTCATACAGAGGGTATCCTCAGTGAGCCTGGATATGATGGTAACCTCATTAAGGGGAAAGACCTCTGTAGAAAAGAAATAGGAGACATTGAGCCAAAATTAAGAACATGATAAGCAATCATTTAACAAAAATGAAAATCAAGCCTGGAACACAATCATTTACCACTAGCAAATGGAGTAGGTACACTTGTTGTAGGGTCAACCATTTGGGGAAAAATGGGCCCATCAGGAGACCAATCCTCATGTAGCTAGCAGCGAACTTAACAATGTTCAAAGGCCCTAGAGAATTGCGTAGGATAATTGACAATAACATCCTTGGTCTGAACTAGCACTGTAGCATGAAGTGTGGGGCCCATCATGAATGCCTCCAAGGCTTTGCATGCTATGGCAAGTCCATTATCATCCTCATGCAATCCATGCTCAGAAAAATGGGGTCTATAAAAAAAGGGGGGTATTCATATGTAAACTAATATTATAATGCTAAGGGAACCAAAGTTAGTACATGTATAAAAAGAGCATACTTTTCTACTCGGTACACCATTCCAAGTGGATTTTGGAACAGTGTATGTACACAAAAAGCTAGAAACAATGTGCTACTACTATTGTAGTGGCGGCAAGACGGTAATCCCCACACACAAGTTAGAGAGCGTGTAGATCTAGGACCTTCACAATGCCTCCCTCGATTGCATATAGCCCCTCTTCTATGTCAAGAATGAAAGCTAACACACCTCACATTGAGCCAAACAACATGGTCTAAACAATGTCACGAGTTAGATGCTCACTCAAATGAGACCATATGACAACACTGAAATTCTGCAGAATAAATGATAAAAAGGCACCAACATTCAGATGAAACCACATTGCGTGCACCTCAATCCGCATGTCATAATAAGACATTTTCTGTTCCAGGGGGCCAAACCAAGATAGCACACCAACAAGTTCAACCACAAGGAGAAAAGGCTTAGGCCCCCTGCATAGAGCCAAAAACATAAGCGACTTAGAACATGTAAAACCTATAAACTAAAAAAAAAGAAAATAAAAGCCAACAAGTAACTAATATTCAACACACACACACAAGTTCGCCCTTGGAGACAAGAACTCCAATACCTGTTTAGTGCATCTAACGCTCAATGGGAAACATTGGGATCTACTAAGAAACATCGTTTAAAAGACAACGTTCACAATAATGGTTCAAGTTACCAAAAATCATCACATCCACAAGTAGAAAGTATCACATAGTTTACTCTATTTTAAAATCTTGCAACTCACACCATGCATAAAAGGAACTCATGCATGGTAAATCAATTTTGTTGCAACCGGAGACGGCGGTAATCCACGATAAAGGTAACTCACGCTGCAAAGAGGTAACTCATGCTATAGGAGGGTTACTCATGCTACAGAAGGGTTACTCATGCCGTAAAAGAAACTAGCAATGCAATAACTGTAACTGAGGATAACAAGCTATGCTGTAAGGTAACCACTAACGCTACCAACAGTAGTTCACCATGCCAAAAAAAATCCTCACATTGTAACCAGGATAGTCCCTCATGCTGCCCTTGTCCACAATCATTTCACTTACCTCATAAAATTAGATACAGTTACCCACGATGAAAAGAGGAAAAACATTAAGGAATCACACTCCAAATTAGAAATGCATGTGCTCACACCCTATTTCGGAGGCTAGTAACTCATACTGAAGACACAACCCTGCAACTAAGGCAAAAACAAAAAAATAAACAGCCCTGCAACTAACGCTAGAGATGCAGCCCTGGGATTTAGGTCACAATAAACAACAATTCAAAACCCTAGTTCTCCCAACCCAAAATGTAGCCAACAATTCCCAAAAGGTGGTAGTCCTTGCAACTCATGCTGCCTATAGGCATACCCCATGTTGCTCACGCTAGCCCAGAATCGGCAGCAGGAAACAAAAACAGTAGCCCCAAATTCAAAAATAAAACAAAAACACATCAAAACATAACCAAAAAATGTATCCAAACTACAAAAAAATTACACTAAAGCATGATTGTTTTGGGGCCACTCACGCTGCAAATTTTAGGGCCACTCACGCTGCAATTATGAATTAAAATAGAACAAAAACACCCTGGAACATATGGAGAAAACGCAATCATTCTCAACACAGCCAAAAATTGCCCATAAACACCAAAAATCTATGGCTCCCACAACTCACGCTGTCACTCATTGATGTTACGCCACACAAAACAAAAAGGGAGTGAAGGAATAAACCTACATAGGGTCCCAACCCATGAAGAAATCCTAGCCTGTGGAAGGCATTAGAGTAGTTCCTCACTCTCCTCCACAAATGCCAAGTTTTCCTGCTTCTTCCCCTTTTCTTGTTTCTGCTTTCCCTTTCCCTTCATCCTGATCACACTATGTCTTCTTAGACGCCCACATTTCTAGTTACTCATGCTATGTTGGGTTTCTAGTTGCTCATGCTAGATCATGCTATGCACTAGTTCTCTAACTCACGCTACACCCAGTTACTCATGCCATGCCACACTTGATGCCATTTTATCTCATCTTGTAGCCATGTGGCACCTCATCCTTTATCTTCTTATTTATTTTATTTTATTCTATTTTATTTAATTCTTGTGCTCCTGAAATAGCTACCTTTGTTTATTTCTCTTATATTTATTAACCTTGGGAAAATAACCCATGCATTTAGACAAAAATCCACAAAAAATTGAACAAAAAAATCATCATAATACTTGTATATACTTAGAACATGACTGGCAGATGGCCCGGTATGGCCTTAAACTGCCACACCTGGCCCGAGCAAGGCCTAAAACTGCCAAGCGTCTGTATAGGATGATAAACTATTTGTTGTGTGCCTTTGTCACATTGAGACATAGAAATTAACTTTACAAGAAATAGCAACTCACCCTTGCTCATGTGGCTCCCCGTTTAATTGGCAGGGGCAAACGCATGGATAGCAAGCGCCTCTTTTCACCGTTGTCTATCAATGGACCACATGGGGCCATTCAACAAGAAGTCAATCTAGAATCCATTAATCTAGATTCATCATCAATTTATGAGAATTTTGTGGCATCCACTCAAGGAACATCAGACTACCTTTAAGATATGACTAAAACTTGGGACTTAGAGGTCGACAACATCACTGAGGATCCCATCATCGAAGTCCCCATCACCATGTCTAGTGGTGAGGTTAAAACATTAAAACTAAGTACTCAACTAAATCCACAAATTGGCAATGACATTACACAAGTGCTAAAGAATAATGTCAAGACATTCGCTTGGTCGTATACCAATATGCTAGGACTAGACCCACACATCATCCAGCATAACATCATCTTCGATGAAAAACTTAGACTAGTAAAGCAAAAGGCATGCAAAGATAGGCCTAAGGTAGCATTGGCAGTTCATAACAAAATCACAAAGCTCTATGAGGCTGGTTTTATCTGAGTTGTTAACTATGCCGATTGGTTATCCAACATTGTTGTAGTCCCTAAGAAGAACGACATCATTTGCATATGTATTGACTTTCGTGACCTCAATGTAGCCACTATAAAGGATGACTTCCCGCTACCTAGTATCAACCAACTCATTGACTCAACTGTTGGGCACGCATTATTATCCTTTCTAGACAGATTCTCGAGATACAACCAAATTAGGATCAACCTAGAACACCAACTCAGGACAACCTTCATGACACCATGGGGCACGTTCTATTATACAATGATGTCATTCGGTCTCAAAAACATGGGTGCCACATATCAACAGGAAATGACATATATATTTAGTGATTACATGCTCGATTCACTCAATGATTATGTAGATGACATCACGGTCAAGTCCAAAACAACCGAACAACATGCAAAGCACTTAGATTTGGTACTCAAACATTGTCTCAAATACAATCTTAGGCTTAACCCAAAGAAATGCATCTTTGGGGTTAAGATGGAAAAAATTCTTGGCTTCATAGTCTCCAAAATAGGTATACGAGTATACCCCGATAAAGTTAAAGTAATAACTAGTATGCAACTACCCAGGAATCTTACCAAATTACGTGGTCTTCAAGGTAGACTATAATTCATTAGGCGCTTTATCGCGAAGCTAACTCATAAGCCGAAACACATGCAGTATTTACTACAAAAGAACGTTTATTTTCAATGGACTCAATAGTGCGAAGAAGCCTTTGAAAACATAAAAATGGAGTTGGCTCAACTACCAACAGTTCATCCCCCGCAAAGCGAGAAACCTTTTTACATCTACCTCATGACATATGATACATCTATTGCATCCATGCTCTGCCAACAATGAGAAGATGAAGCCGAGATCCCCATTTACTATTTAGGCCACGCCTTCATTTCCCATAAACAACGATACAACGACGTGTAGAGATCATGCTTTGCCCTTGTCTTTTCCTTAAAAAAGTGGCAGCATTACCTCTTCTACAACCAAGTCAATATCATTTGCAAAGATAACATGCTTCGAGCTATCACCAACAACATCTATGAATCAGGTAGGTTAGCTAGAAGGAAGGCGATGATTGCAGAGTTTAACCTACGTTATGTTGCTCAATACTCCACTAACGGTCAAGCAATAGCCAATCAATTGATCGCATCACTGATACAATATCAAGCGGCAATTAACCTTGAATTCCTTGACAAAGATATTAATACCATAGAAATAGTGCCCGATAATTACGATGCAATCCTATACTTCGACAAAGCATCCACATCCCGAGGGGGAAGTGTTGTAGCCATCATAACATATCCCTCGAAAGAAATTCATCCCTTTTCCTATAAACTAAACTTCCCTTACACCAACAATATGGTGGAGTATGAAGGTCTTCTTAGAGGTCTTATAGTGGCACTAACTTTTGGAATCACACATCTTGTAGTTTAAGGTGACTCACAATTAATAATCAATCAAGTCACAAAGATCTACGCATGCAAAGCTATGCATTTGCAACCATACTGTGATCTAACTAAACACTTGCTAAAACAACTGATCAACATAGACATGCAACACATTCCTACGAACGAAAATACCATTGTTGACACACTGGCCACACTAGCCTTGAACATGACACTCGAGATGTTCCATGCATTGCCTAGTTCTATAAAAAATTATGCCAAACCTGTAACCAATGCATTTAATAAAATACCCATAGCGTTCGTCAGCACTACACAAGCAATAGAGTGGTAGGATGACATAAAAGGGTACCTTCTACGAGGCAAACTGCCACAACATCTTACAAGTGCTCAAAAAGACGCGATGCGAAAATGCTCTAGGCATTATGCATTAATAGGGAACACCTTGTGTCGCAAGTCCTATGAAGGCATCCTGTTGACTTGCATCAGTAGCATCAACGGCCAAACGATTGTAGAATAGGTTCACAAAGGACTGTGCGGAGGGCATATAGCACCAAAAGCAATGGCAATGAAAATTAGATGTTTGGGCTATTACTAGCCACACATGGAGTATGATTGCTTCTCCAAGGTCAAGAAATGCAACATTTGCCAAAGGCACGGTAACCTAATACATGTACCACCTAATGAGTTGCATACTACGCAAATCACATGGTCATTCCAAAAATGGGGATTAGACATCATCAGGTCGATAACACCACCATCTTCAGCGGAACATAGCTTCATCATCACTGCGACCGAATACTTCACAAAATGGGTAGAAGCCATTCCCCTTAGGAAAACCATGTCCAAACATGTTTGAAACTTCATATTAGAAAACATCATAACCTGCTTTGGTATCCCAATGACCATAGTCACTGATAATGGGCCATAGTTTAGTAGTACAGATACTAAAATTGTTGCAATGATATTTTAGATACAATATCATAGTGCAACAAAAATTGACTTTATCATACCCCAATAACTAACTAGAAACTTTTCCTTGAGTTAAAACAAAATGAGGATAGAGACCCTTACAAAATTGAGAGGTAAACTCAACTTGATGTGACTAACTAATTATTTACATGATTTGGAATGTTGCAGTGGTGTTTTTACAAAAAATCACATAGTTACATGATAAGACAAAATATAAAATTTGATGTAGCTCAATGTAGATCATGTTCCAGGCAATGGAGGCTCTTTCATTGGTTTCTTTCCTTTGTCATTAGGCTTTTGGAATTGATATTAGTTCAAAAGAGCATGAATATTTTCTTCTTCTATCCATTGGTCATGTACCATCCATGCTTATTGAGCAATGTTGGATAGAATGGGTACATCCTATGGGAATGACAACTGCAAAAATATTTTATTGGCCTTTACATACTAAGCTACAAACTATTGTCTCTCTTCTTCAAAATCTCTATCCATCTTTTTGAGTTCTTAGTAATCTATCATGTGACATGCTATGTTTGTTGCCACATCGTTTTGCCTATGGTAGTTGGCCTTGATGATTTCTAATTCTACATTTTCTACTTGTAATTTTTGCAGTGTATCATTTCTATTGATAAACACCTTCTCATATATTACATATAAAACTACTAATTGCTACTCTAATTTGTTTTGAGGCCTACCTACTATTAGCATGATCAAGTTAGCATACCAACAATTTGCTAATCCCATGTATTCTATAAGGTCTTCAATCTATAGGTCTTTGCTTTTTACTTCTACTTGGTGGATATGAGCTAAACTATCTAAGATGGGTTGCTAATCTAGATTTTGTGCAGAAAGAGAATTGATCTTGGCCTTTTCCATCTTGATCTTTTTTTCATTAATATGCTTGTACATGCCCACTTGATCTCTGAAATTCTCTTTGATTCTTTCATGCTTCTTGACCTCATTTCTTGACACACTTCTTTTAATTGCTAATTTCTAGCAGTTGATGTGGAATTTTTCCATTGATAAGGGTCTATTCTCATAGGCCAAGAAACTCATGTATTGGTTGACTCAGAGTATTTGTTCTCTGTGTTTTTGAATGCTTTCTTTTAGAATATTTTTTTTCTTTTCTATGTTTTTCAATCTAGCGTTATCAATAGCAAATTTTTTGTTCTTCTCTTATAAGACATTGAGTGCTTTAGCATGTGCATACATTTGAGCTTCTTCCACTAATGTATCCCACACTACATTCTCCTTCTCCTTTTTCAACTTCATGTTAAGGTCAATAAGCTACCTTATATGATTAATTCTGAATTGTCCAAGTTATTTAGGCACTATGAATTATGTAGGGTCTCTTATTTCAACTTTCAAGATGGCTAACTCCTCTTGCAACCATTGTACCTTGTTTTCTACATGCTCAACCCTAGTTTCAACCATGATCAACTTTCCTTTTATAGTGATAATATTAGACTAAACTATAATGATATCTTCTAGGATATCAAAAAGGTTTTTCATGACTTAGCCCATCTTTAGCAGTCTTTCTAAAATATCTTCATGCTTCATAGGGGTCATGAAGGTTCCAATAAGCATTTGAGCATTCCATGCTCTAGAGATGTTGGCCAATGGCATAATAGGTATATTAAATGATTTTTTATGTGGTCAATGATGACCTTTTTAGCTCCTACTTCATCTTGGTGTTACATGCCCACAACAGTTGCACCTTCACTAGTTTTAAGCATTACATGGAATGATGTAGCATTTTTGGAAATTTGCTATGTCCAATCTTCCTCTCCTTCTACTTGAAATGACACTTGCTTGCTTACTAGATCTGTGGATATGTTGGGATTTATAGAGCTCTCTCTTAATATATATAAATTAGCCCCCTCTCTTATTCCCTAGTTGATGGTCTTTGTAATCTATTTTAGATGGCTCATAAATGGTTTGTAATCCTGCAGCTATGATGGAACTTGTTGTTGTGCCATTTGTGGTTGGCTACAAGGTTCTACTTGTTATTACTAATCAATAGCTTGAATTCTATTTGCAAGGGTGGTACCTACAATTCCCTTAGTGCCTATTTCTTTTTCTACTTAATCCTTCTTTGGTGGCACTAACTTGAACATCTATACATAGGAAGCATTTTAGGCTTTCCTAGGGACAACATTGGTATATCCTAGGATTCCATCTTGTTAGCACAACTTCATGATAAGGAAAGGGAATGGAAGTATTAGCTTCCCTACCTTCTTCTCTTTAAACCACCTTTGGATTTTAAGAAAGAAAATATGGGTGATGTTAGCATTGAATCTTTCTCACCAGGATTGCACTTCATCTAGCTACATATGTAGATATTCTATTGAACCTGTTGGTTGATAATAGGTGATAGACTCCAATATTAAAGTATATTTTCTTTTCTCTTAAGAGCTTACTGTAGTTTTATCATCTTTACCATATGTCCTTTGCAACCATATCCTCTTAGAATTAATGTCTAATCTAGTAGAAATCTATGCCACATTTGCCCCTTCATTTGGGATGTTGAGGGCCTTTGCAATTTCCTTTGTTGAGTAAGGCAGAGAGACTCCTTCAATTTTGACTATATCATCTACTTTCTTATTCAATCAAAATTGGTATGTTTCCCCCAAATACCACTCACCAGTATTGGACAAAGTGGGCCATAAGGGAGATGCTTGGAGTTGTGTCTTTACACCTTCTAGAGAAAACTCCATGAAAGGGCCAAAATTCAACTCCATAACAATCATGGACATGATAGATTTTTCTTCGATTTCTTAGAGGCATTCAAGAGACAATGTAAGACATTTTTCTTGTTCAAGCATTGGTGGAACTTCTACCTCCCCCTATGCAGAATGCTTTATAAGAGGATTTTCCTAGTGAATGCTAAATGATTGGGCCTCCTATTCTACGTGCTCAACTTATGGGGTTTGTTTCCTTGCTTGGCCTCTACCATAGTCACTTGGTCTTTTGCTTCCATGTTGGGAAGGTCCTTTAGCCACTGGTCTCTTCAAGGCCATCTACAATCAACAAGGGTTTGAAATTATTAAAGTGTCTAAATTAGTTCTTAATAGTTATTTATCTTTCTCATACCCTTGGTTAGATTAATTCCTCTTCTTATTATGGTTGTAGAGTTAGAAAATTTTTTAAAATGAAACCCCTTAAGTATTATATCTTTGATTACTTATGATCTTCCACAGTTTTTATTTCTTTGTTAATTATCTTTTACATAGTTTGTATGGTTAATTAGGAGAATAGATTAAGTCATTTGGCTTGAGTTTGATTAATTAATAATAATTTTCTTGCTATTTTATTATACTTACTCTTCATAGTATATTCTAGGTGTTAGAAATAATTTTGACTTAAATTTCTTGATCTTAGCATTGTGTACCCTTCCATGACTAAGCTGAGTGCTTTGGGATCAATAGTATTCAAGAATTTTAGAAATCATAGCTATGAGAATGGAGTTGTGGCCTTGTAAAGTTAGTGTGCAAGAGCTCTGAGGAAAGCCTACAAAATATTCTCTTGCTAAAAATGAGAGAAATGAAGAATTTCACTAACTTCCAAATGTATATATTCTATTTTTATATGTGTGACATCATAGATGCTATGACATCATAGCTTTTCAAATTTATCATTGAATTTTCTAGGAAAAAATGAATCAAATGTAATTTTTGGAAGTTGTGAAGCATTTCCAAAGGGTCTTGGACCATTAATGATGCATAGTTTTTGAGAATTTGGCATTCAAAGTTCATAAGAAAGGAATCTTAGGCAATAAAAGTCTATTGAATGGATACGAGATGAGTTAAGAATTTTAGATGAATGAATAGATTATTAGATTATATGGGAAGTATTTATTTGATCTTTATGATTGTGAAAGACATAAGATGATGTGGAATTATTTTCCAAGTATGAAATACAAGAGTTATAGAAGTCAGTCCTCCCCAAAGTAGGCTCCAACCGTTAGTGCCCTTGTATAACTATGCCTAAAAGTGTCCTTAGGTACTCAAAGAGTTGAATGTAAGATATACCTATCTAGAAAAACACATATATTAGTGTCACCAAATTGGAAAAATATCACTATGTTATAGGAAACCACAAGGCTATGATGAACTATATAGTGAGGCGAAATGGATTGTAGAAGGAATTATTAAAACTAGAACATGAGGTATCTTACCATAGGAATAATGAATCATTGTGTATGATTTGTGATTATAGTAATCATTAGCCCTTCTTTCCAAGGTCTAAATGAAGTCCAAATCACATTCCAGTGACATCACATTGTTTTATCTCTAGAAGTTATAACCATAAGACTACCACTATTGCAAGGAGTATCACCAATTGACATGTTGTTAAAGGGAGAAGATTATTCATTACATGTTTTATTTTTGAGATTCCTGAGAAGCTACCTACCTTTAGGCATGGCTAACATGTCCTTCTAATGGGACTCTCATAAATTTATTATGTGTGGGAATTTTATATTTAACTGTGTCAACCTTACTAGAGGACTACCTTTAGGCATAAGTAACATGTCTTTCTAGTAACATGGTGTGACATCCCATTCTCGGATGACACAGAAAATGTCAAATATATGATATCTTAGACATTATGTGTATGAAGAAAATATATCAAATGAGAAATATATGTGATATTCAACATTATACATAAAGGAAATAATAGGAAAAATGTAGAAAGAGAAAGAAAAGAATGCTTTATTCATATGAAATAATGTATTTGGATCATGCTCTGAGAGTGTACCTTGGGGTTTTCTTCCTTTGTTATCTATCCCTTAGAGGCAATTTAGCATTGCCACCATGGTTAGGCCTATAACCGTACCAGAAGGAATGGCTAGTCCACTTCCTATCCCACTTCACCCAGCTTCCCGTGACTTGCCTATATTGGCTCCGCCACTCCATGCCAATATGACCTCTAACCTTGGGTATAAATGCCTTAGGTCAAACCCCCAAAGGTTACCTTAAGAGACACATCTATTATTACAACATACCCTTTTGGGTCTCAATTACAACTACCCTTTTAGGTCTTGTTAAGATAACAATAACACTTGTTATGAAGAGAAACCATCTTCATTAGGTAGTAGCATCATTTGAAAATGGGGATATGATACATGGTAAGGAAACACTTATTGTAATCTTTCATTTTTCATTAGTTCTACAAGGATACAATACATCCTTAATAATAGTATAGAACTCACAATAGTGATTGAAATAATCCACAAGTTTCCTTGATGTCATGCCCTTTGCATTCCCACTTGGTTCTTCACTCTTCTATCCAAGAATAATGCTCATAAGTTTATTCTTAGTTTTATTGTGAGAAGAATATCATTATGGACATGGTAAGAAGTTCTTATTATCAAAATGGATGGATGGATGTTGTGGTCTCACTATATAGGTAATAAGTCTCTTCTGATTGATAATATAGGAAAATCTTCACCTTATTGGGACTACATCTTGCTTTATTCCTTGTGTTTTATTGAAAGGTTATCAAAAATATGTACAAGAAAAAGTAATGGAAAAGTATCAAAAAATTGGAAAAAGATAGTAAGAATTACAAAGATAGTAAGAATGAAAGATTATAAAAAGAATGCAAGAATGTTAAAGAATGAAAAAATGATTAAAAATTGATAAGGTATCAAAGAATGTAAAAATTGGTAAGAAATGTGAAAAGGTATAATAAGAAATTATAGACCAAAAAGAGTTGTAAACCAAAAAGTTGAAAAGCACTTATTAATTCCTAGATCAAGATAGGGCATCTCCCCCATAATTGAAATTATGGGTGAGTATTCAAAAAATGGAGGCTAGATCCCCTAGATCATACACTCTATATTTCTCATTTTTCATCCTTAGTGATTTAGTTTTTCAGTTATTAGCCAATATAACATTAATAATAATCAAATTTTAATTTTTTTAGGACATATATCCTATTGGACTATATTACCTTTTCTTTTTGAAAAGTCCAACTATGCTTTCTTGTCTATTGTTAAATTCAAATTTTGAGTTCCCATTTCCACTATTCATTGGTGTATGATTACAACTTATGATCTTCTTTTGTGAGTTCTTAGTTTGGATCATTTTCTTAGGATAGGAGTTAATAAGTGAGTTAGATGATTCCATGCATGTTTTAGGTGGTTTAAGTTCCTAGTTTTCAGGTAATATGTGTCTTTTAGTTTAGTTGCCCATGTTTCTTCTTGTACATACACTTTTTTATCACATCTATTGTGGGTTGTTGCAAGGATTGTGCTGACATTTTGAACTTTTGTTCCACAACTACACCCTTTTTTATCTTCAAGAATGCATGGGATTCTTTGCATCTATATAGATCCTTATGCATCTTCTTTGGAGATTTCCATGGATAAATCTCTCATTCCTAACTTAGTATCAATTGTGCTAATCCATGATCTCCCCATAATGATAGGGAATTTCCTGTTATCATTCTTTACATCAATCACTAGAAAATATGTTAGATAGGATCACCCATTGATAGTGATCATCACATCTTCTATCTATCGCAAAGAAGTGGTGAAAAATTAGTCTAATAGCTCTAAATTTATGTTTCACTTCATTAAGGGTGTTAGGTTCCATGCCTTGTATGTTTCTTAGATATCAAATTTACTTTGGAACCTAAATCTAGTAAAGCCTTGCATGGTAAATTTCTAGTAATTTGTAGATAAATAAGAGGAATTCCAAGACCTATTATTTTCTTAGGAAGTGGTCCTAACTTAATCCAATCTGATACTATATTAGTTAGCATGAAAATTTTAAGTTTTTGATTTGGTTGTTGCAGAACCATTGTGTTCATAGGGGGATATGTCACATAAGGAACATGATTTAGTAAATTCTTACCTCTATCAACTCTTTTTGGACTTTTCTTGAACAAAGGAAATTTCTTAGATTTACCTTAAGTATTGTTGGTATGATCCTCCATCTATATATTCACTGCCCTAGTAGTATTCTTCTGTTGTAATTGTGTTAGTATCTCTCCTTGCATGATAGGTGGTGGCACTAGTAGTAAAGAATTGGAAGATTGACTTAACAAACTAGTCACTTTTTGATGCATGCATGGATTGGAATCCATCCTTGGAGGTGTAGGTCTATAGGACCCTTGCGAATAGTATGGATAAGTCTAAATTTCTGCATTCCCTAGAGATATTGAATGCTACACATAGTATCCATAAGGATTTGGATGCTGATATGGATATTGCTACCTTTGCAATGACATTGCCCACAATTGTGATTACTGCCATTATTGCTGATATTACTCCTATGGCTATGGGTAAGCTTCAATTGGATAGTAGGTTGTTTGGAAGGTCTATCAGTAGTCACCCTAAGGATAAGATAACCATTTTGGCATTTGCTTTTTGATAAATCTTACATTAAGTGCATATTCCCTTGATTGTTGTAGATGCACCATCATAAGACAACATCACTTAGGATGTTCATACTGGCACACTATACACCCTTCCTCATCCTTTGAGCTTGAGTCAGAAAATTTTATCACTAAAGCAACTTTTCCTTTTCATTCAGTCTCTTTTATTCTTTTTCTTCTTGCCCTTACTAAATTCTTTCTTAATTCTTTCTTTTATTCTGTCTTGTTCACTGAATCTCACATATTTTCTACCATGATGGCTATGTCATTAATAAGCTTTTGAATTGGTAGAGTCCTTTTTTGTATCACCTCCTTCAAGGTTTCCTCTTCTTACTTATCACATACTCATACATCTCTTTTTTAGATGGATGGATCTCTATTATACTCATTAGCTAATTCCCTCATTTTGAGTTCACCTTCTTTCTTTACTACTTGGTTAATGAGTCTCTAAATTCAATGGGAAATCATTTCAAATAGTTTTCCTTGAACATAAACCATAAGGGTTTCCTTGGTTTTATTCCTTAGCCCATTGATAATATGTCTAAGTTACTCCCTTTGGGAAAATTTGTGGCCTAGGCCCCTATGTAAAAGAGAGTAGTATCTACCCATTGCTACATCAAGGGATTCATGGGTTTCTTACTTTCAACACTAATCTACTTCCTAAGATTAGACACCTAGCAGTAGGTTTGGAATTTATCATTTAAAAGGTCAAACATGGTACTCCACCTTTTGATTGATTTAGGTTCCAATGATTTGTACTAGCATTCTGCCTCTTTAATTAGTGTCCAAGGAAATAACTTAAGTTTATGCTAGTCACTCTCTATATTCTATAGGGCATAGGCATCCTAAAAGGCTTGAAGGTAATGTTTTGGATATATGTTATACCCACATTAAAACTTAGGTATAGTGTTCATATTAAGTCACTTGATGCAACTGTCTCTCACATGCCTAGTTAGGATATATATAGCTTTCCTTATGTTGATCATGATGAGAGTTACCAACAAGGATTCTTCATGATCATAGGGTTCATATGCTTGATTGTAGTGATGCCTCCTTTAATATTCATATCTTTCTCTTTCTTCATGTCTATCCTTGTTCCTTCATGCTTCATGCTCCTCATCTCCTTCATCAAGGCTTCTTGGATGATACTCATGTCTATCATGAGCCTATCTTCTCTCCCTATCATGATCTCTATACCTTAATCCCTTTTGGTTAGAGTCCACTAATAATCATGAGGATGAAGATGAAGTAGTGGGAAAATGATACTAGTTGGTTTTCCTTCTATGACCTTGGTATTCATCTCTTTGTAATCTAGTAGAAACTATTGGCCTTGAGTCTTGCTTGTACTTAGAGTCCTTTTCTTCTCTTCTTGGTGTTTCTACAAGGGTTGGATTTACTTGTACTTTGACAGGTTTTCCTAGCCAAATGATAGGTGTTTGGGAATGGACTTCATGATCATAGTGGATTTTCTTTGCTACAAATGCATCACCATCAAGTTCCTCTAGGAAAATAAGAGAGTTAACCTATTTTTCCTTATTATGCTCATGTTTGTTTTCCATGGTAGCATCTCTTTGTACTTGTGCCTCTATGGGTTGATAGGGTCTTGTCATGTTTCTAGTCACATGGTACCCTTCTTTCACATGATTCAAATTCATTTCCCTTAGAGCTATTTGAAGCATGATGGGTGCTCCTTCATGTTTATCCCTATTCCTTAATGGTTCATACTCCTCATCTCCCTCATCAAGGCTTCTTGGATGATACTCATGTCTATCATGAGCCGATCTTCTCTCCCTATCAATATCTCTATAAATTTATCCCTTTTGGTCAGAGTCCACTAATAATCATGAGGATGAAGATGAAGTAGTGGGAAAATTATGCTAGTTGGTTGTCCTTCTATGAATTTGGTATTCAACTCTTTGTAATCTAGTAGAAACTATTAGCCTTGAGTCCTCCTTGTACTTAGATTCCTTTGCTTCTCTTCTTGGTGTTTCTAAAATGGTTGAATTTAGTTGTACTTTGACAAGTTTTTTCGGCTGAATGATAGGTGTTTGGGAATGAACTTCATGATCATAGTGGAGTTTCTTTGCTACAAATGCATCACCATCAAGTTCCTCTAGGAAACAAGAGAGCTAACCTACTTTTCCTTATTATGCTCATGTTTGGTTTCCATGGCAGCATCTCTCTGCACTTTTGCCTCTATGGGTTGATATGGTCTTATCATGTTTTTAGTCATATGATACCCTTCTTTCACATGATTTAGATTCATTTCCCTTAGAGCTATTTGAAGCATGATGGGTGCTGAATGCTTTGGATGAAAAACAATGTTGCCCTATAGATCTCTCCATCTCATTTTCTCATGTTGATGGAAGATGAATGTGAAATCAAAGTAATAAAGATTATTAATTTCATAAGCATACTCTAGCCTTCATTGTCATTTTTTTTGTCATTTCCCCTTTGTATGTCTTTGGCATGTGATAGTTTTTCCTTAGTTGAAGCCATGTTGTAAGTGTGACACTTGGTTAAGTGTATGTTATTAGAATTATTTAAAGATTATAAAGATTGATGTTATGATTGTTGATACAACAAACTTTATAAGATCAATTACTTAGCACACATTTGCACATCTCTGGCAACGATGCCAATGATGAATGGTGGAGCATCGAACACTCCATCAAATTAGTCACATGTGCTCACACATGACCAGATCATAATTCGTGGATGGAAAAAGTTATTATGCTTATTAATTGATATTGAGTTCATGATCATTATCTTCCTACTTTGAGCTAGTGAAGTTTAATTATATGGTTTAGCTCTTAGTGAGGCATATGATTAACTGATGTTGTTATGCTCACTTTACTCCTAAGTGTAAATATAATGAAAATAAAGTAAAATGCTAAGTCTAAGTAATGATAAGAACATAAATCTATTCTAGCCTATCATGATGAGCATCTATTCATGGTTTATTGTACACACCTTGGGCTCATGTAACCATTACTAGGTTACCAAGCATTATGCTACTGGGTGAACCAAGCAATAACACTACTGGGATTATCAAAAGATTACACTTAAATGATTGATACCAATAATACTTATTTTGCTTTAATAATGAACAAAGGAAAGCAAAGTACTTTGAAAATGTAAAGAGTTAACTAAGCATGAAAATTAATCTAAGTAAATAGTAAACTAAGTGGATGTTGTAACGATGAGAAGTAATCTTAATCTTTATTTTTGATCATGAATTATGTTCAAGTACATTTCACTCAAATAAAGATTTCACACAATTTCTAAACATCACACTACAAACATTCATTCTATCACTAACTATGAAAACAAATTCCAAGAGTTCTGCTAAGGGTGCTAATGAAAAGTTATAGATTATATGCCCAAGTGTTAGTATTTATAGGGTTGCACACATCTTGAGACATTGCATCAATGATGACGTAGCATGGATTATGACATTGTTGCTACAATATCATAGATATGATATCAAAGTGCAACAAAAATTGACTTTTTCACCAACCATAAACACTTTATCATTAGTAATGCAAATGGTGCTATCACATGGTATATCTAGTAGTAAACACTTTCTAACCTAATAACGATTTTTTAAGTTTATGATATTTATAGTGAATTAGGAATAGATGCTCATCACTTAAATAAGCTTAGACTTCTTATTCTAAGATTAATTAAATTTAATCTTTATATTTTAAGTATTATTTTATCATGACCTTACAAAATTAATGATCATATAACTCAAATATAGTTAACTATACAGACTGAAGGCCAACATAAGTATAGTTAGGAAGACAACTTATGATCTCATATTTAACTATCTAAAAATCTCATTAGTTCTATCCATGGATTACAATTAGGTTAGGCATATCACTCATGATTTTTATGGTTGGGTATAAGGACTACATTGACATTCATCATGTCGTATAGACTAAATGTAACACATAAAGAAAACAAGAAAAAGTTTCTTTGTATTTACTTCACTTTCTAGTTGTCATTTTCAAATGTATGTAACATAATTTATGTACAAGTATGAATTCACTACATAAACATCTAGCTACATGTTTATTTTCAACTTTGTAAACATGTAAAGAATGTGGTTATCTATATTACAATGACCTTGTAAATGTGCTAGGATAAATATTACTAAAAGAATATTTCAAATTACAACATCCCTCTGATGTTCAAATTTGGCTATATATCTTAAGGCTAAATATTCTAGAAGAGATAAATTGCATAATACAAACACTAAAAAAAGATTTGGAATAGCTTCTGCTGAGATGAGCTATAAGAATGACATCTTAGATGGTTTGGACATATGTAAAAAATATTAGATAATAAGCCTATAAAAAAAGGATGCTACATTAGTGTTCCATGACAAGTCCAAGTCATAAGTTCGATTATGGTGGTTAATGGTAAGTTATAATGTTTTAATTCAACTATATATCTTGGGATGTAACTATATTATAATTATTTCAAGGTTTGAATATCCCCCACTATACCATGAATATAAAACCTATGACTTCATACTACCAAGCCAAGACCTATATTGCTAGGCTAAATTTCTAATTGAACAACCTTTTAACTAAAATAATTTTTAATAAAATGTTTTTAACTAAAACAATTAAGCAAAATAAATTTATAAATAAAAAAAGTATTAACTAAGAAACATTTTTTTAACTTAAGAAAACTTTTAAGTAAAATTTTTTTATTTTTTAAAAAGTTTTTAACTTAAAACATTTTAACAAAAACAATTTAAAATAAAAATAAATTTTCACCAAAATAAATTTCTAACTAAGAAAAATTTCTAAATAAAGAAATTTTTAACAAAAATTATTTTAACTAAAACTACTTTTAACTAAAACAATTTTTTTAAAAAATATTTTCAACTTAGAAAAATTAAAAACCAAAAAAATAACTAAAAAAATTTAACAAAAAATTTTTTTAATTAAAAAAAATTCTAACTAAAAATTTTTTTTAACTAAAAAAGTTATTTAACTAGCAACAAAAATAATTCAAGATTTATATACAAGTATGTCTTCATATCTTAAACATTTGGATTTTTCTTTTAATTTTTCGTAATTTTTTGGAACCTAGGGAGGAGGGGATGACTTTTGAGTTAACTAGTAAAACCTTTAAAATCTTGAATCAATAAAAAGAAACATTAGAAGAGTACAAAATTAAGATTAGAAATATATATTTTCAAAGTATCTAAAAGAATCTGTAATAATAGGGAAGCTATGTTTACTCATGTAACAAGGTGAAAATAGACCAAATGAATTCTTCCACCTTGATAATACCTAGAAGCATCACATATAGTAGAGAGAAACAACCAAGCCAACAATATAGACCTAATGCAATCTGTACCTTTGCAAGACACCTCAGACAATTTAGTACCATGATGAAAGGAATGCATCCAAAAATTATGCATTGTAAGCAAAACTTGTCAATAAAAATTTCTTTGAGTTTTAATCTTATGTAATAATTTGAGTAGCTTGTTTTGTGTTGCAATGTTTCTAAATGAATGTGAAGAAGAAGAGAGTGATACAACAAATAGAAAGTGGCCTAGGTGGAAAGATAAATTAAAGTAGCCTATGTGTAAAGATAAATTGAATGGCCATTAAATAAATCAACATTTCTCTATTCCATATGATAAATAAGCATCATATTAATTATCAATAATAATAAGAATATATCGTAAAAGGGAGGATGACACTAGCATATTTTAAAAAGATATTCTAAAATAACTCTTGAAAATCCCAAAATAAGTATTACAATGCAACTATGACCCCTTGGACCTATTGGACTAACTTTAGAATTCCTTTATGGAATTTTTTAGAAAATATATGACTGACTGCTACTAAGTAGAATTGAACCATTGACCTAAGGTTACCAAACCAATACCCTTATCAATAGGCTAACAACTCATTGCAAATACTTAGCAAATTATTAGGGTTAAGAAATTGATATTCCATACTATAATCAAATGTGTGATGATTAAATGTTGTTTACACTATTAATGATAGGTACATCATTGACAATTAGGGAAGTTGATTTGTAGCAAAATTAAATAAATTTTTTAAAAAATAAAAATGAAATTCAATGAAGCTTAAATTTATAAGAATAATCTTTCAATGAACAACCTTAAATAGATTGTACCATCCAGAGCTTGCATATTTTTTTAAAAACTTTTAGAATCTTACTAGATTCATCATCAATTACAATTGATTTCTTAAGGATTATAGAGAGAATAAGTAGTATTACAATTAATGGCTAGTTCAAATGTACTAAATGAATTAGTTTTAAGAAAAAATAGCTTGTTCTTAGAAAAATAAATTAAAAATTAATTTGAAACTTTTTAACGACTATAATAAAAAGAACATGTAAGAAATTGAAAAAGAAATAAGAAATTTTTTTAAAATATTACAAAGAAGGTCAGTTGTGATGTATATTAGCATTTACCTTTGTACCTTCCTCTCTTACAAAAGATGGTATTTCACCAAATCTTTTTATTACTACATCAAATTCTTTTACTATTTTAAGTTCAAGCAAGAATATTAGAAACTGATGTAAATGTTTTTAGGACTAGGATCATCCTATCTACCAACAATTAATTTTTCTCTTGATTTTGTAAGACTATTCACCTAGGTAGACATCTCTAAAATTGGAAAGTTGTTCCTTTCTATGTTGTTTCTAGGGCTTTCTACTCAATCATTAAGTATATGATATACTCTTAAGTCTTTTCTATAAATATTTTCTTGAGGTTCTACAATTCAGGAGGAGTCAAAATGAACTATTGTGTTATGTGTTGCAACCTATTTCAAAACAAAATTTAGTTATGGATGATTCTATTTGTTTTTTTCCTTGTAATCCTATCCTTAGATCCCCACCACTCTCTCTAGGTTTAACTTTTGATATTGATTTTGCACCTCTACATGTATAAGCTTTAACCTTGCTTGTATTGTTAGGAATGTTCTTCACATTCTAAGAGAGAGCATTTATGGAGCTTTAATTACCTTGATCAATATGTTCATTACTTTAATATTTCATTACTCTAGTATTCCTTAAAATTGTATGCGAAGTTATCTAGCAACTTAATTTTTGAAAATTACTTTCTAAACTAAATAAATTATTTGTAAAGTTTTTAATCATTGCTTTTAATTCTAGTTTAAATAATCATTAGTTTGGGAGCTTTCTAAGAATCCGGGAAAGTAACGTGGACGTTTTGGGCACTCTGCACCTCACTTCCTAACAGCAAACGCACACAATATGATTTCTGTATTGCAAAAATGACCATATGATTTCTGTTTTATCCATGTCACTTTCCACCCAAAGATAAAAAACACTTAACGCAAATCCATAGCCAAGAAAAATCCGCAGACATGAATACCCAAGAGTCATAGATACGCAGCAGGCAGCAGCATTGAGCTAAAACTAAATCAAAACGCTTACGTGCAAAGGACATAAAACAACCTGCAGACAACTATGGCCATGAAATCCAGCTGTAGAGTCTTGCAATATATATATATTAAAGATTTAGGGTTATAAATTGCGTTGCAGACTTGCAGCAACGTAAAAGTCCCAAGGAAATCCAACGTCTGATGAGAATTAAGGCTAAGTTGGAAATAAGACGGCAGCAGCCAGAGTTAATTCGGCCAAGTGAAGCCCCCTTAAGCGACGTACTGAGCTTCTTCAATCTAAATGATCAAACCAACCTTAGTTTCAACATTCCGATATCACATAAGTGTGTTACCATTTCACCTATTCATCTTTAGTTGCTGTTAAAGTTGGGCTAGATCTATGAGCAAACTATACCCCTACTATATGGTTTCTTTAATTAGGAATATGCTTTTAACTGAATCCTTTAACCAGTAATTACAAAAAACACAAGTGAATTTTCTTATTTGAGAAGGCACATAAAGTAGAGCAAGTCAGAATTTTGGGATGGTTCACATTTCTCTACTTATAATCTAGTTATTATTAGTTTAAAGAAGTGTTCAACCCAGTAAAAAGATTTTTAAATAATAATCATACTTGTAGTGTAGCCCTACACCTTATTTTTAAAAAAATTCTTTATTTCATTTTTAAAAGTTACAAACTTTGAATAAGTGTTTCTAGAATTTTTTTATATGTCAAATATACATTGTTGTATTCTTAATGATAACTCTAATGATTTTTAAGTAAAGAATACCAAATATAAGAATTATAGAACAAAGGTCCCAAGGCTTCCAAAGGCAAAGTCTTCAAGGCTTCTAAGGGAGATAAAGGAGCAAAGGAGAAAAGTAATGCCAAGAAAAACTCACATTAGAAGAAAAAGCAGACTAAGGAAGGCCACTATTCTAAGAAAGACACTTCCAAGAAGGGAAGAAGTCAAGAAAATGGCAATTCTTCCAAAGCTCAATGCTTTAGGTTTGGAGAATGGGTACATAAAGAATGGCAATGCAAGAAATCAAAGTTTTTTAAGGGCAAGGAACTTCAAATCATAGAGAAAGGAGAGTCCTCAAATGAAGGGTAATCCTCATGAACCTTTAATTAAAAATGTCACTAAAATTAATATATTTATGAGAAATGTCAATATTAGTAGAGATTCTTTAAGGAAAATGATCTTTAGAATTAGGGCTAGGTGTGTATCTAGTGGTAAATGGCTTCACATTTTGATACATGGAGGTGCATAAGAGAATGTTATTTCTTCTAAGGATATTGATAGACTTGGATTAAAGAAAATTTCACATCCTAAGCCCTATAAAGTGTATTGGCTCATCTAGGTAAGATCAAGGTAATCAAGGAGTCGTCTTCACATAAAGATATGAAAGAGATGAGTTATTTCTTGGTTTGGCCAATTTTTATAGGATTTTTATTAGAAATTTCAATTCTATTTCATGAACAATATTATCTTTCTTGAAGGCAAATTTAGCTTTTGTGTAGGATGACACAACAAATAGTTCTTTTCAAGCATTGAAGAAGAAGATTTGTAGTGCTCTAATTTTAGTAACTCCAAACTTCTTTATGCTTTTTGAAGTATAGGTGGATGCAACTAGGCTTGCTATTCAAGGTAGTCTTCTTCAAGAGGGTAAGCCAATTGCATTCATTTCTAAGAAATTGAATAAGTTTAGACAAAAGTACAATTTATATGAGAAGGAATTATGTGCTATACTTTAATCCATTAAGCATTAGAGACACTACTTGCTAGCATCTAAATTTCTTTTATTGACTAATCATAAAATACTTCAATTCTTGAATTCTTAAAAAAAAAAAAAAGTGCTAACTATATAAAATAGGTAGAGCATTTTCAATAATTTCAGTTTCTTTTAAAACATATAAGTGGCATGTCAAATGTTATTTTTGATGCTTTATCTAGAATTCATATTATTCATTCTTTTCTTGAAGTCAAGGGTTCTAAGTCTTTTGCTTAATTATATCATAATGACATTGATTTTGGTGATATTTGGAAAGAGTTAAATTCTCCATTATGAGGGAGGATTGATAAATGGAAAGCATATCACATCAAGAATGATATTATATTTAGACATGAAAAAATATATGTTCTCAAATGTAATTTTAAATTCAAGATTCTTAAGAAAAAGCATAACAATGACATGGGTACACATATGAACAAAATAAAGACTTTAGAATTTGTAAGAAAAACTTATTTTTGATAATGTATGTATAAACATGTAGTTAAATTTGTAAAATAATATTATGTTTACTAAAAGTTAAAATACGGAAATGATATTGATAGTCAATATTTACCTTTGCCAATCCAAAATGCTTCTTGAGAAAGTATTTCTTTGGACTTTGTTTGTGTCATTGCAAAGACAAGATCTGGTCATGATTCCATACTTCTTGTTGTGGATAGATTTATTGAAATAACAAATTTCAATGCATATAATAGGAGTAATGATGCTTTTCATATTATTTATTCATTCTTTCAACATGTAGTAAAATTGTATGGCATTTCTTCAAATATTGTAAGTTATAGGGATGTCAAGTTCACTAGTCACTTTTGACAATCACTTAGAAAATTTTTTTAAACCAAGGTGTCATTTTTTACTATAGGTCATACTCAAATACATGAATAAACTAAGGTAGTAAATAGAACTTTGTTAAAATTATTGAGATGTTTATGTAAAAATTAATCTCAATGATGGGAGAACATGTTAGCCCATGCTAAATTCTCATATAAAAATGATTTTCACACCAACCTTAGTAAAATTCCTTTTGTTCAAAATTACACTTTTTCACCAAGGATGATTGATGAATTCAAGAAACTTGATGATTGTGCCTCTTTGAGCTATGATTTTATTGAGCATATGATGTAATTGCATCAATAGGTCAATTCTTACTTGAATAGTAATATAAAAATTTGTCTTCCAAGGCGAATGAGAGTAAAAGAATAATTGAATTTGAGATTGGTAACTTTCTGTAAATTTGTTTGAGGAAAGAAAGATAAAGGAATGTGCAATTCTATAAACTCATGTCAAGGAGAATTAGTTCATTTAAAATTACAACCAAGATCAATCCTAATACATATGAGATTGATTTATTAATAATTTTCATATTTCTTATGTATTTAATGTTTCATATTTGATCCTATACTATGGCAATATTCTTGCACTAGATTTGGAGGATAGTCTTGAAATCCTCAAAGATACACTTAAATGTCAAAATTCATCCAAGTCATCAATGAAGTTGATTGTGTTACAAGCAAATAGAGGATAGAAGCACATGAGACAAGAAGATGCATTAGTAATTGATGCATTAGAATAATGAATGAACTAGGAACACCATTTAGGTTCATAAAAATAATTTAGATTTATGGGCATTAAATACTATCCCAAGTGTAATATATAATTAAACACAATTCTCTTTTGAATAGTGAGAGGAATGATGAGGAGATCAACCCATTCTTAAAGGCAATTCCTATTCTCATTATATCCTATAAGTAGTAGAAGTCATGTATTTGTATTTGATTATTTATTTGGAGTTATTTGAGTACTTTTTATTGCTTGGGTAGGCAACTAAAAGGTCACTAATCTAGAGTGAATCATAGTAGTTTTATGGATAGCAAGAAGTTGCAATCTACCATAGTGTATTCATATTATGAATTTTATGTAATTTTTGAGTTAAACAAGGAATTTTGAGTCACTACAGGTCATATTAAGCTATAGTTCAAAGTTTCTAGTTGTAGTAGCTAGCTAAGAAATAGTAAGTAAATTGTAATTTTTAGTAATGCACTTGGATGTGGTCATAGTTTGGTTGTAGAATGGCTACTGCAAGGGAGCTACAAGTCATAGTTACTCGTAGTCTTGATAAAAAATATTTTTATGAAAAAGATGCATTCTTGAGGTAGCTCAATGGTTAAGAACATAAAGCAATACATTAAAAAGTTATAAAATGCCAAAAAAAATCAAGAGATGGTGGATAAGATCAAAATAAGGCCATTTTATACTTGAAATAGTGAGATAGAGAGATCTTCTTAAACATTGAGAGTGTCTGATCATCTTTAAATGGTTAAGCTTGTATCGAGAGCTGTGAGGATTTAATTGATTGATTATCTATCCTTGGGAGTGTGTTTTATTCCTTTTTGCATTGTAATAATTTTCTTTTGAGAAAGAATAATGTTCTCTATTTATTTATTTATGTTTAACTAAGGAATTTTGTTGGTTCATTATACTTGAGTAAGCTCAGATTGTAAAATCTAAGGAAGCCCCTTATCAATTATACATTTTAAATTATTTATCCTAGCCATGTAAACTAGTTTTCTCATTCACATACTAGGAAAATTATTTCTTATCCATAGAAAGAATTATGTACCATGCTAGTATTTCTATTTTTATATATTTTTCTAGATTATGTTATTTTCATGGACATTAGGTTTTGAACATTTTGGAATTATTTATTCACGAACCTTATATTAAATAGGTTAATTTTGTGCTTATAAGCTATTACTAATGTTACATTTATTTATTTTCTTTCTACCCCTCAAGAATGTTTTGGTCAAAGTATTTTCATATAATACACTACGAATTTCCATTCCCTTGTGATGTAATACTATGTCATAAGGTTACATAAGAAGCTAGAGTTAGGACTTTTTGTGTATATACCTCCCTCCTTTTGGAGAAGGGGTTTAGTGCTAGATGCATGTAACTTAGTGGCATGCTCAATGTATCTTAAGTATTACTGTAACTCATACGTGTTTGTGTTATTTATGGTTTTTCTATGTGAGATATGTTGTTCTTATCACTTATATTATTATCTATAGCATACCAGCTACATTACTAACCTTTAAACTAAGTTATGTTGCATATCCATGATGTGTTTTAAAGTTACTATGCATTGTTATGACTCATGTATGTTTGTCTTATCTATTATCTATGTATGTGAAATATGTTAGTCTTGTTGCTTTTTTGTTTTTGTGTGTGTTTTTTTTTTGTTGGGGTGGGAGGTGAGGAAGTGGTGGGGAGGAGAGCGGGAAGGATATTAGAACCCTAAAATAATTGTAATATAGGTATACTTTAAGCTATATAACTCAACATTGCCCACTAGGATGGAACCCATGACTTAGAGCTTTCAAGTCAAGAGTCTTACCACTAGGCTAATACCTCATTGTTTGGTTATTGTTTGTTGTTGTTGTTGCTTATTTTGGCTAAGAGAAAAACTACCAATTATATATCAGTAACACTAAATAATATTATATCCATAACACTTCAGGGAAGCCTACTAGTAATGCTAAAAAATATTCAATCCATAATGCTCTAAGGAGAGCATATATATAATAGTAAATAATATTCTCTCCATAATGTGAACATATTTGCTCCAAGAAAATTAGCCACTTCTGTATTTGTAACTTTGTATTGGAATACCTAAAGAAGGAAATTTTAAAGATCAAGAAGATCATGCATGCAAAACAATAATTTATGAGATTCCAAGAATATTTTGTAGCACAATATTTATTACCAAACTTAAAATCAATTATCCTTCGCATCATGTAATCATAGTGCTATGACTAAAATTTTTATAGAATACATTAAATTTGCTAAAATAGTGAATTGAATAATTTCCAATATAGCAGATGAACTAAAATTTAATGCATTTTTTCCAAGATTCTCTATGACNTAATTTGTTCATCTTAACATTAAGATTTCACCTCTGTGTGTGTGTGTGTGTGTGTGTGTCATGTCCATGATATGTATTATAATGTACTTTACTTTTATGAGTGAAGTGTTATAATAGTGGAAGAATCTTGATTTAAAAACTCCAAGTTATGGATTCAATTCTAGCAAGCAATGTTTAGTTATAAAGTTATAACTGAACTATATATCTTAGGATGTACCTATAGTAC
>MNCI01037051.1:147716-179847 GCA_015680685.1 Gnetum montanum | reverse complement strand
ATATATATATATATCATGTATGTTATAAGTCTTATAATTTATCATGGATGTTGAAAAGTGGGGTGTTGGAACTTGAAATAAGTGAAACATAGGTACACCTCATGATTTATAGAAGTTTATAGCTCAGTTCCATTGAGTAGAATCAAACTTATAACTTAAAGTTACTAGGCCAAGACCTATACCACTAGGCTAATACCTCATTTATGGATATTGAGTGTTGTAAATTTTCTTAAGATTAGAATCTATTTTCTTACTAATAATTAATTTTCTTCAATTATTTTTAATGTATCAATTGTAAGGTTTTTCACTTAAGTCTAAAACTATGGATGAAATTAAATGAATTACTCCCTACACAAAATAAGAAAACATATTCATGATTTCTCCACCCCAGCCTACTTAGATAGTTAAAAATTAACACATAAAATGAATATCATATTTTTCTAAAAAATATATGTTTTTTCAATATATCTAATTTTTCTCACATTAATTTTTTTCTAGTATATCTGATTTCTTTAGAATTCTCCTATGGGGGATTCTATACTATGAATAATGAAGGGTCTTTTAGTTAACTGTGTTAATAGACATGCATTGGCGTAGCCTCGTTGATGCATTCCCAAGGATGTGTTTTCAAATAAATTGATGACATTCCATCATAAGCCTATATAAATGCATGCATCATTTGCATTTATGACACCTTTGGTTATTTCTGAAATGAAGCTCTTGCAGTTTTCTTTTGTAGGATAGCCAAACTTCCCTTTGAGTGTCAATAGCTTGGATTGAGTTGATTGTATGAAGCTTTATTTAAGGGCATGATATACCTAGATACATTTGCATTATGATAATAAAATCATAATTAATTTCTTCCATTATAGTAGTTGGTCTAGAACTTAGCTTATTTTAAGCATTTTACTCTTAATGCATTTTACTTTCTTGTACTTAGGAAATGAATATTTTAATAGTTTACTCTATAAATTGGGTAAGCACAAACACTTCAAACATGATTTATTAATGTTTAGTAATACAAGTAGTGAATACTTGGTATGCCCAACAATAGACAATTAGCAACCTAGCAACATTAATATAAGTTCAAATGAGTACATAAAGTGGAGAATGACAAAAATATAAATATATTGTATCTCAATCTTACTTAACCATACCTATCAAGCTAACATAAGTGATGATTAGAAAGACAATGGCTAGCATCTAAACACTTAGTTTTCTATGGTATCTAGGGCTAAGAGATTCCACAAAATTTAATGAGATCACATATACATGCTTGTGATTTGTATGGTTAGGTGTAGGAGACACTTGCCACTCATTATTGGCACTATTGCTAGGGAATTATGTTGTGCACTAAGTGGTCTAAATAATTAAATCATATAAAGATTAATGTGGGAACATAATGAACCATCATTAAAAAATAATATTATTTTGTTCAAGACACATTACAAGAAAAAACTAAAAGATTGTTTCTTCTTGTTGGCTTGATTTCCCACCTATAGATGATGCTACATAAATTTATTATAGAAAAAGAGAGAACTTGGATGAAGTACCTCAATAACTCAAAGTGGCCTATACACATTGAGATCCATACTATAAAGACTTCTCTTTCATTCTTTACTTGGACAAGTAGCTACAATGGAGACCTAGAGGGCAACATTATGTTGTCACCTGATTGGGCCATTCTATCAATGTTCATGGTAGCATTGATAAAATTGGGGCTTAAAGAAGCTGCCCAGAGTACTAAGTAACAAATCACCTCTCTAGAAATTATCAACCTATGGAGGTCAAACTTTGAAAGGATAAATTTATGAAGGTCTTCCATGAAGCTTCCAAAGAAAAAGGGTTCCACTCACATTGAAATCATAGTCAAAAAAGGACACAAAATATTCATCCTCATAATCTTCCTCATCATCTAGCTTTGACAAGGAAGAGATTGACTAGGATTGAAGCAAAAATAATTGAGGGTAAGATGGAGATGATAGAAGAACCCATCATAGAGATAGGAGAAAAAAATATAGATAGGGGTAAGAAGAAAAGGAACATCATCAAAAAATATAGATAGGGGTAAGGAGCATGATCAACATCCATGAAGGATTTCACATCTTCACTAGACATAACATGAATAGTTGAAAGTCAATTAGATTATGTGTATATGTTTGTGATTCATATGGTTAGGTGTAAGGGATACTCACCACTCATCATCCATCATCTTCAACCAATGTTAAAATTTCTACTTGTTTTATTTATGTGAATTTTTTGTTTCTTTTTAAAATGTAGATTTACAAACTTGTAAGAAAAAAAATTATGATGCCTTCTTCAAGTAATGTTGATGTAACAAAGATATCTAATTTTATTCTTCCTGATGATGTATATGAGTCATTAGTTACTGATCTTTTATTAGAATAAGTGTTCATTGAAATTTTGGGTTACCTACCTCATAATCAAAGTTTTATTTTGTAGTTAAATAATGTGATGAAAAGACATGACATGTAAGTCCTTCATGACTATTATTATTCTTAATTTTTTCTACTTGTTGAGTTAGGCAATGCATCAATAGTGTGGTATGCCATAGATATAGGTTCTTTTATACATAAGAATGCAATTTTGATCATGCCTAAGTGAGCTTTAAATTCTAATGCCAAATTTGAAGAATATACTAAAGTTTCATATTTTGTTGAGTTATATAATCTTTCATTGATTTTTGAAGAAGATGAATAGGAAATTTTTGTCTTCCTAGTTCCATTAAGCATAACAAATCTATTTCTACAACTTTTGATTTCCATAATAATTTTTATTAAAATCAACCTTCTGATTCATAAAAAGAAATTGGTATTACAAGTAGGAGAAAATACTTATATTTAGCTAATTACATATTATAATATTTATGATTTTTGCAAATTTTATCATCATGAAGGACATTTATTTAATTCATATCCTCTTTTGCTCAAGGAAAAAAATTTGAAAAAAAAAAGAAAATATGTTTTGATGTTGAAAATAGAAAAAATAATATGAAATTGAATATGACAAATCAAGTTCCTATTAATGATAAGAATGATCAAATATTAATAAAGAATCTAGAGAATACATAAGCTCTTATGTATAATTTTACTAGTATTAGAAAATATATTAAGTAGCCTAGATAAATAGCTCATAAGAAAATGTTTACTTGTTTGGCAAGAATATTATCAGCTCAAATATTAAAACTATTGTCAACATAATGATTACAATTTATGATGAAGACTCTTGACATAAGATTAATAAAAAGTGATGAGGTGAAGATCTTCCACAAGTGCTATCACTTTCTTACTTTTAAGTTCAAATATGATTGTTGAAAACTAACGTAAATTTTATTAAGAGTGGAACGTTCCTCCCTACTAACAATTAATTTTCTTCTCCTATTGTTTGTTTTTTCAAAGTATCAATTATAAGACTATACGCATGAGTATATAGTTCGATTTTTTATTTCCATATATTTTTTTCAATGATATCTACTTAATGTCAAGGTTATGATGTACTCAATTTCTTTTGCTAACACTCACATGACTAGATAGTCCTAAAATTGAGAAACTTTTTCTTTCAGTATATTTTTTAGTATGTTTATGATGTCTACTCAATGTTAACCTTGTGATGTAATCCAAATTTTCTTTGATCATTGTTAATATTTATTTTTGAGGTCACCACCTCAAAATGGATTTTTATCCTTTTTTACATAGTGAAGTTGCAATCTCTTTATTCAAAGACAAAAAGTGATAACATTTTTACTTTAACAAAATAATGAGTTTACTACTTGAACTATCATTTCTAGCAACATGAAACCTATAAAATATAGGTTACTTCTATTCCATTCAAATGGTTTTAAGTGACTATAGGTAAAATAACATGGTCATTTAATGAACCATGCACCTCACTTCTAATAGCCAAAGATTTTGTGAAAATGGGTGGTAAGATTGAAAATGTGAAAGAAAAAATTGATGGCAAGATTGAAAATGTGAAAGTATGGAAACCTCACTCCTAATAGTCAAAGAATTCAAAAAAATGAATGGCGAGATTGAAAATGTGAAAGTATGACAAAGACTACACAAGGAACCATGGCCAAGGAATCCAACTATGAAATATTGACAAAACTAAAAGATTAAGAATATAAATTACATTACAAACCTACAAAAACATGAAAGTCATAAAATATCCAAGCAAGATCCTTAGAGGTGTCATGGATGTAGTCAACGAAATGAGAGCTAAGTGGGATATAAGGTGACAATGGCCAGAGCTAGTGCACTCAAGTGAAGCCACTCCAAACCACATTATGAGGCATTGTAATCTAGATAATTAGATTAGCCTTCATTTTCATGTTTTATTACTACATTTCTATGCACCAAATGCAAGCTACAATGGCATCCATCATCCATGCAAGGTCATCAAAATTGTGCAGAATCTCTTCCTCTGGGGAAAATTAGGGGTAGATTTTTACAAAATTGTTCTTAAGAATTTTGGTGAATTTTTCTTTATTTCAAGCAATGTACTATAAGGACTATATAGACAAGGGAACTTGACAAAATAGGAGCCTTTAATGACTCATAGTATTCAAAAAGGTTAACTGAATTTGTGTTATAATAGCCAATTACTGTTTAATACACCAACCAACCATTCTAACAATCATAATAGAAAATACAAATTTATGCTTAGTTTGCTTTATTAACACTAAGTTTATTTGGAGGTATTTGGATCTTTGTGTTTTCAAAGACCAGAAAACACCTAAACTCAAGTTTGAAGAAACACGTTCATTTCTCATGATCCTAGTCAAGAAACTAAAGGAAACATTGGTGGTCCCAAATGGTCAAAATATATATATATACATGAAAAATAGAAATATTACGGAAGAATGTGAAATAGGTAAGAAAAGAAAACTTTATAAATAATTTGAAAGATATTAGAAAATAAAAAATGATTAAAAACTCTGAAAAGTATAAAAGAATGGAAAAGATACCAAATAATGTAAAAAATTAGTAAGAAATGTAGAAAGTATGAAAAAAATTATAAACAAAAATTTATAAAACAAAAAAAAGTTGAAATACACTTATGAATCCCTAATTCAAGATAAGGTACCTCCCCGATGACTAAACTCATCAAAATGTATTCAGAAAATGGACTATAGATCATAAGGATCATGCACTCTAGGTTTCTTATTTATCATACTTAGTGATTTATATTTTCATTTATTATTCCATGTAACATTAATGATAATCAAATTTTAATTATTTGGAGACATATATCTGGTTGGACTAGATGATATTCTTATTTTAGATGGCCTAGATATGTTTTCTTCTTTGTCCTTAATTTCAAGTTTTAAGTTTCCATGCTCACTACTTATTATTGGGGTATGGTCATGGTTTAGAATATCTTTTTGTAAGTTTTTAATTTAGGTCATTTTTCTTGGGGTAGGAGTTAATAAGTGAATTGGATATTTTCATGCATAGTTTGGATAGCTTTATGTTCTCATTTCTTAACCACTGGGTGTCTTTGGATTTAGTGGCTATTTATTTTTTTTTTGCATACATTCTTCACATTTGTTATGGGCTAGTGTAAGGATCATGTTGATATTTTGAACTTTTGGTCTACAACTACACCCTTCTTCATCATAAGTAATGCATGGAATTATTTACATCTACATGGTTATATGATTATATTCCTTTGAAATTTACAAGGATAAGTCTCTCATTTGTAGCTTAACATCAATTATGCTAACCTATTCTCTCCTCATAAATATAGAAAAGCTCTTGTTATCATTTATTCACATTGATCATATGAAAATTTGCTCAATAAATTGGAATAATCCATTCTCTCCTCATAAATATAGGAAAGTTCCTATTATCATTCTTCACATTGATCATAAGAAAATTTCTTGGATAAGACCACCCATTGATAGTTATCACCACATCTTCTATCTATCCTAAAGGAATGGTGACTAATTGATTAGCAAGCTCTAGTCTTCTATTGCACTTCTTTAATGGTGGTAGGTTTCATGTCTTGCATGTTTCTATAGATATCAAGTTAACTCTAAAACCTAAATCTAGTAGAGTGTTACATGATGAATTTCTAATAATTTGTAAATAAATCAAATTATTTCTAGGATCTATTATTTTCTTAAGAAGAGTTCTTTCTTTTATCCAATTTAATGATTCATCAATTAGCATGATAGTTGTAAGTTTTTTACTTGATTATTGTGGAAGCATGATGATTGTAGAAGGATCTATCATAGGAGGAACATGATTAGATGAAGTCCTTACTCTACCAGGCTTCTCTAGACTTGTCTAGAAGAAAGGATGTTTCATAGATTTATCTTTAGTATTATTGATATGATCCTCTTTTTGTATACTAGTTATCCTAGTAGTACTTTTCTTCTTGCATGACTAGTGGTAATACTAGCAATAATGGATCAAGAGCTTGGTGTGAGAAACTCGATGCTAGTTGGATTGGGATTCATGAGTGAGGTAGTAGGTGATGAAGTGCTATATAGTTGATGCGTCAACTTGGCCGCGTATACGTAGCCACATCGACGCGGGCCTGTCAACGTAGCCTTCCTGTGTTGATGTGGCCCCATTTACGCAACCACCTATCCTGGCCTATAAATAAGAGGGCCTTCCACCTCATTTAGGCATCTTTTGAGTTAGTTGTAGCGAATCTATTGAATTTTTTTTCATAGGAGTTAGATTATTTTCCCAAGTGCATGCATGCAATGTGATGCTTGTAATTGTATGACACCTTTATTCAAGTGTGATGTACTTAGATGCGCACATGACCGAAAATAAAGATCAAGATTCCTTCATCATTGCAGCATTCACTTAGTTTTAATAGTTTAATTATTATTGTTAATTGTTATTGTTATTTATTGTTCTCTTAGTTAATATTTCATTATTCTCATTTACTATTCCTATTGTTAAATGTGGAATGAGTATGAATTAATCACGAGCATTTAAGTGTGACTACTTGGTAACCCAGTAGTGTACCTAGGATCTACTCTTGGTAATCCCAGTAGTAGTCGTGCACAAGGTCCAAGATGTATATGGATGATTAAGGAACGAATGCTCATCACACATAGGTTAGCTTAGACTTCATTTCCTAGTACTCATTAGTTTAATCAAGATTATATTCCATTGTCTCTAGAAGTAGCATTAGTTTAGGATCATATCATATGCCTCACTCTGGACTAAACCATATGTGACAAAGCAAATACTAGTCCAAGTGGGAAGACAAAAAACTGCAATCAACGTGTAACTATCTAGATACCACAACTAGCCTGTCACGGAGTTTGACTGGATCATGTGTGACTGCTCATATTTGTATGGTTGAGTCTAAGGGTACCTCACCACTCATCATTGGCACCATTGCTAGGGATGGTGCTAGTTATTTAGATTAGTTACATCATACAAGATTACTATAACAAGTATTAACGATATATCTTTTAGAAAGAAATAATTATAAAAATTCACACATAAATTCACACACAACTTCACAACCATGTATCTCCTACAAGACTCTAATAATGCCACATCTAGTGAGGCAATTCATTGGAGAACCAACAAATATTATGACAATGAAGATTGGAGTACGCAACCTGGGGTGGGGGTTTCTTATAAACATAAACAAAGACAACATCATCCCAACACATGAAAGCATAACTTACCCAATGATGATGAACCCCAACTGGCCACTACAAGCTTAATAGAAATACAAGAGGTTGTTCGAATAGCCCACAAGCATCGTAAGGAAATTTGTCTACCTATGCTTGATTTAAAAAACTTTCCCAAGTTTTCAAGAGGCTATGATTCAAATCCCCAACAACATTTACAAGCCTTCTACAATGCCTGTACATAGAACAACATTGATAATGGGTGGCAAAAACTTAAGCTCTTTCCTCTAACACTTGTTGGCCAAGCAAAAGTATGGTATAGGTCATTAAAACTGAAATCAATTTGATGTTGCCCGACAATGGTAGAAATTTTCAATAAAAGATATCAAACCTATGTCAGAGTGTGAGCCTTGAGGAGACAAATCCAAGAATGGAAACAAGCACAACATGAACCCTTGGACATGGCCTTAGAAAGATATTATGCATTGTAATGTACCATATCATAGATGGGCTCCATAATGAAACAAGGGAGACCCTAGGGATGTATGCCCAAGGTCAACTATATGAGCTACGAACCCATTAATTCCAAAAGCTTATTAAGCAGATAGCAAAAGAAGAAGGAGAAATAGCCAAATGGGAGAATGTTGAAAGTTCTTAACAGGACCAAAATATTAACTTAACGAGGGTCCATGATCATGAAGAGGAGAAATCAACTCACTTCAAGGAGGTGGAATCATCTTTTCCAATCCTACAATCACTAGATGAAATGAAAGCAAAGATTAATAAGATGATGAACTAGGTACATGAAAGATGTGGAGAATATGCCAACATTATTACAAGAAAAACTATGCCAAATCGAGAAATGGGACAGGACACCACGTGACAATCGAAACAAAGGGTAGAAGAGAATAAGGATAAGAACTCAACTGCCAATCATACATATCAATGTAATATTTGCTTATACGATCACCCCAAAGGTCAATGTCCAATCTTGTCACATTTACATGAGAATTTGGAAGGAATTTTACATCCAGAGTTCGTACAAAAATATTGTGTCCAGCCACAGGGGCAAAAACCTCAAGCATGGGGAAGGCCACTGCCAACTGGACCATATCCTTCGTATGTCACAATACCAAATGCTTATTATGTTCAACAACTTATTTCTCAAATAGGATCAGCATCCTCTACCTCACCTCATCGTTATCATTCTCCTGAGTGCTATCCACCAATGTCTTCTCCAAAAAAATCACCACCTCATGTGCCTTACACTTCTCCTCAACCTCAATATTCTTGTACTTCACCCCCTTCTACATCACCGCCAGCTTTGCCAAAATATTTTTCACCACAGCACCAGCCTGCAAACGTTACCTGTGCTACTACTATCAACAGCAGTGGAGGTCCTTCACAACATCGAAGGCATCCCTTCTTTAGATGTGACCGTCGAAAGGGACACCACAGTTCAGGAACCGCTACATCCGTCCACTCAGCACAAATCAAACACTATGGTGCATCTTCCTCTTCGAACCCAATGCCTCATGTTACTTCATCAAGGCCACCAATTAACACTCCAACAATCATATGGCCCAATGAACACAACCATGGAGGGCAACGTCCCAATCCTTGCATACCATCTAACAGTCACAAACATCATAGTGGATCAACTCCTTACCCAAGAACCACATCTTACAAATTTTCCCACTATGTTTACTATAATCAAGTGTGTGAACCTCGATGGGGTAAGTATGGTCAAGTCCCAATATTTTCAACATGCAAGGATCCTCATTTTCCATTTATTAATCCTTGTCATCCTCAATCGTTTAGTTATGGGGGATACTCCCCATTCTAGTAACAAGTAGGATTAATAACCACTTTTTATTTTCTTCAATTTTACAACTTTTTGTTTTCTAGTTTTTCATTTTTCAACTTTCTTTTTTTTATCTTTTTTTATTTTTAGTATTTTTGTCTTTTTACATTTTTATAAGTAATCCCATCTACTAATAAAACATTCGTGCGGATCATTGGTTGAGGTGTGTTCTATGTTATCAAGTCTTGAGTGATCAATTATTTGGAAAGTGAGCCCATTACACCCACTCATCCATTCTATAAATAAGAGGTTCTGTTTGAGGGTACAGTGATATTCTTAACATCCTTGAAACTTAAAATTAATTTGGTGTTCATTGTGCCCAGAGTGAAAAATGATGGACTAAAAGGGAATGGCTAGGGTGTGACATCAAGGTAACTTATGGATTCTTTTTGGTGACATCTATGGGAGTTATCATGTAGCTTGGTTGTACTAAGATCCTTGTAGATCTAACAAAAAATGGGAGTAAGAGTAATCAAAAGGGCACTTAAAAATCCAATGTTGTTCGAGGGGGTCCCACTGTAAAGACATGTATCCATGCCTGATGGTTGGTGGCTTCTCTGGATTCAGTATTTAAAAGAAAAAAAAGAGAAGAAAGAGAAAAAGAAAAGACAAGAAAAGTGCCACAAAACAAAAATCACTCCTCCCTTGAACAAAACACCAAGTGATCGTACACCTTGTTGTTATGGTACTCTCATAGTTGCTCATCATGGGATGAAACAATGCGATGTCACTGATTAGAGGAATGGACTTGGTCCTAATCTTGGAATGATCAATTAATGACACATTAATCATTCTTTACATGAAGGATTCATTGTGCCATAAGTCAGTTACCTCACATTCCCATCTCTGCAATCCCTTCTCCGATTCATCCCATCTCATTGTTCATGTATTTGTGACTCGTGTCTGGTGTAACATTGAATTCATACCTCATCATCAGTGGTATTAACATGTGTGTGTTTTTTTGCATAGGTATAGATTACATTTAACCCTTCTAATGCGTACGGGCATCTTAAGGTGTGGTTACACAAGGGAATATAGGTTAGAACCTACTTTGGGGAGGACCCACTTGTGTAACTTTTGTAATTTGTACCTATTGCACACCACCACATCCTCTTATACCCTACAAGTATTTCATTGCCAAATCTATTCTTTCTTTTGTCATCATTTTATCAAACATTCCTTAAAACTAGGTCTGACATTCTAAGGTTGATACTTTTTGTAGGTTAATTAGGACCTTCTCAAGGTGCAACCAAACGACCTGGGGTAGGCAGAGGCCAAGGACCTCATGCAGAACATGCAGAGTAGAAGGCAATCATTTAGCATCCATCATAAAACTCTTGTTACTGCATAATCTATCCAAGAAAAGGGAGGAGAGGTCAAGGCCCAAGCCTATGAAGAGGAACGATGGCTATTTGTGGCATGGCATGTCAAGGCCAATCAAGTGTTCCCGCAGTTGCCGTGTCCATGAAAAGTTCCGACTCCATCAAACATTGGAACATTAGCATGGACAGCTCATAATCCTCAAATAGAAGAGGAGAAACGTTAGGTGCTTCTTCAATGTATCAATCTCAAAAGTCTGGCACACAGAACAAAGGAAAGGAATCCATGGAGGAGCCACTAGTATTAGGAACCCCATGAGTTCCACAAATTTTTTCATTTTGTGTCTGTATCCCAATTTTGTCAAATCCACTGCAGCATGAATAAATTTCTAGTCAATTAATAATCCGATACCTATCCACTGTGTATTCAATTGAGCTTGTTCCTCACTTTCTTTGACTTGAGGACGAGTTTTTGCTCAGTCATGGGGGTATGATGAAGCACTATATAGTTGATGTGATGACTTGGCCACATCTACACGGGCCCTTCGACGAAGCCTTCCTGCATCAACGTGGCCCCATTTACATAGCCGCCTATCCTAGCTTATAAATAAGAGGGCCTTATGCCTCATTTAGGCATCTTTTGAGTTAGTTGTATCGAAGCTCTTACATTTTGTTTTCATAGGAGTTAGATTATTTTTCCAAGTGCATGCCTGCAATGTGATGCTTGTAATTGTACGACACCTTTATTCGAGTGTGACGTACCTGGAAGCACACATGATTGAATATAAAGATCGAGATTACTTCATCATTGTAGCATTCACTTAGTTTTAATAGTTTAATTATTATTGTTAATTATTATTGTTATTTATTATTCTCTTACTTAATATTTCTTTATCATCATTTACTATTCCTGTTGTTAAATGCGGAATGAGTATGACTTAATCACGAGCATTTAAGTGTGACTACTTGGTAACCCAGTAGTGTACCTAGGATCTACTCTTGGTAATCCCAATAGTAGTCATGCACAAGGTCCAAGATGTATACGGATGATTAAGGAATGGATGCTCATCGCACTTAGGTTAGCTTAGACTTTATTTCCTATTACTCATTAGTTTAATCAAGATTATATTCCATTGTCTCTATGAGTAGCACTAGTTTAGGATCACATCATATGCCTCACTCTGGACTAAACAATACGTGAAAAAGAAAATACTAGTCCAAGTGGGAAGATAGCGAACTGCGATCAATGTGTAACTATTTAGATACCACAACTAGCTTGTGATGGAGTTTGACCAAATCATTCATGAACAATCGTATTCATATGGTTTAGTGTAGGGGTACCTCACCACTCATCAATAGGTATGTGGTAGTCTAGTCGATAGTAAAGAGAGAATGTATGAACAAAATTGTTTCCAAGAGAGATTGGACATTATACATAGTATCCATAGGGATCAGGTTGCCTATATGAATATTGTTGCCTTGATGTTGGTATTCCCCATGGTTGTAGTTGTTGTCATTATTATTAGTATATCTCTTGTGGTTAAGGATAAGCTCCACTTGGATAGTATGATTGTTGATAGAGCTATCTGAAATTACTTTTTGTATCAGATAATCATCTGGTATTTGTTTCTTGACAAACTTTGAATTGAGTATGTATGCCCTAAACTCTTGTAATAGGGCCAACATCTTTTAGGTTATTCATATTGACACACTTTACATCATTCATCATCTTTCAAACTAGAGTCTATTAATTCATTCATGACAAAAAATTTTCCTCTTTTTTTTTTGTAATTTTCTTCTTCAGTATCTCTTTTTCTCTTATTGTCCTTACTTATGTTTAAGGCTTATTCAGTTCTTTCTCCTACTATCTTCAATGTTGTAATAAACATATCATCCACTTAATCTTACATTTTCTCTACTTGTGTCATAATTTAATTGACTAATTTATGGATTATTAGAGTTTTTCGTTGCATTGTATCTTTTAAGATTTCTTCTTCTTGTGATTCACATATTCTTACATTCATTTTCCTTATTACTAGATCTCTATTATATTCTTTTTTTGATTCTCTTTTTCTTGATTCTTTTTCCTATTTCACCACTTAGTCTTTGAGTCTTTGGATCTGATGAGCTTTCATCTTATATAATTTACCTTGGGCATATACCCCAAAGGTTTCTCTTGACTTGTTTCTTAGCCCAACAATGATATGTCATAGTTGTTTCCTTTGAGAAAATCCATGGCTTGGGCACCTATGTAAAAAGAAATAGTACTTACTTATTACTGCATCAAGGGATTCATGTGTCTCTTTTTCCCATTCTTGTATCTGTTTTCTTAAATTTGATACTCTAGAATAAGTTTGAAACTTTTCATTGAAGAGTGCTAGGATGCTACTTCATCTTCAAATTGATTTTGGTTTTAAGGATTTCTATCACCTCTCTACTTCCTTTATGAGTTTTCTAAGAAACAAATTCAATTTTTTCCAATCATTGATAATGTCTTCTAAGGCACAAACATCATGGAAGGATTGAAGATGGTGCTATGGATTTGTGTTCTATCTACCTTCAAACTTTGAAATGTTGTTCATGGTTAGTTGCTTGATGCAACTGTCACTTACATGTCTAGTAGAAACGTAGATATATTTCCTAATGTTGATCATGTTATGAGGGGCTAACAAGAATTCTTCATAATCTTTAGGTTCATAAGCACTATTTTAGTGATAACCCCTCTAATGCTCATGATGCTCTCTCAATTCCTATCTAATTCTTTTTATCCTTTTGTCATGATTATCTTCCTCCTCATTAATATGCCTTCTTCTATATGCATGTCTCCCATAGCCTCTTCTTCTTCCCCCACCATCATCTCTTAGTCTTCATTCTTTCTTATTAGCATTTATGGATGAATGTGAGGAAGAAGATAAAGGAGTTGGAGAGTGGTGCTAGCTAATTTTCCTTCTGTGAATCCTTGATTCTTCTCTTTTGGATTCATTAGAGGTCTTAGGCCTTGAATTCCTCCTAAATTTGGAATCTTCATTATTCCTTCCTAGAATTTCTACAAGAGCTTAATTTAGTTTTATTTTAATGATATTTTCAATGAAAATGATTGGTGTTTGGGAATGAAACCCTTAAGTTTGATAAAATTTCCAAGTTTGGAATATAGCATCTTCATTTTCTTCTAGGACAATTGTTTGAGATGCCTTCTTTCCTTTGTCATGTTCATACCTTACCTCCATGATGGCATCCCTTCTTACCTAAGATTCTATTAACACATATGGCCTAGTCATGTTTATGGAAACATAATAAACCTCTTGCACATGACCAAGGTTTAACCTCATAAGGACTACCTAAATAATTGATGGTGTTGAATGTTCAAATGGCAAGACAATTTTTCTCTATAGATCTCTCCATTTGAGTTGTTCATCTTGGTGAAAAATAAATGCAAAATTAGGATAATAAGGATTAATATGAGCATAGGAAAACCTAGTTTGCATCAATGCATTACAATCTTCATCATTATATTCCTTGATGTAACTTTTATGAAATTTAATTGTAAGTGGCGATTTTTCTTTAGTTGTTGAAGCCATGTTAAGTATTTGATGCTTAAGTGTAAAGATATTCTATCTTATTAGTTGATGAGTGGCTAGGCACCCCTACACTCAACCATACGAATATGAGCGTTCACGCATGATCCGGTCGAACTCCGTCGACAAGCTAGTTGTGGTATCTAGATAGTTACACATTGATCGTAGTTCGCTGTCTTCCCACATAGACTAGTATTTACTTTGTCACGTATGGTTTAGTCTAGAGTGAGGTGTATGATGTGATCCTAAATTAGTGCTACTCCTAGAGACAATGGAAGATAATCTTGATTAAACTAATGAGTAATAGGAAATGAAGTTTAAGCTAGTCTAAGTGCAATGAGCATCCGTTCCTTAATTATCCGTACACATCTTGGACCTTGTGCATGACTACTACTGGGATTACCAAGCATAGATCCTAGGTATGCTACTGGGTTACCAAGTAGTCACACTTAAATGCTCATGATTAAGTCGTACTCATTCCGTAGTTAACAACAGGAATAGTAAATGATGGTAAAGAAATATTAACTAAGAAAACAATAAATAATAATAACAATTAAATAATTAAACTATGTAAATGATGCAATGATGGAAAAATCTCGATCTTTATTTCCAGTCATGTGCATGTCCAATTACGTCACACTCGAATAAAGGTTCCATATAATTACAAGCATCACACTGTGGGCATTCACTTGGGAAAATAATCTAACTCCTACAGAAAGAAAATGCAAGAGCTTCGCTACAACTACTAGAAGGATGCCTAAATGAGGCGGAAGGCCCTCTTATTTATAGGCTGGGATAGGCAGCTACGTAAACGGGGCCACGTTGATGCAGGAAGGCTATGTCGATGGGCCCGTGTTGACATGACCATGTATACGTAGCCCCGTATACATGGCCAAGTCAATGCATTGACTGAATGACACTTCATCATACCCCCACGACTGAGTAAAAACTCGTCCTCGAGTTAAAGAAAGTGAGGAACAAGCTCAATTGAATACACAGTGGATAGGTATGGGATTATTAACTTACTAGAAATTTATTCATGTGATAGTGGATATGACAAAATTGGGACATAGACACAAAATGACAAAATTTGTGGAACTCATGGGGTTCCCGGTAGTGGTGGCTCCTCCATGGGTGCCTTTCCTTGGTTCTGTGTGCCAGGCTTCTAAGGTTGATACCATTGAAGAATCACAAAAAATGATGACATGCTTGAAACTCTATTAGACTTTGAAGCAAACTACCAGGCTTCTGCACACAGAACCAAGGAAAGGCTTCTAAGGTTGATACCATTGAAGAATCACAAAAAATGATGACATGCTTGAAATACCATTAGACTTTGAAGAAAACTACCAGGCTTTAATCCACCTACAAAAACAAGATATATATAGCAAAATAGAACTTTCAAAAACTAAGAAACAACTGAGGAAGTATTAAGAAAAGAAATTAAAAAAATTAAAAATAAGGAACAATTAGAAGCACTACAAAATTCATTAATAATATCTCAAAGTTTAGATAAGAACACTATTTAACAATAGATGTACAACACTGTTTAACAAAATACACAAAACAACTCAACATAGTAATATGGAAAGATAATAAGAACAAAACATTAGCAGGGAAAAATTAAAGTCTAGAGAGCCAAGATTCTAAGCACTTACCATGTTATATTTTTGTAGGTTGATCGATTTGTCCAACTAAAAAAACAAGATATATTTATATATATATATAGAAAAATAGAACTATAAAAAATTGAGAAACAACTGAGAAAGAATTAAAAAAAGAAATTAGAAAAATAAAAAATAAGACATAATTAAAAGCACTACAAAATTCATTAATAATACATCTCACATTGCCCTAGGATTGTATTCAGGCTATCCACAAAATGTCCATCTTCACCGTGGTAATTATGGAATTAAATTTTGAATCTTTTGTAGAGTTTGCTCTAGAAATCATTAGGGACCACCTCGAAGGGTCCCCATTATGGGCTATTCTCTATCAAAGCGGTGCCTGGTACTTAGGGGAAATGTACCAATTTTGGCACAACAAGGAATAAGGCACCACAGTTAACATGTGTGGTGTGATAGTTGATTTCTCTGTTCAGGCCATTTTGGAAGTATTATACCTTTTGAATATAGAGCCAAAGGTTGCTTATTTGTCTGCCTGTTTAGACCCTAATGTGCTACGATTTTGATTGGAAAGGGCATATGGCAAGGAAGATAAGATGTTTGGAGAGTTGTCGATGAAAGAGAGGATCTACTTCAAAATAGGGACTTATCACCTCTTCCCCACAAAGGGATTAAAAATAATTTCAACATATATGGCAAGAGGATGTGCAGTGTTGATGGAAAAGGTTAATGCTAACTTGCCTCATCTATATTTTACAGATATCCTGAGGTGGTTTGAAGAATGGAAGATAGGGAAGCTTGCGTTACCCTCCCTTGTCTTATCAAGAAGCTATGCCGACATGCTAGTATCAGAGGATACACCAATGATGTCCTCCGAAAAGCCCAAAATGCTTCATATGATAAACTGCTAAAGCCACCAACTGCAAGGAAAATCATTGGGAGACACTGGGGCTGAAACAAGAAAGGGAACAAATGGTAGTGCCAACTGCAACTCAACTTGTAGGACCCAGCCAACTTCCAAGCACAGGACCCATCCAACAACAAGAAGTAGGGCCTAGCATGGGCTAGTAGGATCAACCATCACTACCGTCGCAAGATTATAGACCATCGATGAGCCATCTCCAGGCCATCACTGAGACGGTCAATTGGGGAAGTTGTGATGATGCAAATCTCTTTCATGTCATTGACGATGCCATATAGCCCATAGTTTCTTTGGATCATGCAAGGGGTGAAGTGTCCATCCATACAAGAGGACGGGAGAGCACTTGGTCACAATAGATCTCAGGGAACACTGCATCTTTTCAAGTGCAATTAGAAACTAGTGAAGGGGCCACAGTGGTGGTCATGCAGCACCAGGATGTAGCAGGAGCCACAAAAGTGGTCACAAACCACATTAAGGAATCATTCAATGTACCTGTTGTGCCACCGGCAGACCTTACAAGAGCATGGGATGCTTAAACTTTAGCCAGAACCTTAATGACTCCTGCAAAACATGAGGATGTACTTGATCGATTGCTATAAATAGGACAAGTAATGGCATCCCTATTTGACATCCCTCAGGAAGCTACGACAATTCAATCAGACCTCATTTCCACCAAGGGAAAGCTGGTCTTGATAGAGATGAGGGTCGAGCACGTTGAAGTAGAGGTGCAAAATTTGCAAGAAAGGCTTGTGCCACTACAAGTAGCACAGCGGGATCCTTCGCAATTTGTTCTCATAGACCAACTTGACACTTTCAAAACTAAGCAACTAACCAAACTATTAATGGAGAAGAAGAAGGTGGCAGAAGAATAAGAGAAAGCTATTTGGGATGCCTCTACAACACAAGCGCAAACTTATGCACATATGAAGGTACTCAAGGCCTTACAAGAGAAAAACAAACAACTTGTTGCTGACAACCTTTGGTTGACCTCTGTGGAGAAGCAAAAGAATGTTCTCGAAGAACATTTTCAACAGTTGCGAGAACAACTCATTTGAGTCAACTAAGACATGAACCATTTAGCTAGGGAAAATCAAACCCTCTCGATGGAAAAACTATTCTTCTTCAAATTGAATTTCTTAAAGCTTATAATGAGTTTGATTGATCCTTTTTAACAAGAATTATTAGGCATCATAAATTAGGCATTACTTTTGAGAATCACATTAATATGTGATGAGACCTGATATGTCATATTGTTGAGTCATTAGTGTTGGTGCTACAAGTCTCAGTTACTAGAATGGGAAAATTGAAAGATCCATGTGCTAAAACAATCTTAACCCTGAATCCCAAGGGCCTCTATGAAAATGGGATTCAGGGTGCCTTGGATGGTCTTGTCGATTACCCAGGGACTTATTGAATTTCAAATAGGAATGGTTTTAGAATTCTAAATGTAAATGGAAATGTACATAGAAATGGCCTACCAAAGATGACCTACTGAGAATGCAGATAGAAATGTCCTACTAAAAATGTAGACAAAAATAGCCTACTAAAAACGAAAATTGAAAATGAAATTGTAGTTACAAAAATAAATGTAAAAATCAAAATCAAAATCAAAATTTGCACAACATGAACCATAAAATTAATAAAAGAATATAAATAAAGATTGAGTTCATGGTGTACAAGTTTGTGCCAAAGGCATAGGAAGTTGCTTGTTGAAGCTTGAAGTTAGTTAAAGAAGGTTGCCTTGATGATTTGGTTTCCTCCTAGTTTTAGCCTACTACAACTTTCCATTAGTTTATACCAAATATACTATGTGGGGATGGGATTGGCATTACACGTTTCAAGTAATGGAAACTCAAGGTGCCTTTCCTTGGTTCTGTGTGCCAGGCTTCTAAGGTTGATACCATTGAAGGAATTTTTCATCAAATTAAAGTCCAGAGGAAGCCAAAAGAGCCTATAATAAGGATGAATGCTTGAAGAGGGCTAGGAATACATTTTGAAAGTAGATATAGGAAAAGATTTAATTATCAAGGAATTCAAAAATTGGATGCACTGTAGTGAAAAACATAGGTTTTGAAAGTAACATGGCTAAGGGATAAGAAATTTAATCATCCCAACCAAAGAGAATGCAAGTGGGTCCTCTCCATAGCAAGCTCATGCCCTTAATTCCCTTGCATGCACTCAAATCAAAAAGTCTATGGGACCCAAAGATGATTAATGACTTTGGATTATTAAAAACTAAATCACCAAGGAAATCATAAAAGAGAAAAGAGCATCTCAAAATGAACCTATCAATACAATCATGAGAAGAGACAATGAGTTGGTAGATGAAAAGAATATTTGGATAAGAGAGAGTATGGAATGGAGTTCTACATTTTGACCTAAAAGCTTGCTTACTTAGTCTAAATCAAGATCATCCACTTCCAATGACTTTGCATTGGCACATTAGACCATTCCAACCATGAAGGTACAAGAACATCCCCATAGACCACTGATCATTCCAAAGAAAGAAGAAAAGATAAGTAAGAAGTGAGAAGGGCCTTAATTAATGGGGTGTCTTTAGGCATGGATAACATGTCTTTCCAACCCCATAACCAATGCTTATAGCCCATTATTCTATCTAAGGAATGTGCTTTGAATTTCCATTTTTTCTCAATGGGAACAACATCATATAAAGACATTGCTTTCTGTTAATTGGTGGACATAGGAATGGTGAGGAATCCATGGAAATACTCATGCAACCCCAAATTGTAGGAAGGTACAAAAGTGACAAATTCCCTTGAAGCCACACCCTTGTTCATCCACTTAATTTGTCCCAAGTTTGGAAAGTCCCAAGGTTACCAATTCATTATAAGTTGTTATTAAGAAGGGACCTAATATTTCCAAATGAGGAGATACCATAGAGTTATGTGATATCATGGATGACATGAACTCACTACCTGATATGATGAAAAGATTCAATGTTTCATTAATTAAAATCAAATTTATAAGATGAAATCCATTCATTTGCAATCAAATAAACAATGTAAGTTACATATCATCATCAATTAGTAGGTATAATTAGCTTCAAGTCCTTATCACAATAAAGAAAAATAAAGAAATGTAAGAAAATTCCAAATAAGAAAAAATATAGAAAAAATTATAAAATATTCAAGAAAATGAAAAACAATATAAAACAAAGCTATAAACTAAGGATCCACTTCGTAGAATATCAATATGTCTAGCCATTTCCTGCATGACTAAGTTGGAAAGGGGCGATCTGAAAGATTGAGCGTGCTTGGCCATCGATTAAGGCACTATTTCCACTGGTTGTTTTTGGTTCAACGAAAAGCTTGGGTTGATGGGTGTTGACTAAGAATATTTTACTTGAGTTATTAGAGGAGTAGATCATCATGGCCCCAAATGAAAAGGTTTCATATATAATGTAAGGGACTCCCATAATATTTAAAATTTTGTTTTTTGAGGCATGAGCATGGGGTTCTAGTAGAGCAACTTATCTTCTAGTTGAAACTTTACCTTCCAGATATTGAGGTCATGACATTGTTTATTATATGCCTTGTGCACTTCATTTGATGATAGGGCCACTAATCTATTCTCTTCTAGCACGTTAAAATTCATTAATCATTCCTTTTAGGCTAAACTTAAGTCCAAGTCCAAGGTCATAGGCTATTGAAAGTTTATGGAGCTCAACTTGGATGGAAACCATTTGAAGCTTTACATATACTAGCTCATAGGGAGAATACCCAATGGAAAGTTTCCACGTTGAATGATAATCCCAAAGGGCATCATTGAGTTTGTTGCTCTAGTCCATCCTATATTTACTAATAGTTTGTGTTAGTATTTTGGTAATTTCCCTATTAGTAACCTTAGCTTAACTGTTCACTTGGAGGTGGCATGGAGCTATTAGTTTATGTTCGACCCCTAAGTGTTACATGAGTTTTTGAAAAGTGGCACCATTGAAATATGTTTCATTATTTAAATAATTTCCCATGGCACACCAAACCTATTTATAAAATCTTTTTGCACAAACTAAGTTGCCATAGATGATGAATAGTTGGTGATAGCGACAACTTCTGTCCACTTGGTACAATAGTTAACAGTTAAGATGATGTAGGCCTTTCCATTTGACATGTGGTTGATGGATCCCATAAAGCTAATCCCCCAAATATTAAAAGGCTCTAGTGCTTGGATTCACCATTGAGTCCCTTTCGTGCATGTGCTCATCCCTTCATGACATTGGCATATATCTCAAGAGTGGAAGAAGTGATGGAAATCCCTAAAAATTATAGGTTCCTCATATCCTATCATAAGGATCTTAATGGTTGTTCTCCTCCTAGCATAGTGTCCCCCACAATGGCCTTCATATGTGTCTTAGAGGACCCAAAATTGATCTACATTAGGGACACACCATTGTACCAAGTCATCTACATAAACCTTGTAGAGGTTTCCATTGATTTCCATAAAATCTTTGGCCTGATGAAGAAACTGTTATTTCTTCTTATGGTCTTACTCCTCTGACATCTCATGTGTGTGTAGATAGAAGAGAATTTTGTCATACTAGTTTGTTTCTTTGGGATCATGCTCATTAATAGCACCATAAAAGAGGAGTTCATTAAGAAATTGATCAGATAATGGACTCTCCTTGTTGCTATCCCATCTTAGCCAAAATAAGTGATTAGCTAGCACATTCTCAGTCCCCTTTCAGTCAACCATTGTTAGATCAAACTCCTAAAGAATCACCAGCCACCGTATGACATGGGGCCTCATTGTTGGCTTGTTCATTAAAAAATGGATGGCACTATGGTTAGTTTATATAAAAATTTTGTATCCATGCACATAGTGCTTGAATTTCTCAAATGCATACACCACTTCCATAAGCTTTTTTTCTGTGGTAGTGTAGTTGATTTTTTCAACCACAATGCTTCTGCTTGCATAGTGGATGTAGTATGAACATTTCTAATCATTCATCTATGTTAGCTTCCAAGGCATAGTTTAATGCATCTGTTATGATGGACAATGGTCTAGATCAATCAAGTGCTTATAGAATTGGAGTCTCAATGAGCTTCTTCTTGAGTTGTTGAAATTCATTCTCATATTTCTTGATCTATATGAACTTTGCATCTTTCTTTGTAAGCTTCACCAATGACTTGACAATCTTTAAGAAGCTTTCAATGAAGCAGTTATAGTAACTAGTATGGCCAAGGAATGATCTCGCATACTTCATAGTCTCTAGTTATTTGGATATTCCTTAGATAATCCTTATTTTTTCTAGGTCTACCTTGATCCCTTTTTTCAAAATTTGTTACCCCAAAATAATGCCCTCTTATATCATTAGATGGATCTTTTTCCAATTGAGCCTCAAGTTGGTTTCTACACATTATTGAAGAACTTACTCAAGGTGGTACAAGGCTTACTCAAATATAGCCTCAAAGGTAGAGAAGTCATTCATGAAGACTTCTACCCTGTTACTAATTTATTAATGGAAGATGTTGAGGACCAATCATTGGAATGTGGCGAGAGTGTTACATAGGCCAATGGGCATCTTTCTATATGTAAAAGTCCCTCATGAATTTGTGAATTTTGTCTTGGCCTAGTCTTTTGGTGCAATCTTAATTAGGTTATAGGCACTGTAACCATGGAGAAAGTTGTAGTAGTAATGCCCTGTGATAGTATCTAACACTTGGTTCACAAATGACAATGGGAAGTGATCTTTGTAAATTATCATATTCAATAGCCTGAAGTCTATATAAACTCTCCAATTTTTTTCTTTCTTTGAAACAATAGCAAGTGGGCTAACCCACCCATTATCCACAATGGGATAAATGAACCCAACCTTAAGGAGTTATTCAATTTTCTCCTTAATGATTTTCTTGAGCTTTGGTTTCAAGCATCTTTGTAGCTACCTCTTTGGTTTGATGGAGAAGTCTGTATATATTCTATGTTAGCATGTTCTTGGATCAATTCATGTTGTTGTCTATTTGTTAATAACTTCCAACAACTTCTTCTTTAGTACAGGAGCAAGTGTGGCATTGATGATTACTGGCTTATCATTGCTTAGAAATACATATTCCATTCCTATTAGTAGAGCCTTTAATTCAAGGGTCTCCTACTTGTATGTTTCAGGGATCTTCAATTCTCCCCAATTGATTTTTCTTTATTCATGAAAGATTTAATGATGGATTTGCTTTGATTAATCCATGCTCTTCACATTAGATCTTGTGAGGCTCTTAGCTAGTTCCATGCACATTGTTAATATAGCCTCATTTTTAGTTGTCAGCCACTAAGTACCCTCCTATTTAGTGGCTACTATGTATAGGCATCTTTGAATTTCTATGGCATCCACACACTAACTGCATGCCTAAAGTGATGTTCTCTTTACGGTCCATAATTTTTTCATGCAGGGGCACCCTATATCACTATACACAATGCACGAAACTCTCTTCTTTTCAATTTTTCCAAATTCATTTTCCTTAGAGATTTCTAAGGAAAGGTCTCTAATCTCCAATTGTGCATCAATAGTGCTTAGCCATGCTCTTTCCATAATCATAGGAATGTACCCTTTGGTGTTCTCCACATGAATTACCAAGAAATCAGTAAGATATGACCATCCATAAATAGTGGTCATGATGTCTTTCATCAATCCCAAAAGAATAGTGATGGATTGGTTTACTAGCTCTAATCTAATGTTGCTTTTTTTTAAGGGAGGTAGGCTCCAGGCTTTGTACATTTCTTAAAAAATCAAGTTAACTTTGGAACCTGAGTCCAAAAGAGCCTTACATGGTTCATTTCTGGTAATCTATAAATAGATAAAAGGACTTCTAGGATCATATCTCTTCCTGGGAAGATGGCTAGCCTTAATCCAATCTATAACCACATGGATCAACATAACAATGTGCAACTAGGGAGAACTTGGTTCAAAGCTTGCTTGATAGAAATTTTAGAGGAGGCAGTAGCAAGGTTAATAGCCACAGGTGTTATTAAGGGCTTTCTGAGACTACTGGTTGTAAAGAATGGTAGCCAATTGTAAGTTTATGGCCCTCATAGCATTTATCTACTATGGCTAGGTAAGTATCTCATCCTAAATGGATGGAGTAGGTGGTAGATGAGTTGAAACTAGAGGTGTAAGAGTGAAAGAATGTGGAGGAGGATAGTAGAAAAATGTGGACTCCCCACTTGGTGATTGTGCTCTATAGTATTCAAGAAGGTAATAGTGATGTAGAAAGGAAGTGATGCTCTAATAAAAGAGTCACATGGAGAGATGGGCTACTAAATCTAATACCCATATAAATTGGGTTGGTGATAAGGGTACCTATGCTTTGGATGTGTCATTCCCCATGGCTATGGATGCTTCCACTTCTAATATTATTTCTAAGATTGATGTGTTGCTCCACTTAGATAGTAAGCTTGTTGGTGGAAGTACTACCAATAGTTGTCTTTTGGATAAGGCAACCTCTAGGGTGCTTGCTATTTTCGACTCTATGATTTAGAGCATACATCCTAGATTCCTATAAGTGTGATGCAACAAGAAAACATCTTTTGGAATGTTCATATTAGCATATGCCAAAACCATCATCATTGAACTTGGAAATTACAAACTCCTCTATTGTTATAGCTTTTCCCTTTGCTTTATGATGTTCATGTTCAGCCTTCTTCTTCCTTTGTTCATGATTACTACTACCTTGATCTCTACTTTTCTTTGTAATCTTCAAAGCAGTTTAGAATTTTTCATATGAGTCTTACATTTTATCAACCTTAGTCAATATTTGAGTAATAAATTTTTGGATTGGTAAGGTTTTTTTTCACACTACTTCATCAAATGATGCCTCCTCCTCATTTTCATAGAAATGGACCTTTCTTTTGCAGATAGAGGGATCTTTGTTGTATTCTTTTGTACTCTTAATTTTTCAGTTCTCCTTCCTCTTTGGCCACTTTTTAAATAAGCCTTTGAATCTGATGGGCCCTTCACTCAAAAAGTCTTTCTTGATCACAGACCCTAAGGATTCTCCTTTTTTTAGTTCTAAGACCATCTATGATATGGTGTAGCTAATTCTGATGAGAGTATCCATGGCCTAGGTAGTAGTGCAACACAGAGTAGTATTTTCTCATAGTTACATCCAAGGATTCATGAGTGTCTTGTTTTCATCCTTGGATTTGCCTCCTCAAATTAAACACTCTAGAGGATGTTTGGTACTTGTCATTAAACAACTCTAGCATTGTACCCCATCGTCAAATAGATTTCAATTCCAATGATCAATACCAACTCTCTAGTTCTTTAATGAGTATCCTTAGGAACAATTTCAACTTTTTCCATTCATTTTCCTCATTTTGGAAGGCATAGGCATCATGAAAGGCCTATAGGTATTTTTGTGGATTTGAACTATATTCCCCCTTAAACTTAGGGATATTATTTATATCCAACCATTTGATTCAACCACCCTTCACATGCCTAGTTGGTATCCTAATAACCTTTGAAATGTTTAACATATTTCTAGTGGCCAACAGGGGCTCATCATAGTCATAGTGATCAATGTGGCCCCTATCATGACCATGATGCCTATGACAAGTCTTTTTATCCCTTCATTCTCTATGATGTTCATATCCACATTGCTCATTCCCATGATCTCTATTGTCTCAGTGGGATCTGTGATCATTCCTATCACATTGTTCGTCTTCATCATGATTTCTATTGCCTCTTCTTCTCCTATTGGAGTTGGAGGAGGAAGATGATGAGGATGATGAAGGCAAAGAGAAAGGGGAACCAGCACTAGAATGATGCCTACTGCCCCCCTTCTTTGGTATCTACCTCAATCATCATGTTTGTCTCTCTCCTAGTGCTTATCAATGTTCCTGCCTTAGCTACCACCTTTCAAGCATTTTAATCTTGAGACTCATTCTTCTTGTAACCAAGGTTATCCACAGTTGACTACAACCACTGGTTTAGGATCTCCTCATTAAGAAGAGGAGGAGAATTTGTATATTGGGAGGCACTTGAAAAGAAGTCCTTGCCTTCTTTGTGAATCTACAAGAACAAGTAGGTAGAAAACTTCTTGCCCTTTGAAGCCTCATATCTAACTTCCATTTGTCAATCTTTCTTTTATTGTGCTTCTATGGGATGATAATCCCAATAAGCATAGTCATGAACCTCATACTATATATTGAATTCGGTAATGCCCAACTAGATAAAATTGTTTAATAGCATTATAGGAACAGATCAGTGAGGTAACACGATGTTGCCTTCCATGTCCCTCCATTGTAGTTGCTTGTCTTAATGTAGGATGAAGGTGAAATCTAGAGTTTAGGGATGTAGATATGTATAGGCCACTTTGAATTGTTGAGATATAGGTGTCTTCTGACCTTCTTGCCTTTGATTGGATTTGCTTAAGAGTGGTGGTGGAGAGTCTTTCTTGTGAGAAGAAGCCATATCAATGATTGTGAAAAAATAATGTGTGTTTGTTATTATTTTTTATCCTAATTATTTTAACGTTTGGTTCATTTACAACATCGTTACATGGTTTCACTATCTTTTCTAGGTAATGCACTTAGCTAACTAAATTCCTTGGCAATGACACCAATGATGAACAACCATATAAATCACAAACATTGCACTAGTGATCCAGTTGAATTTCATGGACTTTAGCTCTCTAAATGCACAATAGTAAGGGTAGTGACTTAAGGACGTGATCATTGTCTTCTTGGCTTCATTTGTGCAAGTGCAAGTGTATCGCTAAGTGTAAGCCAAGGCACATGATTTTTATTATTTTTATAGTTTATCTGATTTAATCTAAGTGTGAAGTAAAGTAATTAATTATGGATTAAGTAACTATCAAATACCATAATCTACTTCCTAACATAAGTATTTGGGCTCACCTTCCGTGCATATCTTGAACTCATTTAGAACACTACTAGGTTACCAAGTGTTAGGTTACTGGGCAAACCAACTCTGATAATACCATTGGGATTGCTAAGAGTTAACGATATGTTCAAGGTAGTCATACTTATGTGTATTAATTAATTAGAAACATGAACATAAAGTGCATGAATAATAAAATACACAAAAGTAAACATTAATCTTTTTTGGGTGCTATTGCCAGCACATCAAAAGTGTTGAGGTACATTGATGCTCTAATAAGGATCTGTACAATCTTTGAAGTCCTATTGTGGGCACTTATAAAATATTCTAAGTTCCACAAAAACAAACTGCAAGAACTTAGCTACTCTATTGACTCAATAGTGCCATAAATGCAATGGGTACGAGCATTTATATATGCAGAGATAGACATTGCGTCAACATACCCATTGACATAAGCCTTCTTAGGATTCATCAAAATATTAATATTAGGCTACACCTATATATCTCAAACCCTTGTTATTTTAATTTCAAACATGATTATTGAAAAGTGATGTAAATTTTATTGAGAGTAGGACCTTCTTCCCTACTAAAAATTAATTTTCTTCATTTATATTTTTCATAGTATTAATTGTAAAACGGTACACATAAGTAAACTACTCGAAAATCCAGATTGTTTTTCGTTGCACATATTTTTTTAATGATGTCTATTCAGTCCACCAGCCAACGACTTTTCTTCCTTGCCGCCTAGGCTAATGCCAGTCTCACCAACTTCGGTGAAATTCGGCCACCGTTTTCGGCCTGGCAAGAGCTCCTTCACATACTGCCTGGCTGCGACGCCATCATGGAAGCGCCGGTGCTCGTGATCCAGGTCACGTTCTTGCGCTGCGGCAGTTTCATGCTGTCCACGTGGCTCAACCACCTCATGTACGATGCCACAGGCCTGGTTCAGTTCATGAACACGTTGGCGCAGATCTGCTGGGACGGTGCAGCGCCTTCCTGCAGAGGTTCTGCGGGATAATCCGATCCAGTGACACCGGCTGACGAGGGTGAGGACATGTGTGAGAAGTGTGTGGTGTTCACTCGACGAGATATAGCGATTGTCCAAAGGCGCTTCACAGGCATTCCACGGACGATGTCGACGAGGAGTACGTGAGATGTTTCATTGATGATCCCGAGTTGCTGGGACGGGTTCTCCTCGGTTTGAAGGGCACGTAGCTGGTATCGGACATTAGGAAGATTGGATTCGATGACATGGATTTTGGATGGGGAAAGCCGTCTATAAAGGCACTGCTGCAGCTAGCCGGGCACCCGTGCTGGGACCAGGGACTTGGCTCAACATTGGAGCTGACGATGCTGTGGTGGGTGCTGTGCATCTTTTGCAGCCCTGTATGCTGTATGCCTGTGTTCCTCCATGAGTTCGACATTAACATAGCACCTGTTTCCCTTTTGTTGCTCTGAAAATTTATCAAGGGCCGAAATTTTTACGTCTATGGAATGCCACCAGATCGTTGCTACTCTTTGATCTATGACTTTTGGAAACTCAACCACATCAATCTTTTCAAGGTTTCATTTGGGGTGAATTTTAATTTGATTCGTTTCCTTTAATTTCAATTATATAATCACCAACCAAAATATCGTGAGCATTTACTAGCCTGCTTTCTTCCATGAATAGATACTTTTACTTTGTAATGCTTACCACCGGGTAAATGCTACTTGTATTCTCTACTCTGTTATCTGAATAAAATATTTCAACTGTGTAATTAATGCTTATTATCATTTTTTATCAAAGATAAATCCCAATTTAACCAATACTCTTTATTGATATCAACTCTCCCATGCTATGAGGGGGCTATGATTAATAATTTTTAATCCCATGACAATTAGGAATCTTATAAGTTTTAACCCTATACAAACTATTTTTAATGGTAATGTAGATAAAGCAGGGTAACCTCAATAGTTATGCTGAAGAAAGAGATCACTTTGGAAGAGATTTGAAGATTTTTCTAAACGATCTTACTCATGGGATGATTAAAATATAGAGATTTTAATCTACAAATAAATCATATTATATTAAAAAAGGAATTTTATTCAAAAAAAATTATAAGTAAATGTTTGCACCATGTCAGGCACCGGCAGAATTTCTTGCCAAATTCATACCCTGCACCCTTATATTCTTCTTATGCCATGTTAGAAGGTGCATGTTAAAAAATATGATAAACTTTCAAAAGACAAATCTCCAAAACCATAGTGATGCACAAAAACATTAACATTGATAAAACGTAAAATTTTTTTAATTCGTAATCGGGGGAGCGAACGAATATACCAACACCAATTCAAAATTTTAACGTCTGTGCAAATACGCAGGAAGCTATAGATATTTCCATNTATATATTGAAATAGTTTTCAAAAATACATATATATCTTTGAAATAGTTTTGATCGGAATGCCCCTCAAGATTTTGAAGTTTGTGATTTGTGGAAAGCATGCCCATGCAAGGTGGTCCTTCCGCTAACACCTACCGTCCGTTTCTGGTAACTACCATGCAAACGGCGAAAATAATGTTGGAAACGTCTAAATGGGCAATATCAAATCTCTAACTCACGCCAGTCCTGGAAACTTGCCTTATCTAAATGATAGAGAGCCCAAGGAATCTTTATCCTGTCTTTCCGTTTTGTCATTCCGTGAACGTCATGCTCCGGAACAGCAATTACTGGAAACCGAAGAATAAAAGAGATGGCATGGTTTCCACATGGCCCACTTTAACCACCGCCGTCTAAATCGGCAGGCTCGTGGTTTCCTAAAACTTCCTTTCAAACCGACACCATCACCCCTCGAGAGATGCCCGCTGATATGCAGCAGTCCTGGTTCAAGAATGCCAGGCTCTGAGATTCCTTTGGCAGATTACAAGGGAAGCACCCATCTGGAATCGATGGCCTGTGCACCAGGCAACACAAGTTACAACCAAAGAAATCAAAAGCGGCACAACAGGTGGTGTAGCTAAAATCTGCGGTACGAGGCGTGACCACCAGATGCCGATGTGCTCGAGATGAAAAAAAGCAGGGAGCTTCTTGGGTACGAAGGACCAGTCCCTGAGAAACCTGATGTGATGCATCGAACCTGGTAAGAGCTGGCACTAACGGCCCAACAATTCGGTCATGGCCATGCTGAGGAGTACGCTGTGCAGGATACGAGATCAGAATCCAGTGACGCAAGCAGTAAAGCAGCTGTATGGGTAGCTACGGAACAAGCCATATGGAGTGTACAGCATCTGCAAGTATTGGATACACCAACTGGGCAGTGATTATGCCAAGAACCCCTAGATTGCACTTTCTATCGCTGCTGCTGTGTTTATGATTTTCATGACGATTGCTCAGGTTCTACACTTCTTAATCCCATGTCCTGCACCTGGCAGCGGACGGCAGCAGGTGCACGTAGCAGAGCAGCTGGGAAACAAACTTTCCCAATGAATCTCTGCAACACCTCTCAGCCAAATACAGGCCTCTCATGACCCTGAAGCTGGTTTGAAAAACTGCTTCTTGTGAGTTGGCAAGGGAGATCTGCAAGAGCCTCCACAAAGACTTCGTGGGAAGAGATACCAGAGAAACAATCAAAGCTCTTGGTGCCACCAGACGAAGCGTCCTTTGGGGCCAGCCTGATCAGCATTGCAGAATGCTCAAGCGCATCTCCAACCTTCATCTTTTCAGCCCTGCCAACCTTCAATCCCTGCAACATCTCAGACTTCCCAGAACGGTCTCACAGTTGCTGAAATTTTCATGGCTACCGGATCATCCACCACCGGTTGCGGATTGATGAATGTCAGAGATTTAGCTATGCAATCCAACCCGAATCTTCTGCGCCAAATGATCTTCAGCTCAGACACGTTCAGTCCAGATTCTCGGCAATTCCAGGATTTCTTGAACGATGTTAACAGTCTGCCTCGGTCCAGTGTCAAACCCAACATTGCAGAGTATCCAATATTCAAAGCACTCCTTTGGGCATTATGTAGCAGGTGACGCTGTTGCAGAAGGTGAGGCAAGGACTTTCGAATTTGGCGGCTTGAGGCAAGGAGTTCTAGGAATCCTTTCTTTGGATTCATTACTGACTAGTCTTAGAGGTGCTTCTGGAAGCACTTGCAGAAGAGGTTACTTAATTTACAAACAAGATCCAGAGCTCTATGTTGAGGTAAGTCTTTATGATAATTTTTTCTATTGATGTTTCAGCATCTAACAGTTTTAATCTCTATTGAATGTTTAGTCATTAGTGGTAAAGAGAAATGTTTAAATTTATTTTTTCTTAAGTTATGGACCCTCATTTTCCAAACCTGTGTAATTGATTGTTATATTATTTAAATCTTCTTGTTAAGTTATTATCTTCTATGCTGAAGTTTGCTTTTGAAAGATCTGGAATTCATTCTATTCGTGTTATCATTTAGACACTAAGTTTAATTTTAAAACTCTGCTATTATTTAAATTATCAGCATTATTAATGGTTTCTGTTAGTTAAAACACCAGGTTGCCTTTACCAGCTGTGACTAATAGTCTCTTAAAACGAGAGAGTTTTCCGAGGATGTCACCAAGTAACCCATTTTTAGGCATCAATGGTCTCTGAAACAGAAATTTTGCCAACTCAAGTTGAATAAATACAACTTTAAAAAATCAATAGATTTAGGTATCATTTTTGTAACTTTTGAATATAGCTGGGCCAGACTTGCCGTGATTCTTGAAACATGCTGATCCAACATATTTCCTGACTATTTAAACACTGGATTTTATCAACACAACCTCTCATAGTCCATTGTGCAGTTTTATGGGATAAACAATGTAAACAATGTGTTGCTTATGAAAAATTTCAAAGGCAAAAGTACCGAGAGATGTGTACGAAAACATTCGGTAGCTATGAAATGTATTTTTACAAAATAGAACATGCACACTATCCACGATATTATATGATTTTTGCTTCTTAAATAACTTTAAAGTTTAATACACTTCCGTTCTTGAAACTTGTGAGAAAAGCAACGTCTGGATCAAAACATTAAAAATTATTTATCGGATCAGACATATCAATAAGTTCTAAAGCCTATAAAAGCATTAGGCCTATAATGAAACCTGGTCCATCTTTCCTAATCGGGAAGTAGGAATATGATTAAATATTTTAATTGTTCGTATTCACTTTGGTTAACCATTTGCACAGTTATTAATAATTATTTATGATAGTGACTTAATCATTGTCTCGAACCTCAATTCAACCGAAGTAGTGGAAGGGTCCGTGATGATTCACGACCATAAAAAAAATGTTATGACACTTGTCCATCCAAAATCATTTAAATAAAATTTTATCGATTGTACCGTA
>MNCI01037051.1:113237-147616 GCA_015680685.1 Gnetum montanum | reverse complement strand
ATAATTTATTAATTTATATATTTTAATACATGTTACATATTTTCAATTTGTAAAAGACTTTAATACCAAAGTGGGTTAATGTAAAAGGCAAGAGGAAATTTTATTTACACCAAATTAGATCTAATAAACTAGATGTAGAAGCTCAATATCTGTCAGCTATGATTCTCATTAAGTATAGGAATATTATTAGTAAGTTTTGCTTAAGTTCTCATCATCGCAAAATTGAAAGTAGAAGATGAATTCAAGTTCTCCAAGAAGAGTGCATTTGTAGGTTGTTGATGAGAGTGGTTATGTTAGTGGTTTATTCTAATTATTAGAGTAGTTACTCTAGTGGTTACTTCTAATTATTAGAGTGGTTACTCTAATTATTAGAGTAGTTGCTCCCAAGCCTATAAATATAGTGCCCAAGTGCACAATTGGAAAATGAAGTCTTTTAGCAGTCACGTAGCGAAACTCTTGTAGTGTATTTGAAAGTTAGTGTATTTTTTAAGTGCTCGTAGCAAGAGGTCTAAGTGTGGATGGATCTTTATTCAAGCATTGTGTACCTAAGCACACCTTGTGTATGGCAATAAAGACGAGCTCTTTGATTCATCCTTGCAGCACTTGAGATTTGTTTTCTTACGTATTTCTTTTATTTTATTTTCTTATGCATTTATTTTCTTGTATTTTCTTATGCACTTTACATTTTTGTTATTAGCATAGTAATTCATTTTGATCAATTAAGAAAATCATTAAATTATACAAGAATGACCACTTTGAGCATGCGTGTAATGCTTGGTAACCCCATAATGATTAGCATTTGGTAATCTCAGCAGTGTTGCACTAGTTCAGGATGTGTACGACAAGTGGGAATGGATGCTGGTGTTAGGATTAGTTAGAACTTAGTTAATGAGTAGTTAAGTTAAATTAGTCACATAGTTACCTCTCTCCTTCCCTACTAGCATAGGACATAAAAACATAAAAGCTATAAAAATCATATGCCTCAAGCTTACTTAACCATACAATCATGACATACAAGTAAGCTTGGGAAGACAACGATCAACTAACTCGTCCTTGTTCCACAAGGGCACATAAGCATTTAGTTCTTGAAATTGGACCAGATCATGAATGAAATGCTTGTATTCGTATGGTTGAGTGTAGGGGTACCTCGCTGCTCATCATTGGCATCGTTGCTAGGAACTTAGTTGTTTGTGTGCTAACTAGAACATAGGAAATCATTCACATCATTGGAATGAACCCTTAGGCTTGATTAAGAAAATAATAAACAAGAATACATTGCACATTGAACAGAAAAATATGTCTCCTTCTTTGTATGAAAGTGCCTCACCACCTAGGTCTGAAATAGAAAATAGTCGGTGGCGTAATACACATGATGTTGATCTGCCAATCCCTCAACATGTTCAAGTGGTATATCTTCATCCCAATGAGTATATACCAAACTTTACCTTTATCCTCCATCAAAATGAATAACTATATTCGCGAGACTTAGAGGGTAACATAGTGTTACCTCTCGATCATTCTGTCCCAAGCATGTTTCTTCGTGCTCTCATACGAATTGGCATGCCGCACTTACACGCAGAATACATTATGCAAGACCATGACTTGAGAGAATACCATTCCACAGAGGCACAACATCAAAGGGACTTGCAATAGGAGAGACATCATAAGTCTTTGAAGGGTAAGTGGTCCTAGGATGCCCCACATGTCTTAAGTGAAAATGAGGGTGGTGAACCTATCTCAAGTAGTTTGCCACACAATGATATTCCTCTCCTTGACTTTGGCCAAGGGGTTGTGTATCAGAACCTTCATTCCACTATTGATAACCTAGGTTCTAATACCCACAAGCACAAAGGATCTAAAAAAGGAACATGAACTCATGATAAATGTGGACATTTTGATCGCGATCTCAATCGCAATCGAGGATGAGACTGCAAAAGAGAAGGTAGCAGACACTATCATGATGACAGTTCTCCTTCTTTTTCACCTTCATCATCTCCTTCACCCTCTTCTTCAATATTTGGATGTAGTCATAAGGAAAAAGACCATGAGGTTAAAGGTAGGCAAAGTGGAAGTCATCGACGAAACAACCAGGAAAGGGGATGAGGGCACTCTAAAGAGTTACAACATAGAAGAAGGGAGATTAGGGAACAACATAGGCATCATAGATGCCATGGATGAGATGATCACAATGAATCCCTCCTTGCTACTCGAAGTATGCTGGACATAACTGAGGCTGTTAGAATTCCAACAAGGCATCAGAAAAATAGTAGGATCAGGAGATTAGATATGAACAACATCCCACGATTTGAAGGGGGATACAACACTGATCCTCAGAATCATTTACAAGAATTCCATGATGCATGTTCCTTATAGAACATAGAGAATGAATGACAAAAATTTAAGTTGTTTTCACGGACACTAGTTAAAGAAGCAGAAAGCTGGTACTAGTCTTTAGAACTGGAATCCATTCATAGGTGGAGTACTATGTTAGAACTATTTAATGACATGTACCAGACATACTCCCAAGTGTATAACTTGTGAAAGAAAATCCAAGGCTAGAAACAAGGAGGACATGAACCCTTGGATGCTACCATGGACCTATATTATGCACTATTACACCATTGTCCTGGCCATGATTATTTGCAAATGGATCAACTATGCCATCTCATGGATGAGCTTAGGCATGAAACGAGAGAAACCCTTGGGACTTATGCCCAAGGAAGACTATCCCATCTTAGGTCCCATCAAATTCAAAGACTATTGGAGCAAGTTGCTAAGGAAGAAGGTGAGCTACAAAAGAGAGAAAGTGCAGAAGAGTATAATCGAGATCCCTCCCTTTAGAAGAGGAGAGTAAGACTTTGTGAGGATGAAGAAGAGTCATCATTCAAAGAGATGGTGAATAGGAAAACTTTGCCTATCCAAAAGATGACATCAGAAATTTCAGCAAGGTTAGACCAAATGTGGGATTCCCTAGACAATAGATTTCAAACTATTCTTAAAATAGTAGAGGAGTCTAGAGAGCAAAGTAGTGATTGCAAAAAAAGAAAAAAGAGAGAAGCTGAACATGCACATAGCAAGGGTAAGGGCAAAGTTGCCATCATTGAAGAGGTTGTGGATTCAAAAATAGACAATGATAGTGGATGCGAGATATGTCAATATAACCATCCTAAGGGATGTTGCCTTGTAATATTACATCTATAGGAGTCTGGGGTATATTCTCTCAACCTATAATTGAACAAACGACAAACATCTTGAAGGTTACCTTACCCTTAAGATAACCTAAGACAGTTCCATCAACCCTTAATGTATTATCCCAATGGAACTCCATCGCAACCAATTGAGAAATATCAATAGTGAAAATGCCCACAATCATGGGGAATGCCACCAAAAAGGCAAGAGTATCCTTACTGGCAACCTGACCCATATGGATATTATGTGCAACAGCCAATCTCCCCACGTGACTCTACTGGTTACGTCACTCCTCAACCTTACTACCAAGCTTGCAAATATTATGAGACTCCCTCTTCTGTAGGCAATATTCCACAAGCATATCATCCTTCTCATCTGGATGCATCTCTTACACCAATAGCTCCACTACCACCTACTCTTGTGATGCAAGGTGAAATCCCTACCTAGCTGCAACAACGTAATGCCACGAGGGCTGTTAACTCTCAACATATTGTTGGTTCCAACAACCACATAAAGAAAAGACCTTTCTTTAGAACCAGTAGTCCAACCAAGCCTTTGTAATCACAAGCGGCTAATTCCTTAGATGCCTCAGTATCATTCAAAACTTTGGAGCCCCCTTCAACCCAATCATCGCACTCAATGCATATAGTCATGCTAACACATGGAATCACCAATTGGATCAAATCTAGCTATCTTCCTTGAAAATTCTCTGAGCCTAGGAGTTCTCTAATATACTTACAAATTGTTGGAAATGCACTGTGCAAGGATCTTTTGGATTCAAGTTCTGGTGTCAACTTGATTTCTCAAGAAATGTACAACACTTGAAACCTGCCTGCATTGAAAAAGAGCAACATCCATCTAGTGTTGGCTGACTAGTCCATCACTATCCCATTTGGACTAGTGGAAGATATTATTACCACTATTTGTGGGTGGTTGTACCTAATTGACTTCCTACTGATTCAAGTAAACAATGGTAAGGGGGACTTCCCAATCATAATTGGAAGAGCATGGCTAAGCACCATCGACGCACACCTAAGAATCCACAATCTTTTCCTAGAAATATCAAAGGAAAATACATTTAGAAAGATCAAGAAGAAGAAAGTTTTGTGCATCGCATATAGTGACACAGGGTGTAATTGCGTGTAGAGGTCATGGTTTGTGGAAAGTTTAGCATTGCCTACATGTAATCAGTGTGCATAAGTGATTAACATACAAAGATGCCTATATGTAGTAGCCATATGATAGGAAGACACCCAGTGGCTGACAGTTGATCAAGAAAGCAATTCACTCATATGCATGGAACCAACTATGGGTTTGACTTATGCTTACATCGATAGCACAGACGCATTAGAGCAAGTTCATCACCAACTTCCAAGTCTTAACCTTGAAAATATCAACTAGGGGAAGTTGGAAATTCTTGAAAAATTTAAGTAAGAGCCCCTTGAGCTAAAACCATTGCCCGCCGGTATGGAATACATGTTCCTTAGAAATAGAAAACCAATAATTATCAACATTAAGCTTGCTCCTCAATAGAAAGAAGAACTGTTGAAGGTAATAAATAAATGGTTAGAAGCCTTCATTTGGTCATATCACAAATTAATTGGAATAGATCCTAGGATATGCCAACATAGAATTTACACTAATGCCTCTATAAAGCCTCGAAGACAACCACAGAGGCGATTGAACCCTAAGCTGAAGTAAGTAGTTAAGGAAGAAATTGAACAACTTCTCAAGGTTGGGTTCATATATCCCATTGATGATAGCAAATGGGTTATCCCCTTAGTTATTGTACCTAAAAAGGAAGGCAAATGGAGGGTGTGCATAGATTTCAAGCTACTAAATATGACAACATTCAAAGATCACTTTTCATTGCCATTTGTTGATGAAGACTTAGACACCATCATAGGGCATCGCTATTACAGTTTTCTGGATAGATATAGTAGATATAACCAAATACAAACAGCCCTAGAAGACCAAGCTAAGACTACATTCACTAGTCCTTGGGAAACATTTGCATACAAATAGATGCTATTTGGCTTGTGCAATGCCCCTGCAACATTTCAACGACTAGTTCTAAGCATATTCCAACAGCAGATAGAGAATTTCATTGAGGTCTTTATGGATGACTTCTCCACTTATGGAGCAAACTTTGATCAAGACTTCGATAGGTTGGAGCAAGTGTTAAAAATATGTGTAGAAACCAATTTGAGGCTCAACTAGCAGAAAAGTCATTTGATGGTCCAAGAAGGTGTAGTACTAGGGCACAAAATCTCACACACAAGGATAGAGGTAGACCCCAAGAAAATCAAAATTATCCAAGGAATGACCCATCAAATGGAAATTGTCAAAGATATTCGATCATTCCTTAGACATACTGGCTACTATAGGAGATTTATTAAGAACTTTTTAAAGGTTGCCAAACCATTGGTGGAATTAATGAAAAAGAACGTACCTTTCGAGTGGACTAGGGAATGCATATTAGCTTTCCAAACTCTGAAATAGAAGCTAGTAGAAACACCCATTCTACAAGCTCCTAACTAGTCCAAACCATTCGATATCATGATTGACGCATCCAACTATGCTTTAGGAGTCGTACTTACACAATTAGATGACTAGAAGCATCCTTATTACATCCATTATGCAAGTAGAAATATTGCTAGTGCACAACTTAACTACACTACCACAGAGAAAGAATTAATGGCTGTAGAGTTTGCACTAGAAAAGTTTAGACACTATGTATTGGGATATAAAGTATATATACATACAGATCATAGTGCAATCCGGTTCCTCATGAATAAGCCAATGGTAAGCCCTCGTATCATATGATGGCTTGTAATCTTACAAGAGTTCGATTTAACGATGATCGATCATAAGGACACCGAGAATGTAGTTGCTGATCATTTATCTCAGTTGTAATGGAACAATAAAGAGGATGAGTATCCAATTTTTTATCATTTCCCTAATGAATTTCTCTTTGCTGGTGTAGTGAATAATCAATCACCCATGGATACAAACTCGTACAATGACATTCTTACATATCTCCTCACCCAACAAACACCACAAGAGTTAAACCTTAAGAAGAAACAACAGTTTCTTCACTAAGCCAAGTAATTTATGGAGATCAATGGGAAACTTTACAAAGTGTGTCTCGATGGCTTGGTTCGATGGTGTGTTCCTGATATAGATCAACTGCAAGTTCTCCAAGATGCTCATGAGGGTCCTTATGGGGGTCATTATGCTAGGAGATGAATGACCATCAAGATCCTACTTGTAGGATATTGTTGGCCTACATTATTTCAGGATATCCATTGTTTTGTCCAATCTTGTGAGTGCTGTCAACGTGATGGGAGAGTGACTGCTAGAATGGAGGGTCCACAACAATGGATTCAACCATTAGAACCCTTCAACATTTGGGTAATTAATTTTATGGGGCTGATTACACCAATGTCCAATGGAAAAGCTTATATTATTGTTGCCGTTGAATACCTAACAAAATGGCCCAAAGCTGCTGCTATTAAAGATTGTACATCATCTACAGCTATACGATTTTTTCAACAATAAATCATAAATAGGTTTGGTGTGCTATGTGCACTTATTTCAGACAATGGCACACACTTCACAGGTGCAACTTTTCAGAAATTAATGCAATGCTTAGGGGTTGAGTATAAATTGACTACACCATACCACCCCTAAGCGAACGATCAAGAAAAAGTCATCAACAGGGAGATTATGAAGATATCAACAAGAACCATTAGCAAGTTTAGGCAAGACTGGAGCAATAAACTGAACGATGCTACTTGGGCATATTGCTCCACATGGAAACTCCCTATAGGCTACTCTCCCTATGAGTTAGTGTACGGTAAATTACCAACACTTTCCATTCAAACTGAGCTCCGTATGCTATCCACAGCATGTGACCTCAACCTTGACCTTGACCTATCATAGAAATAATGGTTAGTAACCCTTAATTTACTAGATGAAAACCGACTAGCTGCCTTGTCATCTAACGATTTTCATAAGGCATTTAATAAGCAACGTCATGACCTAAGGATTAGGAAAGTTAAATATCAATTGAGAGATAAGGTTCTCTATTGGAATCCCACACATGTGCCACAACATACTAAATTTCAAACACTGTGGGAAGGACCTTATATTATTTACAAAATTTTTCCTTTAGGGGCCATGACAATATACAAACTTGAGAGCCCAAACAAGAAACTGTTGGTCAATGTGCAACAAACCAAACCTTTTTATGAGCTTAGGATAGCTAGTACACATGCTACCTTTGTTAGTGGACAACCCTGCTCACTATTTCGGATCTCCTCCTTCCAACTTAGTCATGGGGAAGATGGCCACCTATCCTAACTATTTTAGGCCCTCAGTCCTTTTTGAATTTTTGTTTTACACATTTTTTATTTTACACATTCTTTTAACTTTTCTTATTTTTGTTTTACACCATTGTTCATGTTTTTACTATTTCTTTATTTGGTTTATTTACTTTTATTTGTCATCTAATAAGTTCTCATGATGGTGGATTGAATTATACCATTGATTGCTAATGTTTGGTTTTACCTTTGAATTATGATGTTGATATTAAGGTATGGTTCTTTTGGTAAAATAGGCAATGAGTCTACGCCATCCACTCATCCATACAACTCTATGGTCTCCTTTGGCTTGGAACTATACAATCCCTTTTTTCTAAGTAAACTTGTTAATGAATTGGTGGTTGGGTATTTTTCAATCCAAGGAAAGACTCAAAGGATGAAAAGGGTGTGACTTCAAGGGGATTCAATGCATTGGTGTTGGCCATTCTCTTGGGTGCTTGGATGCTTTTTCTTGGGTTTTCCACCATTTTGACATTGTTCAAATATCAGGAAGCTGAGTGAATAAAAATAAGTCTTTGCATGGTGTGGTTCTCAGGAAAAAGAAAAAAAAATAAAAAAAGTGTGAGAATTCAAAACACACCCCTTAGACATAATCAAGAAATATGGGTTACAAGCACTAGTTATGGAACTGGAAAGAAATGTTACCCATGCCTGAAGGTTCCCTCTAACTAAGGTCCTTTCTCGCTTCCTACTTCTTCAACTCACTCTTCTCGAAATGGTGGTGACTCTTTGTGGAAGCATTCTTATTGCTTCAAGTGGATGGATTGGTCAAGTGTGTTGATATGAGGTAACTGGATGTGTGTTAATGCGAGGTCACTGGATGTGGTTTGTTTGAGTTTGGATTTGGGATGAGTTCTACTCAATCACATTAATCATAAAATACACAAGGGACTTTACACAACCTTGTTCTTAGGATTCCATTCCATTTTCTCCTCTCCATTTTTCCATCTCATTGCTGATTCTATCATTAGTCTATTTCTAGGTTGATGCATTATTTTTCTCTTGTGAATTGTTGTGGTTAAGTTTCTAACTCTTGCTTCCAAATGACATTCCTAGAGCCTATGGACTCTTTGGTTTGTGGGTTTGTTAGGGCATAAAGGGCATGAGCCTACTTTGGGGAGGACCCACTGGCATTTTTTTTAGTGCAATTGTTAACTTTTTTTTCTTAAACATTTTCTACAATCAATCATTTCTTATTTCATCCCCATCCATGGCATCCATTTTATTGGCGTTGCCATTGTTATTTTTCCCATCTTTCTTGTTCCTCATATTTTTCCATCTTATAGCTATCGAAAGTTTTCTCTTATTCATGTGGGCCTTGGCACAAATTTTTCAAATTTTTTCATTTTACTAATTACCTAACCCTTACACCTTGGGTAGTTGCTAGTGATAAATCTCTGAACTAGTTTCTACCATAACCACAACTTAGCCAATGTGCTTCATATGGAGGCAAGGTATCAACTACATTGTGGATTATCTATCCTTGCTCATTTGTGACTATGTTGTGTGTGTACATGGTGATCATACAAACAATGGAATGGGCTTGGAAGAAGTACCCAGGATGGACCAAAATTGGAGCATTTACAAAAGAAGCAAGTCTAGTGCCATGGCTATGAATAAACAACAAAAGGTACAATCTCCACATTGGCTGCAACATGCTCCATATTCTTTCTCTCTCTCTCTTTCTCTTCAAGCTACCAAATAAAGGCTTCGATGTCATTTATGTATGAGTGTTCACCACAATGTTGTAATATGCTTATTGATTCATCATTGGACACATTGAGTCTATCATCCCATTGCACCATCAGTTGTCAATTAGTCAATAATCCCATACATTCCTAGTATTTTGTAAGGAACTTGAGGACGAGTTTTCATTCAGTTGTGGGGGTATGATGAGACCAGTTACTCTAGTGGCTTATTCTAATTATTAGACTAGTTACTCTAGCAGTTTATTCTAATTATTAGAGCAGTTACTCTAGTGGTTTATTCTAATTATTAGAGTAGTTGCTCCCAAGCCTATAAATACAATGCCTAGGCACACAATTGGGAAAGGAAGTCTTTTAGTAGTCAAGTAGTGAAACTCTTGTAGTTTTTTTGAAATTTAGAGTATTTTCCAAGTGCCTATAATAGGAGGTCTAAGTGTGGATGGATCTTTATTCAAGAATTGTGAACCTATGCACACCTTGTGTATGGCAATAAAGACGAGCTCTTTGATTCATCCTTGTAGCACTTGAGATTTGTTTTCTTATGCATTTATTTTATTTTATTTTATTTTATGCACTTTACATTTCTATTATTAGAACAACAATTCATTTTGATCAATTAAGAAAATCGTTAAATTACACAAGCACGACCACTTCGAGCATGTGTGTAATGCTTGGTAACCCAATAACGATTAGCATTTGGTAATCCCAATAGTGTTGCATTGGTTCAAGATGTGTACGGCAAGTGGGAATAGATGCTAGTGTTAGGATTAGTTAGAACTTAGTTAATGAGTAGTTAAGTTAAATTAGTCACATAGTTACCTCTCTCCTTCCCACTAGCACAGGACATAAAAACATAAAAGCTATAAAAATCATATGCCTCAAGCTTACTTAACCATACAATCATGACATATAGGTAAGCTTGGGAAGACAATGATCAACCAACCCATCCTTATTCCAGAAGGGTGCATAAGCACTTAGTCCTTGGAATTTGATTAGATCATCCGTGAAATGCTCATATTCATATGGTTGAGCATAGGGGTACCTCATCGATCATCAGTTGTGTATATCAAGAGCCTTAGAAGATGTGTTACATGTGTTTCTTTCTTATGCTATGACTACCAATTTGAGATACTATTATAATGTTATAGCAAAAGGCATATATAATTTGATTTTGATGTTTCTATCTTTACTTTACATGAAAAAGTAATATATGTATAATAGATCCTATGGGTCTTTGGATGTAATAAAGTTTCATTTTATTTCATTATTTTTTGATTACATATATTGTGTTTCTAACTACTTTTCCAAAAATGACTTATTTGTGTTTGATACATGTTTTGATGTAGTTTGAGATAAGCATGACTTTTACCAACATGACTTGAGTCAACATGGCTTTTATAATAAACCTTCTTTTAAGAAAGAAATAAATGTTTTTAGATGTGATTTTCCCCAAACTTGTTGATTTATTATGATCTTTAAAACACCCAACATTTTAAACATTAGGCTTATATTTTTATTGATTTTTTTACTTTAACATATTGTTTATTAATAATTCTAATGCTTTCCAAAAAACTAAAATTTTTATATCTGAACTTTTACTATAACCAAGCTCTTACATAAAAAAGATAGAAAATGCTAACACCAACTTGAGTAGATATAACTTCTCTCCTTTGCTAATGTCAATGATTTTAATCTAATTCTTTCACCAATTTGTTTACATTTTTTTATTTGATTTATAAAAAGGATTGTCAAGTTGTTGATCTCATACAATTTTTCAATCTATAGGCTGTACGTAATAGTGTGAGCCAAAATTGACATGAGACTATTTTTATTAATAATGTATTTTTAGAAATTCTCAATCACCTTATGAAAGTGACTAATGAACCATATCAAAATACCCAAGTTTAATGAAAGTTAGATGAGATTGCTCATGTATATCTTTGCGTTTCTATTGTATTTTAGAGTGCAAGTGCATTTTGTATAGTTCCTTCTTACTTTTGCAATAAAGGATCCTTCATTACCATGTATGTAGGCACTTTGCTAAACCATGTTAAATCTCTATGTCATTATTCCTTTTTGCATTTTGTTTCTTTGTCATTTATTGTTGTTCCTCATGTTTTTCTACATAGTTTGCCTCTTTCATTTTGGGTTTTTTTTTTGGTAAATTTTTCAACAATTGGCATCAAAGAAGGTAGTAGAAGATACTTGCAGAAAAATAACTACTAGGATCTTGAATGCAAAATCTAAGGTAGAGAAGTTCAATGACAAGAAAAATTTTGAGTTGTGGTAGATCAAAGTTAAAGATTTTCTTATTTAGCAAGGTCTACACAAAATATTGGAGGGGAAAGCAAAGAAATCCCAAGCAATGTTAGATGAGGATTGGGAGGATTTGGAGCTAAGAACTCAAAGAACCATTCACTTGAGTCTTCGAGATCAAGTCTTGTTTAATGTTGCAAAGCAAGATTCAGTTGTTGCTTTATGGAGTAAGTTGAAGGATTTGTATATGACCAAATCTCTTACAATTAACTTGTATTTGAAATCAAAGCTCAATGACTTCAAGATGAAGTAAAAAAAATCTATTGTGGATCATTTAAATACCCTTAATGAGTTGATTTGTCAATTGTCTAGTGATTTCTAATATTCCCCAAAGATATTGGTACTAGATATGTCACCTAGGACATCACCTCCAATATTTTGAAGGCATAATACAAAAGGATCAAGGAGCCATGACATCATTCTTTTGCATAAGATTGGACTCCCACTAAAGCCACACTGATGTATTGCAGTGATGATCAATTATTAAAACATCTCTAGAGAACGCATCTCCAATCAGCCACACAAATTAATCAATAAACATACAATCATGGCAAATGAAAGTAATGGTAGAGGAAATAACCAAAATAAAGAAATCCATCTCATCAAAGAGATTCATCAAACCAAGGGATCCTCACAAGGATACCAATCCAAAGCATAGCATAACAACATCAAACCCAAACCAATCTCATGAAATTTTATCATTCAATAAAGAACCAAAATCATCACCTAAAGAGATCTCATAAATCCCAAATAATAACTTAAGATGTCAATTAATCAAGTAGAGGAATCCTTAACCATGACTTCCAAATAAATTTATTGAACCATAACAATAAGAAAATCCAAGTCATCAATTAGCTAACAATCATATATGGATCAATACTCAAACCATGAAATAACCACTTTACCAATAAGGATGAATCAGGACTTGAAATCCTAATGTGAAACATCATGAAATCAAGTCATGAAAGACAACCATAACAAAGATCTAAGAGATCAAAAGGCAAGATAAAAATCCTAATTAATCATTAGAGAAGACCATGATTAACCAAGATTCAGACTAAGTAATATCCATTCAAGCTAAGAAAATATTAATAATTTGAAGATCCAAAGTAAACATAATAAATTCAACCAAATGTGATAATAAATCCAATTTCACAAATCAAGCATAACTACGTCAAAAGGAAACCAAACCAAGAACTAATCATAAAAGAACAAAAAAATAATAATACTAAGATACTATCTAAATCATGATCATAAATAACTAAGATTTTATTTTACAATAGGGTGTTAAGGACTCTATTAAACCTAAAATCAAGTATAGATTTGGATCATCTCCTATGTATAATAGTAGATAAAATTAATTTAACTCTACCATTCCTATGGATTTTATAATGATTTTACATCCCTAAAAAAATCAATATATATATCTGTTTACTAGTAAAAATTAAGGAAGGTATTTATCAAAAGTATAGAATTATAGAACCATGAATCTAGGCATAGAGAATTAAGCTAAACTAAAAAAAGAAAAAGTAGTTGACAAAAAATAGATCATAACTCTAAGATGCAAATGTATTTTTTAATTCTAAAATGGTTTGAAAGATAGAAAAGAAAATTATTTATAGGTAAATTTTAAGATAAAGATCTAGTATGGTCTAGGAGATATGGGTTTTTATTTTGCATAATTAAAAATAGTAAAATTATGGAAAGGGTGGAAAGAAAAACTAATAACTTCATCAAAAATTACAATTTTTTTAATTTCTTCCAAATGGATATGGACTCCAAAACATATATAAATATTCAGGTAAAATTTCATAGTTTTATCCCTAACCATGCTCGAGATATAGCCTCATAAAACTTATTCATAAAAATTCCTATGATTTTAGATAGGTTTGAAAGAATGACACATAATGAAAAATATACTAGTAATTTTATGATGATTCTTTAAAAAAAAAAAACTGCATAACATTTCATGATGATTTCAAAAACCTATAGAAATAATGTTAAATCAAATGTATGTAAAAGATATGAATGTTTTTCTATATCTATTCTGCCAATGAAAATATCTAGAAACCCTAGCTTCATGAAGAGGAATCACAAAATAAAAGAGAAATAGTAGACTATGAAATTCTATGGATGAACATAATAATTATATAGAGTTCATAAAAAATATTAAAATCTCTAGATTTTCTTTGAAATTAATTTTCAAAACCCATCCAATAGAAATATTAGTAAAATTCTCAAAATCCTTGCCCAAAATCAGTGGAAATAGCAATACAATTAATTAAAAATTATGCATACAAAATTCATCTAACAACATTTTATCTATTTAGTAAAAACCCATCAACCCATTTCTAGCATTAGAATCATATATTTAAAAATAAACAATACCCATCCTATGAATGTGTACAAAACATATAACCATAAATAGAAAAGAAGCTAAGATAACTTACCTCTAAATTTGAATGATGGAAAACTAGAAGAGAGGGAAGCAAACCAAAATGATTCAAGAAATATGCACAACTACTTCATAATCCATCCATTCTTTCTAGCTCCAACATCCTACAACATCAAATTGTCAAAGTCTGAAAAAGAATTAAACTATAGAAACTTTAATGTAGATTACCTAGAAAACCATGGAACAAAAGAAAAACTCCAAGTGCCAAAACTAACACACAACTAAAAGAATAATTTCTATAAATCTTTACAATCATAAAATGTAATTACCTCAATCACATAAGTCCCACATATGCCAAAATAATAAAAGAAAAAAATACCATAAAACCCATCATACTTAAAAATATATATATTAAAACCTCCTCTTCTAAAAAATTAAAATAAAACTAATCTAAAAAATACATACATACATACACATAAAATTATTAAACCACAACATGCACTTAATGAAAATAATGAAATAAACCATTAATCAAATGTCATGCCATCCTTTCAACTAATCCTCATGGAATCCTATGACACTCAATTATAAGGTTAGTGAAAACACACACACACACACACACACACACACACACACACACAAAATTAAATATTAAAATGTACATAATAGCATTCATGTATCTAAACATCTTAAAGCTCAACATCATCATAAAGTCTCTAGGTAAAATCATAAAAACATATCAAACCAAAATAGGAATAGAGTACATACTAGTATAATCATCACAAACTCTACAAAGATTATATGTACCAAAGATGTCAAAAATATAGGTTATTACATTCTCTTTTCTCCTTTGCCCCCATCATCCTCCCCACACCCCCTCTGGGATGGTGACCCTTAAGAATCTTCCTCCTAGAAGATCTCATGATGGAAAGAATGTAAATTAGATTCAAGCTCCCAAGTAGACTCTTAGAAACCATGACATCTCTACAAGATCTTCACCATGGAAAAAATCCTACTATGCAATTGGCACTCAATCTAGTTCATGATCCTAATGGGATGCTTCACATGTGAGGAATCAACTTGAAGCTCTAGCTCAAACTAATCAACATCATGACTATTATCATAAACATACTGCTATAGCATAGCAACATGAAATATATCATGCATGCTTGAAATTTAAGGAGGCAATCCAACATGATATGTAACCTCTCTAATGCACTAAAGAACACCAAATGGACTAATGTAATGAGGTGCAATTTTTTCCTTCTAGTTGAAATATAGTAGGATTTTTAGTAAAGAGAAACAAACAAACATCTTGTTACCAACTACAGACCCAAGAGGATTTCTTGTACAGTTTACATAACTCACCTAGTGATCCTAAATTTCTTTTAGCCACTCATGAATCTCCTTAATATACTCTATCATTATTAACACAACATCCAAACTAATCCACTACCTATCCTTGGTCACATCCTAGCACAAGGATTTCTATGTAAAGCTTCATATGGTTTTGTCCTCAGACTAGCTTGATGTTTATTATTATAAGTAAACTCTACTAATGGCAACATACTATTCCAACTATCTAAAAATTTCAAGGTATAAGATTTAAGCCTATCCTTAATACTTGGTTGACTCTCTCAACCTAATAATTATTCTATGAATAATAAGCTAAACTTATGTTTAGTCCAGTACCTAGGTTATCCATGAATGCATACCAAAACTAAGTGAATTTGACATTATAGTCTAAGATAATCTTTGTGGAAATGTCATGTAATTGTATGAACTCAAAGATGAAAAACTATGTAACATCCTCTACATTCAATAAAGTCTTCATAGTTGGCAAATTAGCTAACGTGATCAACAAGTTTACAACAACAAGGATAACTTCCTTTCCACCCATAGTGCAAGGGAAACAAGTAATGAAATCTATACCAATCACCTCCCACTTCCACTTTGGAATAGTATGAGGAAACAAGTAGCCAATTGGTCATTTGTGTTTCATTTTAATCAATTAAAAAATTAGATAATTAACCATAAATTTTCTAATCTACTTATTCATGCTTGTTCACCCATACAACCCCTTCAATACCTAGTATGTCTTATCATCACCTTGATGGATCTGAAGTTTATTAAGATAAGCTTCATTAAAAAAAACATGTTACAAGGTATCAGGCACATATACCAAATCCTTATGATGAAGCAACCTAAGTGCATCAACTACCATAGAACAGTCACTAGTAAACTTAAGCTCCTCACATGAGTAATCATGCTACTACTCTACATGAATCTCACTAATCACATCTGGTTAAATTACCACATTGTTAAACTTACTAGCCACAAAGCTCAAGGAATTCACAACAACATTTCTTTTTTTTGTTCAATATTGGATGGTAAAATTAAAGTTGTGTAAGAGTTCAATCCACCTCCTTTGGGGTAGGTTGAATTGAGGTTAACTCACTAGATACTTAGTCCCTTGTGATCTTTCCCAAATCATTAACTACTTCTTAAAAAATAAGTGACACCAACCCTTCAAACACCACTACCCTTAATTCCAAGTTATGAGTGGGGTAGCATGTCCCATAAATCTTATGCTATCTTGAAGTATAGGCTATCACTTTGTCCTCTTGCATAAGGACACACCCATAACCTTATCCTGAAGCCTTAGTACAAACATCAAATGGCTTATCTAGGGTAGGCAAAGCCAACACAGGAGTCAAAATTTGTCTAACCTTCAGTTCATCAATGATAGTCTAACAATGTTAATTCCATAAGATACCAACATCCTTCCATAGTAGTTTCATGAGGGAAAAAGAGATGCAGGAGAAGTTCTCACTTTCACAAGATCTTGAAGACACAAGATCCAACTTTACCTTGTGTGGCTTGGTATGCACCATCATCTAAGCACTATCTTCTATCACCAAGGAAACTATCTAGTGCAAAAATAATCCAAGCTACCTTGATAATGATACAACAAATTCATACCCAAGATAACATCATAGTCTCCTAGGTTTATGATGTGAAGACCACTAAATCAAATGACATTTTGAAGTACTAAGAATAAAAACCTTCTGACTTAGTTAATAAAAGGAATATAATCACTAATCAAAACTAAAGGAAATCCCTTGATCAAGACATTAATATGCCAAATACAATCATCTAACTACTAGCAAAACAAACCAATGTCAACAACAAACTAAAGTTTCTCTTTGTATGTTGACGAAGGAATTGAAACATATAATGGTTTATATCTACTTAGCTGATCTCATCCTTCTATGTAGGAGTAGGAGTTAAAATGATAGGTTTGGCTTGGGAATCTACCAGTGGTTCCTTCATTCAATTAAGAATGGGATTAGTTATTGATACTAGGTTGCTAGGCCCAACATATGCCCTCCTAGCATAACCACATCCACTTCTATCATCTTTCCATATGGGAAAATTAGCAAAACCTATGCTATGATATCAACTTGTAACACCCTCATTCCTAGACCTTTGATTGGATAGCATTACATTGGGTAAAACCCCTAACTAAATGATTGACCATGACAAGGAACATGTAAATGAATGATCTCGTAGTGAAAGGAAATAAAAGGAACTTAGCAAAAAAGCCATAATCAAAAGAAAAAAAGAAACCATAAATTTTAATAATGGAAGAAAGAAATAAGCACAAATATAGAATTAATTAAAACATATATATATATATATATATGCAAAAGATAGATTAACATAAACTGCAGAACTGAATCTCTATAAGTTAAGTATAAAAAGAATTGTATCACTAGGTTAATTCATACATAATCTATATATCAAAAATGAAAAAAATATGAGATAAAATGTATAGTATAATGCTAGAAGCCAAAGATATAAATAGTTGAGGCTATAAACTAAAACCATAATATCAACATGCTCAAACATCTAAGTGAACCATCCAAGATCTCCCATCTCCTTTCAAACTAATCAACCTATAAATAAAATGAATTATTTTGATAAAAATGAGTGAGACACCTTATCACTATTTCCAATTGTTAAATGGATAGACCTCATGAAAGTTTGAAGAAGCCTAGTAGATCTACAAAACATGTTAACTCAAAAAAGCATAAAAATGAACATCCGAACATCCATCCATCAAACTATGCCAAATCCAAGATTTACCCCCTCCAATCATCATTAAAAATAAGGATGCAACATGCACCACACTCAATGTCAAATGTATGTCATGTTTTCATGTGTGGTTGCCATATTCCAAAACCAAAATCAAATTACCATGCACATGGATTTATTATTAGTCTCAACTAGAACATGAAGCATTACCCATGACATCACTTCTAATATCTCCAAAGATATTGGTGCTAGATGTGTCACCAAGAACATCACCTCCAATGTTCTGGAGGCACAACATAAATGGATCAATGAGCCATGGAATCATCCTTTCACATATGATAGTGCCTCATATAAAAGACAAATTGATGCATCATAGTGGGGGGAAATCATTAAAACATCTCTAGGGAACCCATCTCCAAAAAATCCACACAAACTTAGTACTACCTCCATCATCCAAACAACCAACAAACATAAAACCATGGAAAATCATACTAACAAAGGAGGCAACAACCAAAATAAAAGAATCATTTTATTAAAGATATTCCTCAAACCAAGGGATCCTCGTAAGGATACCAATCTAAAGCATATCATAATAACATCAAACCCAATCCAATCTCATGGAATTTCATCATTAAACAAAGAACTAAAATCATCATCCAAAGAGATCTCAGAAATTCCAAATAATAACTCAAGATGCTAATTGATCCAAGAAGAGGAATCCTTAACCATGAGTTCCAAATGAACCAATTGAGCCACAACAATGAGAAGACCCAAGTCACTAACAATTAAAAATAATACATGGATCAGTACTCTAACCATGAAATAACCATTGTCATAAGAAGGATGAATCAAGACTCAAAATCCCAATATGAGGCTTCATGAAATCAAGTCAAGGAGGATAGTTCATAACAAGGATCTAGTAGATCAAAAGGCAAGATAAAGATTTCAATTAGTCATTAGAGAAGATCATAATCAAACAAGATTCATACTAAGTGATACTCATTCAAGCTAAGAAAATATCAAACATTTAAGTACCCAAAGTGAACATAATCAATTCAACAAAATGTGATAACAAACCCAATTTCACAAATCAAGCATAAATAAGTCAAAAGAGAATCAAATCAAGAACCAATAATAAAATAGGAAAAAACATAATAATACTAAGATACTATTTGAATCATGATCATAAATATCTAAAATTTTATTTTACAATAGGATTTCAATGATGCTATTAAACAAAATCAAGTCTAGAGTTCAATTGTCATTTATACATATAACAATTATTATAACTCCCTCATTCCTATGAATTTTATAATGATTCTAGATCCCTAAAAATCCAATATCTATACTTATTCTCTAGTAAAAATTCATGGTGGCATTTATTAGAGCCATGAATATAGGCTTAGAGAATCAAGCTAAAACATAAAGAGAAAAAGTAGTTGATAAAACATATATCATAACTTCGAGATGAAAATTTATTTTTCTATGATACCAAAGTAACTTAAAAGATAGAAAATAAAACTATTTATAGGTAAATTTTAATAGAAACATCTAATATTATTTAGGATATATGGTATTTTTATTCTACACCAACAAAATTGGCAAAATTATGGGAAGTGTGGAAAGAAAAACTAATCACTTTACCAAAACACAATTTTTTTAATTTCTTCTAAATTGATATCAACTATAAAACATATCAAAATATTTAGGCAAAAGTCTAGATTTTTATCTCTAACCATACTCAAGATATAGCCTCGTAAATTGGCATAATAAAAATTCCTATGATTTTAGATAGGTTTGATAGAATGTCATATAATGCAAAATATACTATGGTTTTTATGATGATTCTTTCTTTAAAATTATATAATGTTTCAAGAAAATTTCAGAAATCTATAGCAAGAATCCGAAATCAAATGTATATAAAAGATATAGATGTTTTCTTGTGCAATATTTATTCTACTAATGAAAATTTCTAGAAATCATAGTTCCATGAATAGAAATTACAAAAGAAAGAGAAATAGTATACTAAGAAATTCTATGGATCAACATACTAATTATATAGAGTTCATAAAATAAAGATTAAAATTTCTAGATCTACTTTGAAATTAATTTGCAAAGCCCATCCCACAAAATTATTGGTAAAATCCTCACAAAACCCAGCCCAAAATCAATGAAAGAAAAAATACAATTAATTAAACATTACACACACAAAATCCATCCAAACAACATTCTATCCATTAAAAAGAAACCCACTAATGAGCTAGCTAAAGTTTACTGCTAAATTACCTTAATAATTAACTTCATTGTATGATTATCACCTCGTTTATGACTAACGTGTGAGTTGTATTCATGGAGGAACGGTTCCAAAGTCAAAAGGATCATCAAGAAAAATAAAAATTAGATTCAAATTCAATTGAAAACTCCACACTTATGATTATCACTCATTAGTAAAATAAAATAAATTCACCTTAACTTCTAACATTAAGTTTAGAGATGAAAACCATTGATTAAACCAAATTGAAAATACATAAATTTATCATTAATAGATAAGATCACAAAGGATATATCACCTAATATGTGACCTTGCTCTGCTGCCTTCACAATGCAACAACTTCACAGCCTTCATACATCCAAGATTGTTGATTCACACAAAGTGTCAACAATCTTCCCTAATAATCTTAGCATAAAAAGAAGAAGATTCAATTTGGTGCGTGTTCTTTTTTGAGTTTTTTATCATCCTCATTCATAGTTAAGGTTCTTATTTATACTAAGGAGGATTTATAATAACTAATAAAATAATCATTTTAATAATCGATTGTATCGAAGGATTCGATAACTATCAAGTTAAGACTTATTGAAATGTATCACCAATTCTAGCATCTTTGACCTTTGATTCATATTGTCCTTATGCTCAAATCAATATTTTGATTTCTCCATGAGATGTTTACTCTGCTAAAATCTATGTTATCAATTCATATTCTAGCCAATGTGAGGAATTATATAATTAATGTTGATTTCCACCACTCCCATGATTCCCTACAATGCAGTAAACTTAAAATAGGAATTAATGCTTATCAATTTATATTGCCAAAATTGATTATCTTTGATACATTAAAATAGTAGAAAAAATAAAAATAAAAGTTTATAAAGTTAGAAATTATGTAGCATTTTGGGATTTAACACCCATCAAGTCATAGATAGCATTAGAATCATATGGCAAAAATAAACAATACCCATCCAATGAATGTGCACAAAACCTATAACTGTAAATGGGAAAGAAGATAAGATAACTCACCTATGAATTTAAATAATGGAAAACTAGAAAAGAGGAAATAAAACCACAAAGATCCAAGAAATTTTCACAACTACTCCATAATCCATCCACTCTACCTAGCTCTAACCTCCCATAACATTGAATTCACAAAGTGTGTGCAGGAAATGAACCATGGAAACTTTAATGGAGATTGCCTAGAAAATCATGGAACAAAAGAAAAACATCAATTGTCTAAACTAACACACACATAAAAGAATAATTCCTAGAAATCTTTACCATCACAAAACATAATTTCCATAGTCAAATAAATCTCACACATGCCAAAAGAATAAGAGAAAAAAATACCATAAAATCCATCAATATATTCAAACCTCCTCTCATAAAAAAATAAAATAAAAATAATCTAAGAAATATATACAAAAACATATGTGCATAGACATAGAAGTATTGAACCACATAACCACTAGGGCCATAATGTACACTCAAGGAATATTATTAAACAAACCATTAATCACATGCTATGTCATGCTCCCAACTAATATTTATGAATGTAGCTAGTGCATATCTGCTAGATGGTAATACATACATACATACATATATAATTTAATATTAAAATATACATACTAGGCTAAGCATCAAAAACTCTATAAAGATCGCAAGTACTAAAGAAGCCAAAAATATAGGTTATTACACCTAGCTCCTCACACAAGGTGTTTCATTATCTTCATTGATGACCAATCAAGAAAGCTATGGATTTTTTCTTTAAAAAAAATCTAATGCTTTTGAAAGGTTTAAAAAGTTTTAAGCTTTGGTGGAGAGGAGAATTAGTAGAAATATTAAGTACATATGGTCTAACTACAAAGGAAAATATATCTCAAAGGAGTTTAAGTTATACTACAAGTATAAAGGAATTAGAAGGCATTTGATAGTTCCTAATACTCCACAAGAAATTGGTGTTGTAGAAAGGATAAATCATTTGTGATAGTTCCTAGCACTCCACCAAAAAATGGAGTTGTAGAAAGGATGAATTATATATTTCTAGAACACTTAAGAAGTATGATGAGCTTGTAGGACTAGATAAGATATTTGAATGGAGACAGTAAATATAACATGTTATTTAGCAAATACAAATCCTCTTATAACAAATGACAAGACTTTAGAGGACATATAGAGTAGATGCCATGAAGATATAATCCTCTTAGAATTTTTGACTACATGACATATGTACACATTTCAAGTATCTAGAGAAGCAAGATAGATCCTAAGTCCAAGAAATACATCTTTCTTTGATATGTAAATAACACCAAGGGATAAATGTTATGGGATCCTATCTCTAAGAAGATATTCATTAGCAAGGATGTATTATTTGACCAATCTTCATTTTTATAAAAAAATGAACAAAAATAATGCAAAAGATTATTCTTAGGAGAAAGTTTTAGTGAAGCTACAACTACTAGAAAGTAATAATAGTAAACAATATAGAGAAGAAACTCAAATGAAAGCATCTAAAGGGATGCAAATACAAGTGGAGCTTAAAAGATCTTCAAGAGCAACCAAGGACATTCTACTAAGAAGGTTTGATGAGGAGTTTTATTTCTTACTTTGGTTACAGATATAAAGAAGCCAATGTCTTTCTAGAAATTATTAAAAAGTGAACAATGGAAACAATGATAAGTAGCCATGGAAGAATAAATGAAATGTCTCTTGAAGAAAAAGACTTGGAAGATGGTGAACATACCCAAGGGTAGGCAAGAAATTAATTGTAGGTGGTAATTTAAGGTTAAGTATTGTATGACAGGAATGATTGAAAGGTTTAGGGCAAGCTTGATGGCAAAAAGATACCTTCAGAAGTTGGATGTAGATTTCTTTGATGTTTTTGCACTTGGATATCAGTTAAATTCTACTTGTATTTTCTACTCTTCTTTCTTAGATGAATAGAATATTTTAACCTTCTAATTAATGATTATTATCATTTTAATTGATACAAGCTTTCTCTCATGGCTTAAACGAAGTATGTGTGCATTGTGCAATTTTGTATGATAAATAGCGTAATAAATTTCAAAGGGAGAAGTAGCAAAATTGTACCATGTGTACAGGACGTTAAGTAGATATAAAATATAATGAGTAAATTTGCCACATGTGTCACAATGCATTTTCACAAAATAAAGCATGTATACCATCAAAAATATCATGTAATTTTTACTTAAATAACTTTTAGGTTTAGTATGCTTATGTTATTGAAACTTGTTAGAAACGCCCCTAAAAATGTCTACATCAAAACATTAAAAATTATTTATTGAATAAGGGATATCAAAAAATTCTAAAGCCTATAAAAGCATCTCAGTCTATCTTTCCCAATTAGGCATTAGACATATAATTAAACCTAGTGCATCTTTCCTAATTGGACATATAGCATATGATTAAAATTTTTTAATTATTTGTATTTACTTTGGTTAAAAATTTACACAATTATTTATGGTAGTGACTTAATCATAAAAACTTTAATTTTCATCCCATAAAGAAAAGTAGTGGAAGGGTCCATGAATCATAATGACCATAAAAAAAATCCATGAAAGTAACTTATCAATCCAAAATTATTTAACACATGCATGAAAACTATCAATTACTATAGTATATTATGAGAATTAATATTCATTAATGTCAATCTTGTTCTTAAAAAGTTAGCTATAACAGTTACACTCTTTCATCCAAATCATTATTTTTAAAACTAGTCAGCCATAGTAAACTATTGATAATGTTTATAAATTACACCTCATTTAGGGCCTTAAAGGAGTATCCGAATAGCATTACATATACTAGAAAGTCCCACACTTATTGTGATGTGTCTTCATCTAACATAATAAATATCAAATAAGCCTATATTTGATTAAAATCAAAATCTAATATATGATTGATTCAGTCCCATCATGGAACTAGAATAATTTTGAAACACAAATGTGCTTTAAAGTTTTAGGTTCTTTCACATTTTTTCATGTATTCTATTTATAATTTATTAATTTATATATTTTAATACATGTTACATATTTTCATCTAGTAAAATGTTTTAACAGAGATGTGGGCTAATGTGAAAGATAAGAGACAATTTATTTACACCACATTAAATCTATCAAACTAGATGTAGAAACTTCCTATCTCTTAGTTGCTATTTCCATTAAGTATATGAAAGCTATTAGCAAGTTTCTTTTAAGTTTTTATCATATTAAAATTGAAAATGAAAGATAAATTTGACTTCTCCAAGAAGAGCACAACTATAGGTTATGCATATAAGGAGATCTAGAAGATGAGTTACATGTATTTCTTTCTTATGCTATGACTACCCATTTGAGATAACATTTTAATATTATAGTAAAAAGCCTGTATAATTTTTTTGATGAGTCTATCTTTACTTTATATAAAAAATTAATATCTATTTAATAGAGCCTATAGGGTCTTAGGACATAATAAAGCTTTATTTCATTTTATTATTTTTTAAGTGTATGTATCTCATGTTTACGGTCTCTTTTCCAAAATTGACACATTTATATTTAAGATACATGTTTCAATGTAGTTTGAGATAGACATCTTATTTAGTATCTAATCTTATTGGAAAATATTCTATATTGTAGTTTGTAAAAGTTGAGGTCAATCACAAGATCTATAATAAATCACAAGGAAACATTGAAGTTGATTCAAAATCAGATCAAAGTTTTAGTCCAATGAATAGTATTATATTTATAGATTTTCAATTAGATGATAGATCGCCAATTTAAAGATCAATCACTAAATTAGAATATTTACCAACCCTACTTGAGTCATTATGACTTTTATAATAAACCTTATTAAGAAAAAATTAATGCTTTTAGATGTGATTTTTCCAAACTTGTTGATTTATCGTGATCCTAAAAACACCTAACTTTTTAAATACTAGACTTATATTTTTAATGATTTTTTTAGTTTAATATATTATTTATTGCTCATTTTAATGTCCACCAAAAACTAAAATTTCTACACTTGATTTTCCACTATCAATGAGCTCTTACATGAAAAAATTGGAAAATACCACTACCAACTTGAGTAGATATAAGTGCTCTCCTTACTAATATTAATGATTTTAATCCAATTCTTGCACCAGTTTGTCTAAATTTTTTAATTTGACTTATAAAAAGGATTGGAAATTTGTTGATCTTATACAATTTTTAAATTTATGATTTGTATGTAATAAAATAAGATGAAATTGATATGAAACTAGTTTTATCAAGAATGTATTTCTGGAAAGTCTCAAATCACCTTATGAATGTGATCAATGAACCTTAAGAAAATGCTTAAGTTTAATGAACCTTAGATGCGAGATCTTATGTATATCTTTATGCTACTGCTATATTATGGACTGCAAGGATAATTTGTATCATTGCTTCTTACTTTTACAATAGAGATTCATTCATTGCCATGAATATATGTACTCTGCTAAACTACATTAAATCTTTGTTTTATTGTCCTTTTCTACATTTTGTTTCTTTGTAATTTCATTGTTGTCCCTTACATTTTTTGGTACAATTTAGCTCTTCAATATCAAACTTTTCTACCAAATTTTATAACAATTAGTATCAAAGCAAGTAGTGAAAAGTTGTAGAAAAATTATCACTAGGACCTTGAATGCAAAATTTGAGGTGGATAAGTTCAATGGTAAGAAAAACTTCAAGTTGTAGTAGATCAAGGTTAAGTATTTTCTTATTCAACAAGGTCTACATAAAGAATTGTAAGAAAAAGTGAAGAAACCCCAAGGAATTTCATATGGGAAGTAAGAGAATTTGAACCTAAGGGCTCAAAGCACCATTCTCGTGAGTCTTTTAAATCAAGTATTATTTAATATTGCAAAGAAGGATTCAATGACTACTTTATGGAGCAATTTGGAGGGTTTATATATGACCAAATCCCTCATAAATAAGTTGTGTTTGAATTTAGAGTTCTAAGACTTAAAGATGAAGGGAAAAAAATATATTGTGAATCATTTAAATACCCTCAGTAAGCTAATTTGCTAGATGTTCAATATTTAGGTTTAGGTTGAGGAAGAATATTAAGCCCTTATCTTATTGAAATATCTTCCATCATCATATATATCTCTTACAACTACATTGCTTTATGAAAAGCATACCATAAAGATAGAGACAATGACTGCAACTCCTCTTTTAGAAGAAAGGATGAAGGTCTAAAATGTAGAAACATATGGAGAAGGCTTAGTAATTAGAGGATACACAATAAAGAGAGGATATGATCAAGGCTCTTTTGGATCAAATTCATAATTTGAAAAATAAAATAAAATGGAAAAAGAATTCTTCTAATACCATAAGAAAGGACCATTTAAATGTGAATGTTGAAAGTTTAAAGTAGATCATAAAGCCTAGAAAATAGATGCATATACTTCATCTTCTCAAAATTTGGTGAACATTACAGTGTAATATGCTTTAGAAAATGTGGAAGATATTCTTGAAACTTCAGGAATTTCTAATAGTGGTGCATGGATCCTTGATTTAGGGGCTTCATGTCACATCACTTCCAATAGATCTTGGTTTAAAACTTATTAAGAAACTAATGGCAAATAACTTCTAATAACAACTAATGATGAGACTAGATTTGTTGATATTGGCACTATTCAAATTAAGACACATGATTGAATTGTAAAAACTCTCACAAATGTAAAGCATGCATTAAAAATATGGAAAACTTTAATTTCTCTTCAAGCTCTAGATGACCTTAGCTACAAGTTCACAGATGAAAACAGTCATTTGAATATCACTAAAGGATCTATTATGGTATTAAAAGGCACAAAGCATGAGAACCTCTATCAATTTCTTGGAGAAATAATGTTTGAAGATGTAGATACTACATTTAGAGATATTGCTACATTCATGTTATGACATAGGTAAATTGGCCACCTTAGTAAGCCTGGGTTGAAGAATCCACTTCAAGGAGTGCAAAAAACTAAATATGACTTTTATGAGAATTGTATGAAACGAAAACAATTGAAGGTTAAGTTTTCAAGTAGCAAAAATAGGAGTAGAGACATCCTATATCTTATGCATAGTGATGTTGAGGCCTAGCTCCTCAAGTATCTTTGGGAGACTCAAGGTATTTCATTACCTTCATTGATGAAAAATCAAGAAAGATATGGATTTTTTCTATGAAAGAAAAATATAATTCTTTATAAATATTTAAAGAGTTTTGATCTTTGGTGGAGAGGAGCACTAGTAGAAAGACTAAGTACCTAAGGTTAGATTGTAGAGATGAATATATATCAAAGTAGTTTAAGGTATACTACAAGTATGAAGGAATTAGAAGGCATTTGATAGTTTCTAGTATTTCCTAATAGAATGGTGTTATAGAAAGAATGAATTGTACACTTATAGAATTCACAAAAATTATGATGAGCTTTTTCAGGCCCAACAAGGTAATTTAAATCAATATAGTAAACAAAACACGTTATTTGGCAAATAGGACTTCCTTTCTTGTAATAAATGATAATATTGCATAGAAGATATGAAGTGGATCACCAAGGAAATATGATTATCTCAGAATATTTGGTTGCATGGTGTATGTACACATTCCAAGTATCCAAGGAAGTAAATTAAATTCTAAGTCTAAGAATGCATCTTTCTTAGATATGCAGATAGCACCAAGGGATACAGGTAGTGGGATCTTATCTCTAAGAAGATCTTCACTAGCAAGGATGTAGTATTTGATGATTTTGTTTATAAAATAATGAATAAAAATAGACTACAAAATATTATTCTCAAGATTAAATTTTTGTGGAGCTACAACTATTGAAAAGTAATAATAGTAAAGAGAATAGAGAAGAAACTCAAATGAAAGCACTTGAAGGAGCATAGACTCAAGTGAAGATTAGAAGATCTTTAAGAGTAACCAAGGGCATTTCAACAAGAAGGTTTGATGATGATTTTTCCATTTTTGATTTAGTTGTAGATATAAAGAAGCCAATGTCTCAGAAGGAAGTATTAAAGAGTGAAAAAAGAAAATAGTAGCAAGTAGCTAAGGAAGAAGAGATGTAATGTCTATTGAAGAACAACACTTTGGAGCCAGTGGAGTTTCCCACGGATAGATAAGCAATTGATTGAAAGTGGTTATTTAAGATAAATTTTTCTACAATAGGTATGATTAAAATATTCAAGGTAAGCTTGGTGGCAAAAGAATACCTTCAAAAGTTGGGTATATACTTCTTTGATGTTTTCACATGATTAGCCATGTTAGCTTCAATCAAAATCAATTTGGCTTTAGTTGTTATTGAGGATCTATAACTAGAACAAATGGATATTAGAATAGCTTTCTTGCATGATAAATTAGAAGAGAAGATCTTCATGAAATAAAATAAGGATTTTATTTTCAAAGATACAAAGAATCTTGTTTGCAAATTGAAGAAGGCTCTATAAGAGCTAAAGCAAAGTCCAATGTAATGATATAAAAGATTTGATTCTTTTATGTTCAAATTTGATTTTCATAGGAGCTTTGTAGATCCATGTGTATAAAATAGAAGTGTGATGATTATAGCCTTATAATATTAGTTTTGTACATGGATGAAATGCTTATTACAAGCAAGAATAAGGTGGAGATCAGGAAACACAAAAGCTATGGTATGAAAGACTTGGATGTAGCTAAGCATATCCTTAGCATAGATATTAATCATGATAGACAAAATTGAAAGCTATGGTTATCTTAAGAGCACTACATTAAAAAAGTTCTTTAAAGGTTTGAGATATAGAATGCCAAATTGGTGGAAACCTTCATTAGAGTGCACTTCAAGTTATCTTCTCAACTTGATTCTCAAATAGAGAAGTTAAAGATGTACATGTATCGAGTTTCATACTCTAATATTATTTGTATCTTGATGTATGCAATGGTAGGAATGAGACCAAACATTACATATGGTATTAGACTTGTTGGCAGATTCATGGGAAATCCAAGAAAGAAACATTTTAAAGCTATGCAATGGATCTTAGGTATTTTAAAGGAACTAAGGGTTGTTTATTTTCTATAGCAAGGATAAGAAAGGCTTAGAAGGATATTGTAATTTAGACATTGCTGGTGATTTGGACAAAAGAAAGTCCACATCAGGGTAAGTATTCAAAATAGTAAGACAACCTATTTCTTGGAAGTATAAGATATAGTTTGTGGTGGTTATTTCTTCTATGAAGATAGAGTACATTGCTACTTCACAAGCTTGTAGAGAAGGGATTTGGATATAAAATTTCTTGTAATATTTGGATAGATTTAAGGAGAATATTTCAATCTTTAGTGATAGCTAGAATGCCATTTTCTTGGCACACAATCTAGCATTTCATAAAAGGTTCAAACATATCTAGGTAAAATACACTTTGTTTTGAAACAGGTGGAGGAAAGAAGTGTTGATTTGTAGAAAATTCATACTTTTATAAATCTATCTAATAGGTTAAAAAATCCTCTTCTAATGAAGAAGTTCAAGTGATTCTTGAACTTCTTGCAACTTTATCAAAACTAGTTGAGTAGCTAATTTGGAGGATTTGATGAAGGAGATATAGGAATTAATTTTGTCTCAAGATGAAGATTATAATAGTGAGCCAAAATTGGCATGAGACTATTTTTATTAATAATGTATTTTTGAAAAGTATTAGGTCACTTTATGAAAATGTCTAACTTCAATGAACCTTATATGAGAGAGCTAATGTATCTCTTTATGTTGTTGTTGTATTGTGGAGAGCAAAAGCATTTTCTATCATTACTTATTACTTTTGCAATGGATAATCCTTCATTACAAGAGAATCCTTCATTACCCTGGATGTAGATACTCTACTAAACTATGTAAAATTTTTCTATCACTATTCTTTTTCACATTTTATTTCTTCATTGTTACATTATTGTCCTTTATATTTTTCTGTATAGTTCATCTTTTCAATCTTAGATTTTTCACTAAATTTCACAACCCTATACAATTGATTTCTAAAGTTCATACACCTCTATTATTAAACATAAGTATCTTTTAATGTTTTTTATATCAAATACTATAATGTTATATTGATATTGTAGATCTTTTAAATTTTGATTATATAGTACTTGATTACCATTATCTTTCTAATTCTGCATGGATATGCTATTAGGGTCTAACTAGAAAATAATAAAACATCACATGCTTTCAGGATCTAACTAGAATTAGTGAGATATATCATGAGGAAAAATAAAAATTTATTAGAATCAAGTACACTCCTCTTATTTAAGGGTGTTTACTATATGGTTGTTGCCTTGCCAGCTAATTTGCTTATTGATGGTGCACATGTCAATGTCGACAATTAGGGTAAGGGAGCTCATGCCATTGGAATGGATATTGGGTTGGTGGTTGTGGCCTAGGGTCTTGACCTATGGCTCCCAAAATACAAGCACTAGAAGACTTAATTTGCATCCATTTGGAGGGTTTTGTTTAGTTTTTCTTGTTCTATTACATGACTATATAGACTAGTTCCATCCACAATGATCAAATTAATGATGTATATCAAGGCTCTTAATCACTATTGTGCTAATTTATTTCTAGTTCATCTCTGATATTAAGCTTATTTGACTAAGACTATTTATGTTGATGTGCATATTTATGTTTCTATANAAGAAGGTAGTCATCACCTAAATTATTAGGATCATATTCTTAGAACTATATGAAGTTACACTTATTCTCTTCTAAAATTTTATCATCTGTATCATCAACTATGATGACATCCTCTCATGCATATTAACTTGAATAAATTAGAAAAAGTATTGTAAAGGTTTTTGAAAAATTAGAACCATAAGTATCTTTCTGATTATTCTTTCTACATTGTTTCTAACATCAAGTGAATTTCAATTTAGTATTTGAATCCTTGAAAAGAAAACTTTTTATTCTTTGAACATTGGAGAATTGAACTAATGACCAATATGCATATTTGATTACTTCTTTGGTTCATCTAGTAAGGAATTCATGAACACTTAGTTAAATAAAATAATACCTTTTTCCCACCATGACATTAAATGTTTTACTATACTTATCAATTCTTGTGTATTTGAATAATGAACATCCTTCACAAGCACACTATTATTATCTAATATGACTACATTTTCTCTTTCTAATTTCTCAACTATATTTGCAATTATTTACAATACATACATCAAAAAATAGTAACATCCATTTAACATAAGATATAACTAAATCCATTTATGTATCTAAACATATTTACAAAAAAACGCTAAATTGACAAATGAATTTGTATAACCATAAATAACATAATAGAACTAAAATTTGTAACTAAAAATTTTTCTATGGATATTTATCTCTATAACAATCTTGTATGCTAGTTAGAAATATTTAAAATATCACATAATATTTTCCTTCTATACATTGGTACATCTAAAATCCTGAAGGACATTTTTCCTTTCATTATTACCTAGATTACATAAAGAAAAACATAAAAACCAGATTCATATATATTTCTTTGCCTCAGTATATTTCTTTAAAATAAATACCTCCATAGTTCTCTATAAAATTGGCCTTATCAGTTTTGAAAATTATGTTTCTTCTCAAGACACTTTTATACTTGCTCCATTCAATATTTCTATTAAGAGGATCCATGATTAGAATTAAGCTTGCCAACATGTTAACAATAATAAGCACCCAATAATACACCCTTCTTCTAATCTTGAAATTTACTAGAAAAAATATTTTTTGGTATCTACTAAATCTTACATGCTCTTTATCAATCAATGTCAAGATACTTTATCTTAGCTTTAAGTCCCCATCTTCCTCTTTAGATCTTCTATGCAACTCAACTAATATTGATGGATCAAAAAAATAGTATAGTGAATTAAATTATAGAATTTATTATAATTTTCAAAAATAATATCTAAATATTATTTTCTTTATCTCTTATTTCGGTCTTAAGCATGATAAATCTTTTCCTATGATCACATTGCCTTTTATAGAAATCAAAACTTTATTATAGTATTTTGGCATAACCTATAAACCATCAACCTCTCCCTCATTCCTTCTTCAAAGTGTTTCTTTTAACTCATTAAAATTATAAAAATTAGTTAACATGGAATCTAAACTCTTCAAATTAACATGATCATCCTATTTCTTTGATGCAACTAATTAAAGCAAACATGTTAGACATTTATGATTAATATCAATATAATGTTTTTTATGAAATGAGTTGACATGAAGATCATTATGGTATGAAATGCCTATAGAGAGATAGTTACTCTATCATAGTCATACAACTTAATCCTTTTAATGAATAACATACATTTTGAAATGATAGTTATAAAGATATAATAAGTACAAGATCATACTTTTCTTATTTGGACCTTTCAATAAACTCTTACTTTCACTGTTTTGAATCTAAAGTAAATTTTATATACAATGGAGTATATCAATAAATATAAGCTTACAAATTAGAAAATTTATTTTATAGAATATATCAATGTTTAAGTTTTAATTTCTTGAAGGCTTTAATACTATCTTTGTTTGTTTAGCACCTTTAATGCAAGTGCACTTCTTCTCTATAAAATAAGAAAAGCTTATAAAATATGTTGGTAATAAAATGAATCATTATAAGAATCATTTAATTCAAGATTAGTTATCTTATTCTTACTACTAGAACCTTTACATGCTATACTTCGACTAGTTGTCTCACATCAAGTAGATGTCTCTTGTGTTTCCTAGTTGAAATAGTGAACATTAATAATAATGTTAAATTATTATATTCATAGCTATACCCAAAAAGAATATCTTGATGACCATATATATTTACCAAATCTTCATTTTTTCTATCTCATCATCATCAAATTCATTATCTCCATCCTTATTATATTTATATGATTCATTCAATTTATCGTGATCATCCTATGTTTCAAGTGTGAATAAATATATTAGAGGCTGTTACTAGAACATCTATAAGAATAGTTCAAAGAAATGACTTCTATATCTAACCTATTTTCGAACCTTATCTCATGTTGGTTCTTCCTCCTAATTATGGTCAGTATCTTCATCCAAAACATATGTATCCTGGTTATTGTTTTAAGGTTACTAGTAACAAACAATTATGATAGAAAATAGTAATAAAAATGTTATGAAAAGAATATGCTAATAGTCTTTCTTACCATATCACTAGATCCATCTTTAAAACATATTATGATATCCTTATAAGCATCTTTAATATATAGAATAGATCTATATGGTCTTTCTTCTAAATTTATATTGTAATGATTCTCATATATCGTATTCAATTTTTTTGTTGTTTTAGTCCATAAAAAGTAGAGAAGATTATCATCATGAATAAAGATGATACTGTTGGCAACCGTTTGGGATGCGACCGCCAACGAGTGTCCTCGAACAGGATTTAGGTGCCTGCTGGTCTCTGGCTACAACAAGGCCCAGATACCTCCAAATAACTCAGTAGTTAATGTGAGTATGTGTGTGTGCTGTTGCGGCGTGCGGTTGTATGAAACGTGACAATTTTGTTGTGTGTGAACTACAAATGACTTTACTTTAAAGAGATTCAGCCAACTTTGTCTAGTACTGTGAGTTATTGAAAGTTTTCTATTTTGTTCAAACTACCTAGTCTACGCGGTCCCTATAATACTTGCTTGTAACAAATAAAATTTTGCATAAACATTTGAGCACAACTCCACAAATCTACTCCTAATTTTCCCCAGAGAGAGATATAGTTCCACAAGAAAACTAGAAATAGAGCAAGATTCAATGGAAATAGACAGAAAAGAAAAGAAAGCAGATTTGTGTGGACCTCAAATATTTAAGCAAGATAAAATGATACGAGTAAACACTTCGCAATAAAGTTATTCCAAATTCAATATCTACGAATTGTTCAAACTTCCAAGGCTCAACCAAGCAATATCTTCAAGACAAACCTATTGTGCTATCAAAAATCGCTGCGTAAACTACCACGTACGAGACTCCACTTTGACTAGACAATAGATGCCAACGATTGCAT